>CAMQGK010000634.1:5315000-5630000 GCA_947000775.1 Pterois miles | reverse complement strand
TTCAGAAATGGGTGATAGACAGTTATGGGTGTAATTTTAGTGTGACAAGATGGAGACAAGAACTCACCTGACCAAGCAACAAATAGCACCACTCTGAATCGATCTTGTTAAATTAGTAATTTGCTGGGTAGGTAATGTGACCTCCACCTTTAATTTGGTAGTAGCTGCCTTCAAATCCATTTCCTGTCAATCTGTTTTAACAAGAACCTGCAGTATTTTGTTCCTGGACTTCAAATATTCAAACGATTTAATGATGAACACTTTGGCAACACTTCATTTTACAGGTCCTCATGGTAATCAGGTAATAATTACCAAGTAACCCATTTAGCATTTCTTTGGTATTACTGCCAAATTATCCTATATTTACCTGGAAATGTATCAAAGTAGTATAATAGCCTGCTAATTCCCAATTATTATTATTATTATTATTAATAATTATTATTATTAGTAATTTATTTAATACATTTCTAGGAAAAATACAAAATGAATTAATATGCTTTATTCCCATGTCTGCTCATAAATGGATAATAACTTAATTGAATTTTCTCTAAAAACTCCCTGAATTTTGAGGGAAATTATTAAGATTTACAGCCATGTCCTTCAACGTGTCGTCATTTAACGGGTAGACATGTTTATTAGCCAAGAGCCTGTTGGACTTAACCAAAATTAAACTACAATAAAACTCGACTTTTATTACATATTTGTTTGTTTAACAAATAATTTGCAGTGTTTACTTAATTATATTCCTTTAAATAATCCTGCTTTAGGTTGTAATTGCTAGCTGTTGAGATGCTGTTTTAGGTCTATTATACAACTCGGTCCAGGTTCTTTTTTTCATTATTGAATTATTGAATATTGAATGTGAAAATACACAAAATATTTGGACACAGATATTGCAACAGTGCAGTTATGGACCTACAAATGAGATGTTTGTCATCTTACAGGGTCATGCAGTGATGCTACCAGATTACATTTATGTAGACAATAAGTCACAATGGTGATATTGTGCCTGATCAGAGGTGTCTATTAGTTTTGGTTTTCCACCTCCGATAAAGAGCAGCCGTTTCCCAAACCTAAGGGCCCAATTTTAACCATTATATGCTATTTTAGTATATAATTATTAAATAATGTTTATAATAAAGTAATTTTCAAAACATTTTGAGGTTAATATTGGGGAAATTTGGCCGTAATTCTAAAGAAATTTCATTTTCACTTGCTAATTTTCACCTGATTACCATGAAACTTCCAGACCTGTAAAACGATTGTTACCACAAACTTTAGCTGTCTGGAGAGGTTCAAACTCTCCAGAAGTTTCTATCAAACAATTACAGTGAAATCAAGAAGATGAAAACAAAAAAACAGATTGATCAGGAGATGATTTAGGCAAGAGAAAGGGATCATCAGACAGCAGTGTGTCTTGTGAATCCTCTGTGGCATGAAGCAAAGAAGAGGGGAGAAGGCGTGAGAAAGGCGGCTCAGTGGGTTAGGAGAAGGCCTGGAGTTGGAAGTCGGGAGCTGGAGAGCTATCTAAATGTTAAATTAGAGTCTTTACACAAGAAAAGATAAGAAAAAAAAAAGGGAAAGAGGAAGGGAGCACAGGGACATCCGCGAGAGAGAGGCAAATTGCTCTGACCTTGAACAGTGCATCGCGGGACACTGTATAATATGTTTTGGGTGTCATCTCCAATGATACGCCTTGATATTTCTAGATGGAATAAGTGAGGGGGGGCAGGGTGGATGTTTAAATAATCACATACGTCAGATGTAATGATACAAATACAGTCATCCTTACACTTTACACTTAGCGGACCACAACTACACAGGAAACACTGACAAGCTGAAAATATGAAATGCTCAAACATAAAAGAGACATGCAAATATACACGACAAGCACACGTCTCAACAATGATCTGTCACATCTAACGAACAAACTGTGTCGGAGACAGGCTTGAGACAGATGTGCTCACCTGGCCCAGCTGTTCAGAGTGCTGATGTAGCTCTTCCAGGATGGGCAGAGTCTGCTCCTGGGTGCAGTGCTCCAAAATCCTTTGGATTACTCTGCAGCCGTAGGGGTGTGTGGAGAGCACAAACACCTGCCAAAGGACGTAAAATAAAAGCTGATCAATGCTCAGGGACTTCACAAAAATATAACATTAGGGCTGTATCGAACAGAGCTGGGATGATTCACTTATCTCCTGAATCAATACTATCACGATACTTGGGTGCAGATTCAAAGTATTGCAATATGATATTAAAATTTATTGGGATTTCTTAACTTTTTCAAGACCATGAGAAAAAAACAAATCATACACTAGGGACTTTTATTTTGGAAAATATCTAAATCTATCATCTAAAGCTACACGCCAACTGTCAGGAAACGTATTGTGGTAACGTGCGATCAAGCCGGTCGTCGCTCTCGTCTCCGTGGTCAAATGGGCCGAGGCTTCAACTGTAGAGCGCCATATACTGACATTTATGTTAAACACGGCCCTGATGGAGCTGAACATGGATGGATAGAGAACGGAGCTGACGGAGAGCTAGAGACCACCAAAAATAAGGCGTCAAAGGGAACTGTATATACAAAATACACATATGGAAATAAGATTGATTGGATATTCACCAGAAGTATAAAACATTACATGTCCCTTTGAAATCGAAAATTGAACTGGAAAAAAAGGAATAAATAATTTCCGAAAATTATCCTGATATATTTGACTATAGGACATACATGCTGAAAATGAGTTAAATGTGCTAATATTAAGTGTCAAACGTAAGTGTTCATATTGAGTTAAATGTGTGAATGTTAAGTCAAGTCTTAAATCTAAGTGTTAATGTTAAGTTGAATGTAACATATAATGCCATTTTCTTAATGAGATGCTCTTTGGGGTGATTTTCAGTATAAATGCTTAAAAATAAGTGCCCAGTATGTTTTCTATAGTGTTAAAATCGAGGTTACATCTGTCAGTATGTGTTTGGCTCCCGACAACAATCTGGGTTTCTTATGAGGCCCCTGGGAAGAATAATTGCAATCTGTGATTTAGATATTTTCCAAAGTAAAAGTCCCTAGAAGTGTATGATTCAACTTTTCCACACGGTCTAGTGTTGGGAGATAGGTGTATCGTCCCAGCCCTGATATTTCTTATAATTAACCCACCTGTCCTTGGAAGGCATCAATGATGAACTGTAGGGCCTGTGGCTGGACACACTCGATACACTTCTGCACCACATGGTTGCCATTCTGGTCCTTGACACACTTCAACACGTGGCCGTCCAGCTCACGGACAATGTCGCTCTAAAGTGAAGAAATCACAATTTGGAGGGGGTGCAATTGTAATGGATGTGACTGTGTTGACAAAACAGCAACAACATTGTTAAAAAGAAGTATAAGCGCACTTACAATTACCTGCTGGTCTGAGGAAATGGACTCCAGGGCTTTCTGGATGACCCTGCAACCATACATCTGCAAAGCCAGGGGGGAGGACGTGCCCACGGATTCGTGTTGCCAAAGCCAGCTTCTGGTCTGCACTTCCAAACTGCACCACACAAAACACAACCTCGATTGCACTCAAGTTGTCTCTGTTCAAGTAAATGTGTGTGTGGTTACGGAAATGACACCTAGTTTAACTTTAAACGGTCCCAACCTCAAAGAACTTCTGGATGACATAGTTCCCAAATACGTCAGTCATCAGTTGGTACGCTGCCTGTAGAATCTCTCCAAACACCATCTGCCTCTCAGCTGGAGTGGCCCTCTCTAGCTTCTGCTGGATAAATCTAGACAGACGTGAACAAAGAGTAGAGATGAAAAGGAATTTGTTAGATTTTAGTACACCAACGCAATACACTCTTTGCGGTTTAAAAAGCATCTCTCAGCCACCTGGATCCATGCTGGTCCTGAGAGAACTCCACCATGTGTCCTGGCAGGTCACGGAGCTGGAGGTTTGGGAAGCGGTTGTTCCTGAAGTCTTCCAGTAGGCGGCTGCGTCCGGACGGCATGACATCAGAGCGACTGTAGCGGGGCCGAGACGGAGGGAACAGCTGGCTGCTGGAATTGAAGAGACTGGACGTCCCCCCGGTGCTCCGGTACTTGGCCTCAGCTCCAGGCGCCGCAGAAATGTAACGCCCGCTGCCGTTCGTCAGGCCACCTAGGATTAGAGAACGACCCGATACTGTTGTAGTGTTGACAGCAGTTTACTGTGTTATGCAGGTGAAAGTGTACGCCTTGGGACGCAAGACAAATTTCAGAAAGATATTCTAATAAAGTGACACTGAAGGGTTTAAAAACACTACTGGGTGTAAAATATCCTCTTTGATCAACTATGTTTAAGTGAATCATTCACTATTTCCATGAATACAAGGCTTACCTAGGTGAAGGCTGGAAGAGGATCCATGAGAGGAGGGCAGAGAAGGTGGAGGAGTGAGTGGAGAGTGACCTGGTGTGAGGCCAATGGGGCTGGGTGAGGACGAGTAACCCAGGCTGTTGTAAAAAGGTTGGCCAATGGGAGTTAAACTGCTGCCGCCGCGTTTGTATAGATCAGAGCTTGCCAGCAGGGAGTCCCTGCGAGATACACTGCTACTAGTAGAGCTGGATACTGCAAAAAAACAAACAAAAGAACACCAGTGTCAGAATACTGAAGTAAATCTTTGTTATGCTCATGTACCTAGAAGCGAAGTTGCTAACCAGAAGAGCCGAAGCCTCCGAGAGCAGAGCCCAGGCCTACGCCAAGGGAGCCGCCGGTACTGCTGAAGCCCAGGGAGGAGCTTTGTGGTGGCGGTGCAGCAGAAGTGTGAGAGAATAGCGAGCTGCTCTGAGACGTGTTGGGGACTGATCCAGAGCCGTAAAACGAGCTGGAGGGCAGGCCGCTGCTGGGCGGGGGAGCCTGCTGCTGCTGCGGCTGGGGTTGAGGTTGAGGCATGGAGCGGTACAGCCCGTTGCCTGGAGGTCCAGACATGTTGTTACCGGAGCCAGATGCCGACACCGCAGCTGGTGGGGGGGTGGGGGTGAAGTAGAGAGTGAAAGAGATTTTTTTTTAAAGACAGGATCAACATATTTGCTTCAATTGAGTCGATGTGGAGGTAGAAGGAAGGTAATGCTTTTATTGTTATATTCTGCGTAACGAGATGTCATATTTGTTCTGTATCCGTCAACCAAAACAATCTGCAGCCGGGCCACTGTGAGCAAAAAAACAAAAAGGGTCTGCGTGGATACGACCTGTACCTGTGGCCTCAAATGTTAAACCCAACATGGTAAACACTACACATATAGTAATGGATGGAAACACTTTGGGTTTCACATATTGCAGGAAAAGCAGAACTAGACATCATGGCTAGAAACGAAAGAATAAATGGAAAATAAAAGCTGATGAATGTCCAGGTAATGTCACAAAAATGTAACATTAGGGCTGCATCGAACAGGGCTGGGATGATTCACTTATTTTCCCAATCAAAATCATCACAATTCTTGGGTGCAGATTCGATATGTATTGTGATTCTACAAGTATAACAGTTTGATATTACGATTTATTTTGATTTAACTTTTTTTTTTAACACTAGACCATGTGGAAAAAGTTGAATCATACACTTCTAAGGACTTTTATTTTGGAAAATATCTATAACTAAAATCTAAAGCTGCATGCTCTGTGCTGCGCAGGAAACGTTATCATATTGCGGTGCAGCCGGCCGTCGCTCTCGTCTCCGTGGTCAAATGGGCCGACGCTACACCATGTACTGACATTTATGTTAAGATAAGATAAGATGAACCTTTATTAATCCCCGTAGGGAAATTCAGTTTTTACACTCTGTTAATTTCACACAGTACACATATACATGCATTAATGGAGAGATGTCAGAGTGAGGGGGCTGCTCCTGACAAGCGCCCCAAGCAGTTGGGGGTTATTGCCTTGCTCAAGGGCACCTTGGCAGTGCCCAAGAGGTAAACTGGCACCTCTCCAGCTACCAGTTGGTCTTGGTCCATGTTGGGACTTGAACCGGTGACCCTCCAATTCCTAAACCAAGTCCCCACAGACTGAGCTACTGCCGCCCCCAAATACTGTTATGAATGTTAAATACAGTCAAACGGCCCTGACGGAGCTGAACATGGATGGATAAAGAGAACAGAGCTGACTGAGAGCTAGAGACCACCTTGGAGAAGTTAGAGGAAGTAGACACCTGGGACTATGTCTGTTTTTCAAAATAAGGTGTTAACAAAGGGAACTGTATATACAATATATATATATATATATATATATATATATATATATATATATATATATATATATATATATATATATATATATATATATATATATATATATATACCAGAAGTATAAAACATTACATGTCCCTTTTAAATTAAAAAGAAAATACCACTAATTTGTCTTTATTCTTTGATTTTTGGGTTGCTGGAAAAAAGTAAACTAATTCCTGACAGTGACTGATATATTTGACTTCAGGACATCTGATTTTCAGCATGTATGTAGTCAAACATTTTTACTGTATTAATTTAGATATTTTCCAAAGTAACAGAAGTGTTTAATTCAAATTTTTCTCAGAAAAAATTCCCATTTTATCTAGTGTTAAAAAAGTTAACAAAAATAACAATAAATAAATCACAATACATATTGAATTAGCAGCCAAGTATCATGCTCGTATCGAATCGGCAGATGAATGGTGACGCGTAGCAGTTAATTGAGTACGAACAGGAAGGAGTGGATCCACATAATGAAATACATAAAAGGTGGACTAGTACTTACCAGCTTGTGCTGCTGCAGGGTTGATGAGGAGAGGGGTCTGGACTAGACGAACTGGCCCTCCTAGACCAGCTCGGGCACCAGGGCCCATCACCAGGGCCCCAGTCTGGTCATAATAGGCTGCAGGGGCCAACACCTGATAACCTGGAGAGATGATAAAAACACGAGTCATCAATTATAGCAGAGCTCTAACAATTCATCGATTAGTTGTGAACAATTAAATTAATCCAAAACTATCTGATTGCAGCTTGTTAAATGTGAATATTTTCTGGTTTCTTTACTCCTCCATGACAGTTAACTGAATTTCTGTTAGTTGTTGACTAACAAAGACATTTGAGGATGTCAGCCTGGGCTTTGGGAACAACATTTTTGACCCTTATATTGATCAAACAACTAATCAATTGAGAAAATAATAACCTACAATGAAAATAATCATTAGTTGCGGCACTAAATTATAGATTACTACATAAACTATTTAAAAACCACTCAACAAGAAGTTAGGTGGTTTTAGTGACAGAACAAGGATTAAAAATTGTATGTTACTACAAAACATACTTAAAAGACAACATCACACAGTAAAGATAAATGCTTGACTGTTAGGGTCTTTGGCTGTATGGTAATTATATGAAACTTTCCACCAACCAGACATTCCTGCGTACGCCAGTGCTGGATTTGCAGCCGCTGCAGCAGCTAGAGATTCCTGCTGACTCTGTTGGCCTTGTCCAGGTGTAAGAGGTCGCTGGTTGGTTCCTGTGCGCATCACCTGGAGGAGAAGGTGAGGAGACTGTCGCACCCACTGAAAGCTTTCAGACATAGTCTGCATTTAAAGTTTAAAATCTCAAGTATTTCTATATTACATGGCTTGAAATTAAGCTTTTTTTGGCCAGTTGCCTTTCAGGAATTTAGATCAGATTTATTACTTCACCAAATTTCATTGTCCAAAATGGAAAACTTAGGCATATTAATAAATAAAATCAACAGGGATTTAAGTAATTACTAGAATTTGCTCTACTCAAAGCCACAAGACTCCATTGACAGAAACAGTAATTTTACCTAGCTGATCTGTTTGTAAAACACGCTTCATTCAAACTTGACAGAAACAAAATAAAACTTATTAAAACTGTTTGTTTTTCCACTGTTTCAGTCACCAACTCTGGTTGTTTCCTATGGAAGATTAGTGTTAGTCGTTTTACGTATGAATTAGAGATAGCGTTAGGAGATTAAACAGGTCATAAAACAACTGGATTTACCCAAGTTTCTCTCTAAAATCTACATTTTACAAGATTACATTTGAACACATCATGATAGCGTTATAATTTACCTTCGCTTAACACTCATTTTTTCGCTTAACACTCATTTTTTTTTTAACACACCATAATGTAACCCAATGGAACATGTGAGCTAACCTTATTGACATGGGAAAAGTTTGCTTTCAGGGATTTCTGACAGAAAGCCCTCTTTCACAGGGTTAAGAAGCAAACCTGCCTGGTTACGTTTAGAAAGAAAAATCATGGTCTCAGGCAGAGTCACAAAGGCAAACTTCTCCCATGTGTGGACTGCGCTGCCCACCGGCTGCTAACAGCTAACAGCTAATGTTAACTAGCTCTCCTTCTGCTGATTTCAACACAGATTTGTTGTTCACAATGTAGCTTCACACTATGGGTGCTTTTGTAAATAGTCACTCCGAGTTCCAGAGAGCACTCTGGCACCGGACCGATCGTAAATTGGGAACGCTTGCCGTTCAGTTATTCAGAGCATGGACCGTACTGAACATCGAGGCATCCCTAATAAAGATCACATTTATTTTTCACTTACTTAGTCGGACAACTGTGTTCAGGCAAGAGGAATACCTCATGCATGTTTACTTGCCCTGGGGAAGCTTTAATGGCAAACCTTGTATCACATAGCATTAAATATTTAAGACTAAATGAGAAACAGCCAGAGTTAAAGTTCAGCTAATCTGCTTGATTGGTGCACAGAAGTACTTTAAACACTTTAAACAAGGCCAGGAAGACAAATATTATAGGTGTAAAACACAAAACAGTTCTGAATTTTCAAATTTTAGTTATTGTGTGGTCATGTGGGACCTGATATGTCCTTTTCACAGCAGCCATTTTGACGCATCATTGCAGGTAAACAGGTGTAATTAACAACCTTAATTATGGCCTTGGTATTGTGTATGCTGGCTTACTGGAATGGGTGGACCATAATTCATCTGATCAATCACACCTGTGTCTACTCTGCAAGTACACGTCAGAATAGTTGCTGTGAAAAGGGCCTGTTGCTCAGAGCAAAAAGCTGAATTTTGGGGGCTTTAAAGCTTCCAATCGGTCATATTTTGCATGTGAAAACCTGCTCTTCACATACATTATAGACAGTTCAGCTGAAATGCATCTCTAAGCACAGTACTGATGACCCTGATCTGATCCTGTCTAACATGGGGTATATCCCAAGTCTCTTATCTGTTCTTTGTAGTTAGATTTCTAGCTTGTATTTTACAAGCCCTCTTTTTGTTCCATTCATTTCTTTGTTTTTTTAAAGCACCCACAAGCCCCTCATCCTTTTGTCTACCTCACCTCCTTCTGTTGTGAATAAAATAACAAATCTGGTTTTATGTTGCTTCCCTTTATACTAGCGAGCAGGGTCCTAACTAATGAAGACATCGAATGGGCATTTAAAGTTTCATTTAAAATCTTGGATTAAGAGCAAGACTAAATATATAAACCAAAGGGACGTTTCATGAAACTAGTTCATCAGTTTAACCAGATTGATTTCAGTAAAAATCAGGTTTATTTCACAGAATTTGCTTTTTAAAGGCAGGTTTAAATAAGTCAGACCGAAGTTACCAAGTAAACTCATCCCTCCTCCAGACTAGCCTGGCACTGGTCAGGCTACTGGCTAAGTTAGTTAACCCTAACACCGTTAAGGCCCTGACACACTAAGCCGGCGGTCGGCCATTGGGACAGTTTGAAGTCGACAGTGAGCGTCCGATCTAGTTTTTTCCAGTGTGTCCTGCACTGTCAGCTCTAGTCCACCCATACCTGAGGTTTTTCGGCTGATCCAGCATGTTGAATTGGTGGCAGAGCTCTTCTACGGCAGAAATCACTAAAGCTAAGTTCACACAACACAAGTTTCTGTCTTGTAATCGGGAGTCTTTAAGTCGTTGTCGTTTTTACATTACATGACTGAATCACAGCAGGACATAATACACAGCGAGCAGGTCTTTGTTGTGAAATAAACTCCGTTGCGAACCCCTTAAGGGGTACAACTTACCAAAACAATAATTTGACATAAAAACCATCCGCCAGAGTCCCGAGATCAGAAATGCATGCATAGAGACCGTATAACGTTGTGACTGACCAATGAGAATCAAGTATTTGACAAAACCCTGCAAGAAACTACAAGATCTTTCATCAGGAGGTTTCCACGCTTTGTTTCATCACAAAGAAACGTGAGAAATAGACAATAAACGCGCTCTCACTGGCTGTAACTCGTGGTTGAAATCCTCGACAGATCCATATATTTAGCACACTAGATACCTGGAATGTGTCTGCACATCAGCGAGCCCTTGGCTTGTGTCTTTGAGCAGTTCACACAAGAGTGCCGATGTGCGAGTGGCGAGCCGATGCCGATTTGCCTCTGATCTCAGAGAGCACAAAACCAGGGCGTAAAGTTGTGGAGTGTGAACTAGGCATTATGAAACACCTCTAAGATCAAAAGGACACTTCCTACCTGCTGTTGTCCCGGCCCTGGTCCCTGATTGGATGCTTGCTGATTAGCTGAGTGATTGGCAGTTGATGCAGCCTGTTGCTGGAAAAGGTTGGCCGGGTACACGCCCCAGGGAACGCCATAGTACTGTGGTGGAACCACTGTGGGGCCTGAGGGGAACATTTTCAGGTTACACACACATCTTCTGATAAAGATAGTACTTTTTAATCTAAACCTCCAACAGCATTGTGTATTCAAAAATACATAGAGCTTTAACTGACAACAAAGCAGGGGATGAAAATGTGCGTCTATGTTCACCTGCAAGCGTGGCTGCTGCTGCCAGCCCAGCGGCAGTGTAGGGATCAGTTCCAGGGGGCGCAGCGTTGATGATGTAAGGGTTTGGCACAAAGGCAGGAGCAAGGCCAGCTGTGTAATGTGAGAAACCATAATGCAATTCATATTTCCATATCAAATCTCATTTAAATGACTACGCACCTGTAACAACTGATCTCTGGAGACAAAGTAGTTACATGGCACACTGTGCTGTATACTGTGCTGCACACTGAGTAAGACGAACAGCCCCACTTACCAAGATGTTGCTGCTGGGCTGCAGCCAGAGCATACTGTTGTTGCTGAGCTGCAGTGAGCTGTTGAACAGTCAGGGTGTTGGATCTCTGGAACAACTGGAAAAAACAAAACTAGAGTTACCTTCTCACGGTTGTATGCCTCCGTCAACCAGTCAAGTTGCAATTTACATCCATGTCTGTCATCACTTCATCGTTCATCATGAATTCTTGACTTATGGTCATGTTTTGTGAGGTCACAGTGATCTTTGACTGCCAAAATCTAATCAGCTCATCCTCGAGTCCAGGTGGACATTTGTGCCAAATTTGAAGCAATTCCCTGAGTTATCACATTCACAAGAACAGGACGTACAGATAGACAGCACTAAAACGAAAGAATGCTCCAGGGATGACGTATTATTGTACTCCAACAGGAAGTTCCCCCTGGTTCCCTTGACAAGGGCAGGATGACGTACTTTAGTATCATTTAGCCACTTGTCAGTAACTGCTTTTTTTTTTTTTTTTTTTAAACACATGTAAAAGCTTCAAAAGACATGAGTGAGATATTCACTGACATTTTATGTCATAGAACAAAATGTCAAAATCTCAAGCTTGTGTTAGCCACAGGCCTTATTTCAGCCATCTAACTAAAAACCCACTGACTACGTTGAAAGTGGATCCTTGTCCTGCTAACAAACAAAAGACAGATGCCTAAAAGCTGCTGTGTGGTGGGATGCACCACCATCAGGTTAAAAAAAATAAATAAATAAAACAGAACTAAGTTTTTATGACGGTTTTTCATGAGGCTTCAGCAGAAAACTTGGAAAACGTGGAATCCTGACTCTCGTTACATGTGCAACAAGCATGTCCAAATGTCAACAAACCTGCTGCTGTGAGTTGTAGTCAAACAATCCTACTGGAGTCCCTGAGGAGTCCACCTGGATCTGGTTCCCAGCATAGTCGAACTGGAGGGACTCCACACCGGCTTGCTGCTCCATACCCCCCATGTTCTGGGCCTCCTGGTTCTGGAAGTCCTCGGGTGCCTTGTTTTGAGTAGGGTTGTGTTGTTGGAGGACGTGTGGGTGGTGCTGTCCCATCATCTCCAAACCTGTCTGACTGGGACCCATTCTCTCCACGGCCTCAGTGGGGGAAGCTTGGCGGCTTCCAGGGGTTGGACTGGGAAAGTAAAGATGCCATTTTAGTACCAAACTTTGCCTCAGAGAGGAATCCTAGCAACGTCAATAAGGCTATGAACCTTTACATTGTTATTCACACACTCATTTGGATAATTTCATTATTTTTAGGCTTCACTGCAGTGATCAAATTCTCCAAAACAATAGAGAAACTTCAAAACCACCTGTTAAAACAGCTTTGGGCATTCTGAAAAGGGAGGATTGTCTAGAAACACAGGCTGCAGAAGAGGTTGCAAAATTAAGGGTGTTTCACTCAAACAAATGATACTCAGACCTCCTCTGGAGCTAGTCTGAGTACAGTTCGATTCTAGTCTGCCTTACTGTTCGCATAACCTGTGCATTGTGAACACAAAGTGCCCAAGGTTCGCTTTGCCTTTTGCCATTGTATATCTCCTCATTGGGCTTTTTCCCCTTTCCAAAGAAGCTCTCCAAAAAATGTTTTTTACTAATTTTGCCACCTTGTTTTTGGTAAAAGGAAAACATACTTGAAATCTTTGCAGTCTCTGTCCATGCCGTTTAGTAGACCTCTTCCGTTGGCTTTAGCAGGATCATTCTCATCTCCCACCTTCATCTCTGGGCTCTTGTCTTCTTCAAACGGGGACACTTTCTCTTGGACATCAATCTTCTCCCTCCCATCCTGGTCAACATCTCCTCCGCCCTATATTATAAAACAGATTAGGTAAGACTATATGCCATCCTTGAAAACAATGGTTTAATAGTGGTGGCAAAAAAGGTCCCATGTATCACAATTTTTTTACAATTCATCGATTTCCTTAATGCAAGCATTAATATATTTGCTTCATTTGAGTCTATATGGAGGTAAACAGAAGTTCCCGCTTTTATTGTTGTAGTAGAGTAGTACAGCCGTAGTAGAGTAGCAGTAGTAGTAGTAGTAGTAGCAGTAGAGTAATGTGACGTCATATTTATTCTGTTTCCTTCAACCAAAACAAACAACACTGAGCTTAAACAAAAAAGTGTCCACGTGGATCCGACCTCCACCCTCCCATGTTAAATCCAGCGTGGTAAACACTACACATCCCGTAAAGATAAGATAAGATAAGATAAGATAAGATAAGATGAACCTTTATTAATCCCCGGAGGGAAATTCGGGATAAAGGATGGAAACACTTTGGGTTTCACACATTGCAGGAAAAGCAGAGATAGACATCACGCCTACAGCTGCATGCTAACTATCACAGGCAGGAAACATTATCGCATCACGATAACGTGCGGTCCAGCTGGCCGTCGCTCTCATCTCCGTGGTCAAATGGGCCGACGCTCATTTCCTGATCAAGATTATCACAATTCTTGGGTGCAGATTCGATATGTTATGTGATTCTACAAGTATAACAATTCAATATTATAATTTATTGTGATTTGTTAACTTTTTTAGCACTAGACCATGGGGAAAAAGTTGAATCATACACTTCTAGGGACTTTTATTTTGGAAAATATCTATATCTAAAATCTAAAGGTGGATGGATAAAGAGAACGGAGCTGACGGAGAGCTAGAGACCACCATGGAGAAGTTAGAGGAAGCAGACACCTGGGACTACGTCTGGTTTTCAAAATAAGGTGTTAAGAAAAGGAACTATACATACAAAACACATATATGGTAATAAGATTGATGAATTATATTCCAGACCAGAAGTATAAAACATTACATGTCCCTTATAAATTAAAAAGAAAATATCACTAATTTGTGAACTCCTTCTGAGTAAGAAGTGAGACAGAAGGTCAACTCACATAGCCGCCGTTCCTGTAGCGTCCGTCCATCTTGTCACCGGGAGAGGAGCTCAGGACGTACTCCACCATGCTCACCCCGAGGCCTCCACCTTCTGAGCGAGGTGAAAGCACAGAATTGGCATCACCATTCCCATGGAAACTCTGGCCTGGTCGCCGCTGCACCATGATTGGCTGAGACACTGAATGATCTGAATGAAAAGCCGTGAGCAGATATCTAAATAGTCGTGTACATAAACTATGGCGGGGTAAACAACACCCAGTCAGATTGAGGCGGATCTAGTAATGAATTCCTCATCTTGAAGAAAAAAAAAAAAAGCTGCGTGAGAACACCAAACACAAAGATATGAGCCACTCACGAGGTGATCCCCAGGCGTTGTCCCTCCACTCCTCTCCAAGAAGCATCCCTTTCCTCCCATCCTTGGCCAGCTCGTCAGAGTCCCAGAGTTTTTTTGCTGGCAGAAGCTACAAATAAATTGTACAAAATCACTGCATGTCTAAAACGTAAAGTAATATTGAAAATACTCTATCAACAATCATTGCTTATAGGCTACAGCCAATGATTGTCACTGTTGACTAATCTGTTGATTACTTTCTTGAGTAATTGATTAATTGTTTGGTCTATAAAATGTTAGAAAATGGTGAATGAAGAAAATGACTGAAATGAATCAATTAATTCATGATCAAAATAGTTTGTGATTAATTTAATAGCACTGATTAATCATTGCAGCTCTAGTTTAAATATTAATCGATGACAAAATAATCTTAAATTGCAGCCAATTTAATACAAAATACTACATAAATATTTTCACAATTATTTTCATTGTCAATTAATCTACAGATCATTTTATTTTCTTGATTAATCAACTAGTTGTTTGGTCCATAAAATGTCAAAATGGTGAAAAACAATCAGTGTTTCCTAAAGCCCTCAAATGTTTGGTTTTGTCCTCGACGATATTCAATTTACTGTCACAGAGGAGTAAAGAAACCAGAAAATAATCACATTTAAGATGCTGCAATCTGAGAGGATTGCAGCATACTACTCCATTATCAAAATAGTTGGTGATTACTTTAATTAACAACTAATCATTTAATTGTTACTGCTCTACTTGGAACTACTGCAGTTCTAGTATATTTTTTTAGAACCAAATACATTCACTGAAGCCTGCACTATAATCCACGCCACCTGCTCTGACCTGGGTTAATCTGATCTATGTTACTACAGATGTCCTCCTGCTGTCTTTCAAGCCCAGATACCAAGATAAGACAGAGTCACAGATTTTTCCTTTTGACTGAATGCTGTATTGAAATGGAGAAAAAGACGGATGTTAGGACCAAAACTCCCTTACCTCACCCATCCCCCTCGACTCCAAAGCCAGAGCCTGGAAGTCATAGTTCATTTCATCCACAGCGCGGACCTGAGACAAAGGAAGAGAAACTGGACTGTAAAGAGAGAGCTAAAAGCACTAAAGACATTTAAACATATTACAGCTGTTCCGCTCATCACAGACCAGAACAAACTAACTTGTTCTTGGATTTTTCCCCCAATTTTCCCCTGAAAATATTTTGATTCTGTGAAGAAAAAAAAAAAAAAAAAAAGCCACCAGCAAAATACGGCCTTGCGCATTATTTCAGGAGGCCCCCCCAGCGAGGGCTGCACAACTATGGCCAAAATGATCAAATATTATGATCATTACTGAGATCACGATTATCACAGTTTTAGGGACAAAATATTTGCATTGCACTTTGACGTTTAAATAAATAGAGCACTGCTTTCGCTTCCATGTTGGGCCACATTCTTTTCAATCTGATGCACAAATATTTGTCTCAAAATAATACTGGTCCTCACTCACAGTGCATCTCCTAGAAACAAAAATAGAAATATTATACCAAAATGTTTTACCCAAAATCAACAGTGCTCTGCTTCCACTTTCTCAATATGCTAAACTCCTGAAAATTAACATATTTTCACATTTTAAAAAAGACCAAAATCCAGTACACTTTCTAAGAGCGGAGCAGGCATTTTAAACGCCAATATTGTAGTCGATCATTGGTCGACTGATTAACTGGCCTGATTTTTTACATTTTTTGACAGATTGGACAGACAGAAAACAAGTGTTGTTCAATAAATGTACTCAAGTTAAAAATTCTGTGTATCATTCGTTGTTAAGCTGTTATATTTTATCAGATAGAGGGAAAACCAGCCAAAGATATCCGCAAAAAAACAAATCTGCATCACATGTCGGCCATCGGCTGTCCTGAAAAAAAAAAAAAAAGAAGAAAATTGGCACGGCCTTAAATAAACCCATAATCGGTCGATCTAAACTGAGCATGTTCATTTAATTACAGGAATGCTTGGAAATCATGATTGTGATCAATAGTTGATTAATTGTGCAGCCCTACCCTCAGCACACAAAGCTTGTTTTTCAACAAAAAAACACCAGCCAGATTTTGTTGATAAAAAATGAACATATGAATCCCAGGGTCAACATCTATTTTTGCTTTGAAATGTGTAATTCAAAATGCAGAGGCCTAATTAGTTATCCATAAGTTATCCCAGTCACTCCATCAACTATGAAGGATCATCTTCTGCACAGAAACTGCTGGTGTTGGAAATAAGTTGGTGGTTAAAAGGTTACAAACACATGAAACGTTAGAATCACAGCACTATAACACAACACCCACTTTCTTTTCCCTCTGGCCTTTCCTGATTGTGTGTGCATGAGAAAAGTAGGGGCATCATGTACAAAACGTCCCTCTGGCATGGCCCGCGGGCCTTTTGTCATCTCAGATGGAGATCTTTGGCATAAAACACTACAGGTGACACTGATATCATAAGGACAAAAAGAAAACCGCAATAATGTGCCAATAACCCAGATAGTATCTGCTGTAAAAAAGACACAGAGAAGAAAGGCGACCTGACAATAACACCCTTCTTTTCATTGAGAAATAACTAGGGCTGCACCATAATGGCCAAAATGATGATCATAATTATCCATAGATTTTAGGGACAAAATATTTTTACTGCAAATTCAAATTTAAACAAAGACCTTTGCTTTCACTTTCATGTTGTGCTAAAATCTAATCATCAAAATCATAATTATTATTTTTTAATTTTGTTATCATCTATGGTGGTTATACTGTACTGAATATATAAAAGCACACGATTCAAATAAGGTATGTTAATAATTAACCGTTTAATGGTTAACTAACATTAAGAATTTTAACCAATTAACGTGATCGGTTAAAATGGTTAAAAGAAATATTTTAATAAACTTTGTTTGGTCCGGTTTAACCGAACTCTGGAGCATTTACCCCCTTGGAGTGGTTTGTTTAGGTTGGTGTGAACGCAGGAATCGAACCCTGGTATGGACCAAACAACCGCTCCCTGGTCTGCCTCAAAGGGGAGGTGGTCTCCACCATTCAAATCAATCACAGAAAGCATATCATTTTATCTGTCATTTCACTGGTTAAAAGAGCATTTCCTTTTCTTGTTTTGGTGACCGTTGGCATGTTTGCTAGCAAAAAGTGGAGTGGCAGGAGACAAACCGGGACTCACGGTGCAGTCAGATGCTTCATGAATATCTGGGCGGAGGACAACATTACTCAATTACTCCAGAAGGTGTATAAGAAGACCGAGGTATGCCTGCATTAATACATTATTTAATAACCGCTGCAGATGCTCCAGATCAATACCAACATGAACCGCGGCTACTAATGCTCGCCGACAGTGAACTGGAGACAGTGAACGCAGCACCGTGGCTGCTAAAGTAGCTCTCCCTGATGGTGAACTGATGACAGTGAACGCAGCACCGTGGCTTCTACAGTGACTCTCCTGATGGTGAACTGAAGACAGTGAACGCAGCACTGTGGGTTCTACAGTGACTCTCCTGATAGTGAACTGAAGACAGTGAACGCAGCACCGTGGCTTCTACAGTGACTCTCCTGATGGTGAACTGAAGACAGTGAACGCAGTACTGTGGCTTCTACAGTGACTCTCCTGATGGTGAACTGAAGACAGTGAACGCAGCACTGTGGCTTCTACAGTGACTCTCCTGATGGTGAACTGAAGACAGTGAACGCAGCACTGTGGCTTCTACAGTGACTCTCCTGATAGTGAACTGAAGACAGTGAACGCAGCACTGTGGCTTCAACAGTGACTCTCCTGATAGTGAACTGAAGACAGTGAACGCAGCACCGTGGCTTCTACAGTGACTCTCCTGATGGTGAACTGAAGACAATGAACGCAGCACCGTGGCTTCTACAGTGACTCTCCTGATGGTGAACTGAAGACAATGAACGCAGCACCGTGGCTTCTACAGTGACTCTCCTGATGGTGAACTGTTGTGCTCATATACTGTCGGTTAACGACTAATAATCGGCTAATGATTCCAAAAAATTCTCATAATCAGCATCCCTAATTACAATGTTGGCCCCAAACACAATTTGCACAAATTAAGTGAAGACTTGGGAAAGGGAAAGGAACACAACGAGATCTTTTAAACTGAGCTGATTATTTGGGGTGTCTGAGGGACCAGTCACCTTATCTATACATGGATGAAACAAAACCACTGAAACCAGCCCAGTCTGGTATATGCTCAATATACCTACATGCTATTGCCTCCCTTTACAACACTACTGCAGGTCTAGAACATGGTATGTTCGCCCAGCCCTTGTAGGGCTATTATTAAGTATGAAGTAGTCTACCGACATCATTATGTTCTACCAAATACTTCCCCTTTGTCCTCCCATAACCCAAACACATGCAGGTTAGGTGA
Organism: Pterois miles; assembly: GCA_947000775.1. Taxonomy (NCBI): domain Eukaryota; kingdom Metazoa; phylum Chordata; class Actinopteri; order Perciformes; family Scorpaenidae; genus Pterois; species Pterois miles. The sequence goes on along the minus strand of CAMQGK010000634.1, from coordinate 5,611,269 downwards.
GGTGGGTGTGACGCTACAGGTACCAAGAAGATCAAGCCAAATCCAGGAAGTCCACTTTGTGCAACAAATCTATACAACTGAAAAGACTTTTCAAATGCGAAAGCACTGCACGGCAGTTCAATAATGCAAGACAGGATATTACAAGTCTGGCCGGTTATCTCAGCGACAGTCACTCTCCTGCTGTGCCAACACACTCAGTGGCCAAAGCACCAGTCTCACACCATTTGCCTGCTGCAAATGCGGAGGCTGAGGTTTTTTTTTGTTTGTTTTTTTTAAAAACAGTACTATTACCATCTTAACACACCTCAGTCTGTTTATTAGAGCTGGGACGATCTCCTGATTAAAAACTACCATGAGACTTGGGTTCCGATTCCACATGTATTTCAATTCTATTCAATATTATGATTTATGTCATCTTTTTGAACACTACACCATGGGAAAAGTTGAATCATATACTTCTAGGGACTTCTACTTTAGAAAATATCTAAATTGATACAGTAAAAATATTTGATTTTCAGCATGTGCATTGAGATGTCCTGAAATCAAATATATCAGGATCATTGTCCGAAATTAATTATATTTTTTCCAGCAAGCCAAATTTCAAAGAATAAAGACATTTCCCTCACAAATTAATGGCATTTTCTCTTTAATTTATAAAGGGACATATAATGTTTTATACTTTATAAATAAATTTATTTATTTGTTTTTTAATTTATACATTTATTTATAAATAAATAATACAATCCAATCAATCTTATTTCCATATATGCATTCTGTATATACAGATATCTCTGTTATCACTTAATTTTGAAAACCAAATGTAGTCACACATGTCTACTTCCTCTAACTTCTCCATGGTTGTCTCTAGCTCGCCATATGACTGTATTTTACATAAATGTCAGTTTATGGGTGCTCTACAGTTGTAACGTCAGCCCATTTGACCACAGAGATGACAGCGATGCCCGGCCAGACCGCACGTTACCACAGTATGATACGTTGTTAGCATGTAGCTTTAGCCATGATGTCTAGCTCTCCTTTTCCTGCAATGTGTGAAACCCAAAGTGTTTCCATACTTAACTGTATGTGTAGTGTTAACCACACTGGATGTGTGAGCGTGCAGGTCGTATCCACACAAACGCTCCGCCGTTTTCTACTTTCTCATTTCGGTTCGCTGCTGTTTGTTTTGGTTGACGGATATTGAACAGATATGACGACACATTACTCAGACTACAACAACAAAAGCAGTAACTTCCTTCTACCTCTGTAAAGACTCAAATGAAGCAAAAATATTGATACTGGCATTTAAAAAAATATTTCAAAATCATTAAAATGGTGAATCAATTTTTCCCCACCCCTACTATCTATATGTGTTTACCTTGCGACAGACTGGTTGAGAGGAGGCTTACACCCCAGGCAGATCACCAGTGTGTGCTGGGTTAATCAATACAGAGTGGATGGACCCAGAAGTCGAATGGATTCACCATTATGAAGGCTTTCTCAATTCGCCTAATTTTGCTTGGAGTAAGGAGGCTGGAGAAAGGCAACAACAGCATCCTACACAGGAACTCTTATTGAACGGACACGCTGCTTCATTGGTTATGTGTTATTGACTGGATGCTGCAGCTTATCTAATATAAGGTGACAATTACTGGCGTCAATGAAAAAAGCACCAGTGCAGCAGTAGCAAATATTTCCATTTCTTGGATTTTGTTCTCCGATTTATCTAGTTAAAATTATATCAATTAATCTAATTAATCAATTTTAAAAAATGCCAACGCTTGCAAACCTACATTATCCCCTCAAATTAGTCCTTGGTTTTTAATCAAGATATCTTACACACTCCCAGTTTTCTAACATTACTTTGTCATGGTATTTACATACATTTTCAGTAAAATGATTGTACTGCTGCATCCCACAATATTAAGCTCTACCAACAAAAACCAAGCTCCAACTACAATAAAACATTCTCCATACATGACTTGGTGTCAGTTGGGACAAACAGAGTCTTATTGTTTAGGCTGCACATCACATTACGTGTCCAAACACAAACTCTGACACCGCAAGATGCTACAGAGTCCACTGACTGAGTTATCCAGTGGAACTTACACCTTCCCCTACACTTCAAAAAGTATAATACAATAGGTGTAATTGTATGTAAAATTACAAAGACTGATGAAACTTTACCTGATCAACATGATTGGCATCACCAGTTGGCCAGCGGTGTTTGCTGGGCGTGCAGCCTCCAAGCTGCTCTCCAGGCTGCCTCTGAAAGAAGTATCCGACTGTGGCGTCATCCTGAGATCGTCCACTCAGCGGAGGCTGCGGGGTACCTGGGGTGGGGTTGACGACCCGGTCCATGCCCTGTAAATGTGAGACTCCAGGAGCCTGTCCAGTCCCCCCAACTGAGGCTAGGGGCCCTCCAACGTGAACTCTGACACCTCCAGTCTCAGGAGCGCCATTTGCATGCAGCATCCCACCTCTTGTCTCCTGCCAGGCCACGTCATTCATACCTAGGATGCTGCATGGAACGCTCATTCCACGGGAAAGCCTACATAAAACAACATATACAAACATATGAGTATTATGTTGACATGAATGCAGTCATGTTACTTCACCCTTTCGTGCTATTATGTATAAGTGCATAAAATTGACTTCCAGTCTACCAGAGCAGCTGCCTGACAAAACTCGGTCAGAAACATGATTTAAGTGACTTTTTTTTAAATGGAGCTGACCATGGTTGGATAAAGACAACGGAGCTGATGAAGAGCTAGAGACGACCTTGGAAAAAGTTGAGGAAGTAGACACGTATGACTATGTCTGGTTTTCGAAATAAGGTGTTAAACAGCACTGTATATACAAAATACACATGTGGAAATAAGATTAATTGGATTATATTCATCATAAGTATAAAACATTACACATCCCTTGTAAATTAAAAAGAAAATACCACTAATTTGTGAGGGAAATGTCTTTATTCTTTCATTTTTGGGTTGCTGGAAAAAATGCAATAAATAATTCCTAACAATGCTCCTGATATACTTGACTTCAGGACATCTCTGACTACATACATGCTGAAAACAAACATTTTTACTGGATTAATTTAGATATTTTCCAAAGTAAAAGTCCCTAGAAGTGTATGACTCAACTTTTTCCCCATAGTCTAGTTCAAAAAGTTAACAAAAATCTCAATAAATCGTAAATATTGAATTGCAATACTTGTTGAATTGCAATACATATCAAATCGGCACCAATGTATCGTGATAGTATGGACTCTGGAGTTTGGTGTATCATCCCAGCCCTACAGTACAAAGTTAATGTAGCATCCATTTTAACGTGACAAGTTACTGTATTTTGGTAGGCTGATGAAAGCTTTAGGTTACAACATGTGGTTCTTTATCATTGACTCCTATGTGAGCCCTGAGTCAAACCAACTTTTAATGCAGACTAAAGAAAAAAGGATGCATCCTAAAGAATTCTACATGGATGGACAAAACTCACATTTCGTCCACGGGACAAGTCTAATTCCCGAGCTGCTCCCTTCGTACCATGGCTCTTGTACATTTGAATATTGAAACGTTAGTTAGCTTTACCCTGAATATCCAAATGTAGTTGCATGGCTTGCTCAACAACGGGGCATTACCGTCAAAATGGTTAGTCTAACTTGTCGGTTTGCTCATTTACGAACGGGCGATGCAAGAACAAAACAAGTGAATGACAAGCATGTTAATGGCTTACAAGAACAAGAATGCTAGATCGTTAGCCTAGTGTTAGCTGGTGATCATGGCTAACGCAACCGCTACCAATGATGTAACGTTCTAACGATTAAAAAGAGGAGGCTGTCACATGATGTTTTTTACTAGCCATGACGAGAGCTGTAGCTGGCTTTTAATAATGTACAACTGGCTTCAACGATACAACTAAAATGTGTGGTCGTTGTGGCAAACGGACGTGCAAGCCTTTCAGCAAGCTAGCTAGCTAACGTAGCTAACTTAGCCGCTGCTAATAAGCAAGCTAACTTAGCGGCTTTGATTGCGAAAATTATTGTTTTTAACAGTTAATGGCTAGCAGTTTATACCCTTGTTGCACATTATTCTTTTTTTTACACAACATCCAATCCTTCATTGCCACCAGCAGATGTTGGACATGTTTATTGTTAGCTAGTGTAGCTTCACTGAAGCGAGCATTAGCTAACAAGCTAACCGCAGCGGGCCTGCTCTGTTTATTATTGGTTGGCGACGCCAGACATCAAAGTTAAATTCGTGAATTTGCCATTGTTTTACAGTAAGCTAGTGGGTTCCAGCGTTAGACGGAGAACAAGCTGATTTTATTAGCTTGAAATGTCGCACTGGTTGAACGCAGCACGCCACATAAACCCAGAATAGCTAATGTTAGAGCTAGCAAACGCTAATTGCCAAGTTGGTGTTGTGTGGGCTAACATCAACCAAACACTCAGTGGCTAAACAACATGGCCCCCCTTCAAGTTCCAAACAGAGGGGCCTTAACCGCTAAACAAAAGGGGAAATACTCACAGCACGGCAGTCGCGTTTAAATCAGTCGCTTTGTGGAGCTTTTGCTTCCGATGTGAACGAATAAAGAGGAGATACTCACGCGTTGTCGTTTCGAGAGAGGGTCTCTGCTTGTTGCACGCCGTCAACCCAATTCTATATTGTTTTGTTTCCTTGGAGAGAGCGGTGATTTAGCAAGGCTTGATAGTCAAAGCTAACAGTTTGCCTACGCTAGTGCCCCCTCCCTGTAAATAGCGTGAACTACGCAGACATGCGTATAACAATGTGGATGTGCCTTCCCCTAACGCACCTCCTGTCCACCAAGTGAAGGTAACATCGGTGTTAGCTACGTTTGTATTTGAACCTTTGTTAAATTAGCACTCTACGTTCCTCCAGTGGTCCTGTGGTCCACTACAGTGGACAGGCTGTCAAATTTAAAATACAGTTTAAAAAGTCTAAAATGAAAGGTTTTATTAACCGTGAACAGGACGGAAATCACAAACAAGAAAAGAAATTGGAAGACCTCTTTTTTACTCGTTTTCCAAGAGACAGAGATAGAGATAGATAAAAGAAATAATAATAAAAATACAGTAAAACTAAATCGACTGGCAATTGATTACATAATAATAATAGTAATAATAATAATAATATATTATTATATTTTATTATTATAATTATTATTATTAGTAGTAGTAGTAGTAGTAGTAGTAGTAGTAGTACTTATTGACTGTTTTATGAGTGTTATAACTCAAAAAACTAACAGATTATGGTCCTGTGGTCTACTACAGTGGAAAATATAAATGAAAATAAATAAATAATAACAAATTAAAAATGAAAATAAAAATAAAATGGAAAAAGTCTAGATTGTAAGATTTTCTTTTAACCCTAAATAGGAAAAACACACACACACACAAGAAATTGGAAGACACTTTTTACTTGTTTCCTAGGAGGCTATATATACCAGCTACTCTACTTTAAACTAGATAAAATAACTACAAAAAAAAAAATACAGTAAAAATAAATAAAATGAATAAATCAAATACAGCAGAAACTAGAAAAATAGAAATACAGTAAAACTAGATAAAAGAAATGAAATAAAAGAAATTTAAAAAATACAGTAAAACTAGATAAAAGAAATAATAATAATAATAATAATAATAATAATAATAATAATAATAATAATAATAATAATAATATTGGGGGGGCGGCAGTAGCGTAAGGACTGAGCTACTGCCGGATGCGGAGGTCACCGGTTCAAGTCCCCCATGGACCAAGACCAACTGGTTGCTGGAGAGGTGCCAGTACCTCCTGGGCACTGCCGAGGGGCCCCTGAGCAAGGCACCAAACCCCCAATTGCTCTGGGCGCTTGTCAGGAGCAGCCCCCTCACTCTGACATCTCTCCATTGACATGTATATGTACTGTGTGAACAACAGAGTGTAAAACTGAATTTCCCCACTGTGGGACTAATAAAGGAATATCTTTCTTTATTTCTTTTTCTTTCTTTTCTAAAGTAAAAGAAATAAAAAATACAGTAAATCTAGATACAAGAAATTAAAGTAAAAGAAATTTAAAAAATACACTAAAATTAGATAAAAATACAGTAAAACTAGATGAAAGAAATAAAACATACAATAAAACTAGTTAAAAGAAATAAAAATAAAAGAAATAAAAAAAATACAGTAAAACGAAATAACAATACATTGAAACAGAAGTCGCATTGAAGAGAATTATTGAAAAAAAAAAAAAAAAAAAAAACGTCATCGTGCAACGAGATTTGGTTGATTTTGGCTGATCCTGGGTCGGGTGGGTCCTCGTGGTCCATGACCCTCCTCTCCATAAGGAAACCCGATGAGGTCCAATCACCTCTTTCTTCCCAAACTGTGATCTCACCTCCCCATTTCCGATTGGATTGCTATATTTAGGAAACCACCCTGTGCTTTATAAAGAGACCGCGGCGGTTACTGGTAAATGTTCTGGAGTTGGTGGACGGGAGCGGCTTACGGGACGAGGCGCGTTTAGAGAATAAAAGCAGAGGGAGAGCGCACAGCCGTGTTTCTGAGGCCACAGTTCAGCGACGGCTCGGAAAATGACAGACATACGGAAGAAACTTGTCGTGGTGGGTGACGGCGCTTGTGGGAAAACATGTCTACTGATTGTGTTCAGCAAAGACGAGTTCCCCGAAGTCTATGTTCCGACTGTGTTTGAGACATATGTGGCGGACATAGAAGTGGAAAACAAGCAAGTCCTGCTGGCTCTGTGGGACACCGCTGGGCAGGAGGACTACGACCGGCTGCGCCCCCTGTCCTACCCGGACACCGATGTCATTGTGATGTGCTTCTCCGTGGACAGCCCGGACTCGCTGGCAAACATCCCCGAGAAGTGGGTCCCTGAAGTCAAACACTTTTGCCCGAATGTGCCCATTATACTAGTGGCCAACAAGAAAGATCTGCGCAACGACGAGGGCGTGAGGAACGAGCTGTCCCGGTTGAAGCTGGAGCCGCTGAAACCGGAGGACGGCCAGGCCATGGCCATGCGCATTGGCGCGTATGAGTATTTGGAGTGCTCTGCCAAAACCAAGGAGGGGATCTGGGAGGTGTTCGAGACTGCAACACGGGCAGCTTTGCAAAAACGTAAAATACCATCAGGAAGTTGTTTCAAATGCTGCGTTTTGATGTGAAACCCGCGGCTGTCTGGAGGACCGTGACGCGCAGACGAGACGCTTCCACCGCTGGGATTTTGTGTGTGAACATGTACGGGCAGTGGCCGTGGTTTGGATACTCCCTTGTTGTCACACGACCTTGCTTGAAGCAAAACGAATGACTGTTTCCAACACACTTAACGGATCATCTGATGTCGGCGTGCGTGTGTGAGACAGAGAAACGCACTGGCTACAGCATGTTCTTTGTGGGTCACATGACTGACAGGTGGAGGGGTTAAAAGGACATGTCAGTCTAACGTGGACATGTCCGTTCCAAAATGTCCTGCTTACGAGCCAAGGTTTAAATTGCTCGCTTTTTGTGTTTGCATAGGGCACTGCCTTACTGCCAAGGTTATCCTGATGCAGTAAAAATAATCACTCTTTTTATTTATGTCCACTTTGTATTGTAAAATTTGTGAACTTGCACAGCATCTGAACACAAAGTTTCATAAGAAGTTGGAGCCCAGGATGCTCAATGGTGTTCTGTAGTGATGTTTTACGCCATTTTTGAATAAAGACATAGCTCACCGTTAAGTAAATCTCAGGTTTGTTAGTTGAAACCACATCCAAAAAGTATGTTTTTCAACTCCACACTTTTATGCAATAGGCCAAACACCAACAAAGAGGCGACACATTGGCTGGCCTTGTGAAGGGCTAACCATGTTGTCCAGTGTAGTTTTGTCACAGTTAAATGTGCAAACAGTTGTTAGCTGCTTTGTCCTGCTTCTACCCAGAATGTCTTGCTTTGCTGGTGGCTGCAATAACTTTTCAAAAGAGGTGCTTTTTGATCGCAAAACAATGACAGAAAACGTCACAGAAATATGTGGTAGCCTGCAAATAATCCAGCCAGCAAAGGAGGAAGAGGAGGGGATGCGTGAAACACCTCCAGTAAAACTCACTAAGGCTGCACAATATAAGGAAAAGATGTGATATTAGGAGCTGTGTATTGGCAAGAATCTGACGGTACCATTCAGTATATTTTGCGATGTTTTGTGATACTTTTAAAATCTAAGAAAGAAACTAAATTTTTTACACAATCAGAACAGTGAGATCTGTATTTTTTTAGGCTTAAAAATTAAGAAATGTATCATCTGAATAATCTGTTAAACAAAATAATGAGCCGATTATGGTTGTAGAGTGATATTAAACCAAGAATACATTTAACTTTATTGAAAAAACACGACATATCACTGGAAAGTCGGATTGTGTATTGGTGATAAAGATCACGATACAGAGGTTACGATTCAATATACTGCGATACTGTCAGCAAGGCGATATATTGTGATTTTTTTTTTATTTAATTTTTGAAAAATTCAGTTCAAAGAACACAATCATATGCATAAAACCTTAGTTTAAAAAGTGTACTTTTTACACAATCAGAACAGTGGGATCTGTATTTTGCATTATCACCATCTACGTAACATCTGACATCTTAGCACGACTTTGAGGAGACATGTTTTTAATTAGATAAAGTATTTACAGTATTACATTTAATCAAAAATCGGCACCGTGTTTTTGAGAAATGATGCAGTATCATAAAACACAATATCACGATATTCGGTATTTTTGATATTTTCTTGCACCCCTACGTGATATGTGATAACACTGTTGAATATTGCACTATTACTTGTGATAAATAAATATTAACGTGTGCTCGGTTCTGCTTCTTTGTGTATTCTGCTAATAAACAAGGAACTTATTCTTTTACTGAACAGACTGAACTGAACACAAAAGACACCAATTAAAACAGTTGATCATTAATCACATTTTAAAGTGTAGTTTTCTACTGACACAAATCTCACAGCATCGCAGCCTTTCACAATGCGTTTATCGCACAAGTTGATATTGCAATGACAATTTTAAAAAAACACTATATTGTGCAGCCCTAAATGTGACCATGTTTCTGTCCCAGTAGGCTGGCATATCTCCAAACACTTGAAAGACCTGTTGGACATTTTCTATTTAGCTACAGCTTCATTTCCACTTTATATTTCCTACAGAAGACGGAGCATGTCAGATGGTTTAACTTGTGAGCGCTTCGCTCAGCGATTTTCTTAGAAACTGTCATGAAAAGAAGTCTGTGTCCGAGCTCTGTGAGCCAGTAGCACATGCTCATAATGGGATTATGGGATATGAGTGTGGCTATTAAAAAAACATTTATATATATATAGGTTAGGTATATATAGGTTAGGTATATATAAGTTTGTTAAAAGTTTGTTTACAGCTGAATTATGATTGAGGAACCATGATTAGGACCGTGAATGTACCTCAGATCTTTCTGGTCAAACATATTGTTTGAAGTTGGCAGCAGAAATCAACATATTTGAGCAGTTTTTTCAAACATGTGTAATGAACTCTTTTCTCCACAGACCTGTTGTGTTTAGGGGTGTAAGAAAATCATTATATTATGTTTTGTGATCTTGTATTGATTCTCAGAAACAGATTTTTAATCAATAGTTTACATTCACAGATTTACTCAGTCAGTACTTTATTTCATTTTTCAGATATGCACCCGCTCAGTGTATTTATCCTCTCAATGTTACAGGCACTGTGATGAATGCAAAACCACATCCGACTGTTATGATTGCATAAAAAAAGTAAACTTTTTTACTCAGATTTTATTCATATGGTGATGTGTTCTTTATAATATGACTAAAATTTGATTTAGGACATCAAAATAAATCAACAAAAAAATGGGAGCAAAAATCGATTCACTTATGTATCGCCCTTTTTCTTTTCTTTTTTTTTTTTTTTTACAATTTTGAAACAGATTTTTAATGCCAAAATTAATATGTTTGCTTCATTTGAGTCTATGTGGAGGTAGAAGGAAGTTACCGCTTTTATTGTTGTAATCTGAGTAACATGACGTCATATCCGTTCGTATCCGTCAACCAAAGCACAGAAAAGTGTCCATGTGGATCCGACCTGAACCCTCACATGTTAAATCCAAAGTGCTAAACACTACACATCCAGTAAAGGATGGAAACACTTTAGGCAAAGCAGAACCAGACATCACGGCTAAAGCTGCGTGCTAACTCCGTCACGGACAGGAAACGTTATCGTATCGCGGTAACGTGAGGTCCAGCTGGGTGTCGCTCTCGTCTCCGTGGTCAAACGGGCCGACGCTACGACTGTAGAGCGCCATATACTGACATTTATGTTAAATACATTCAAACGGCCCCGATGGAGCTGAACATGGATGGATAAAGAGAACGGAGCTGAAGGTTTTCAAAATAAGGTGTTAACAAAGGGAACTGTATATACAAAACACATCTATGGAAATAAGATTGATTGGATTATACTCACCTGAAGTATCAAATGTTCCTTATAAATTAAAAAGAAAATACCACAAATTTGTAAAAGATTCCTGACAATGATCCTGATATATTTGACTTCAGGACAAATCTGACTACATAGATGCTAAAAATTTGATATTTTAATGTATTAATTTAGATAATTTCCAAAATAAAAGTCCTTAGAAGTGGATGATTCAACTTTTTTGTGTTAACATGAATCACATTATATCATAACATTGAATTGCAATACTTAAAAACTGTAATACATCAAATCGGCACCCAAGTATCATGATAGTATCAAATCAGGAGATGAATGGTGAATCATCCCAGCCCTAGTACTTACAGTATATTGAATTGTAATCCCTGTATCATGATACGTATCGTACTGCCAGATTCCTGTCAATACTCAGCACTAGTTGTGTTGCTGTCCTCTCGTTGAAAAGACAGCTATGACTGACAGACAGTCTGAGTTATTCTTTTCATGACAAAAAGAGCCCAATTTCATTTTAAACATAATTTCTCTGTGGTTTATTAAACAAGCAGGCGGATAAAGTTTAAAAACAGCATCTCTTATGAATCCAAGCAGAGTTACACTGGTGTAAAAGTCACATTCCTCGCTGCCTTCTGTTGCTGGGCTTTGTGCTGACTTACGGGACAGGAATGCATTGTGCTGGACTGGTTAATTTTCCCACAGTGGCCCCCCTCATGCGCCTCTGATTTCCAGTGTTGTTAGCTTATTATTCACTGATCAGACAGAGCAGTTATTTTACTCTTTTTTTAAGGATAAACTATGGAACAATGGAGAAGAAAAATGCTGAAAATGTGCCAAACGTTTTTTGTTTGTAAGAGTTTATAACCACATTAATGTAATGACTGAGGTCTGAGTGGAACAATGGACATTATTTGTGAGGAAAAACAGTACAGAATGTAAGGGAACAAGCGGTACTGTTTTGGGAAAGCCAATAAAAAAAATCTGTGTCACCACCTCTACTTTTTCATTCTTTTACGTCATTTTCCCACTAAAGACGATGTGGTGTTGCAGCTGGCATTAGCATCAACATGCTTGAAAGAAAAATAATATTTTTTATTAACGATCAGATGAACTTTGGTGCTATATTTTGTGAATGACATCCATTGGATTGTATTTTTTTCGGTTTTTGGTAGGATGTAGGTTTAAGTACACTTTTGACGTACTTGTACTTCACTTAAGTTTTTTGTTGAAGGTCAGAAAAGCCGTATTGGGCCAGTCTAAGACTGCGTCTCCTCTCCAACAGTTTGATTGTATCAGAAATTGAGTCTGGACTCCAAAAACCGACTGGCTCAGGGAGGTAAAAATGAACTGAGTTTACTTCTAACACAAAAAAGGAGGAGTTGGCAGTGAAATGGAAACGGACTTGCATTTACACAGAGCTTGTCTCCTCTTCTGGCCACTCAAAGCGCTTTACACTACATGTCAGCATTCACCCATTCACACATATTCATACACTGATGGTAGAGAGACTTTTCCCATCAGGATCTGATCTAAATACTCATTTATCTCATTCACACACCGACGGCTCAGCCCTCGGGAGAAATTTGGGGTTAAGTGTCTTGCTCAAGGACACATCGACATATGATGGCAGCAGCTGGGGATCGAGCCGATTGGTGAACGACCTGCTTACCCTCTGAGTCACAGTCACCCCAACAACCCAGTGGCGGCAGGGATTCGCCAGCTGGAAGTGGATCCACTCCCTGAGACGAGGGCTGAGCACATGAGATAAAAAGCTCAGACACTGAAGGCATCATGGTTGGCAACATAGCAAAGCAGCAGGATAACCTGAGCACAGGAGAGACACAGGTGAGTACAGAGCACAGGTGTAATGCTAGAAAGGTTCAAAACCACGGAGAGGAAATACACAGCACTACTGAACTAGACAGAATTACCAGGCAGCGTAGTGCAGAGAGAAGCAGGCGTTCATGGAGACGTCAATGAGCGTAATGAGAACCTGGTGTGTTTAGTTGCCGCCCTGGGAGAAGCCAGCCACACCCTCCTGCAACACACATATCCTGACAAGAGAAAACGACCAGACAAAGACAGAAACAGGGGAAGAGAGGGAGCAAAAGTACAAAACAACAATATACAAAACCAAAACCAAGTTTAAGGATCTGAATCCGATCCGATCCGATCCGATCCGATCCTTATGATTACACACAGCCAACAGCCATTATTGGATACAATAATTCATGTATTTCAAAGGGTGAGTCCATTTTAGGACTTTTTATTGTCGACAGCAAACTGACTCACTTGGTCTCATTGTTTTATCAAAAGAGATCTTGTGTGTCACAGAAGCTATTTGTGTATCTGCTAAATTTAGACCTGACGATACAAATGACTCAAGGACACATGACAGCGGTGTAAAAAGCACTTAGCATTTACTTCCATATACAATTATATAGAACTGAACATACAAAGATGATATCGCAGCGACTTATCCGACTGGAGTTCTGTTCGTGGAGGCATCACATTCACAGAAAGTAATATGCAGTCACCCATAATGTATATTTAGTCATACACCTCTTCATATGTCCACTGGAAAACTAGATAACAAAAAGAAGAGGGCTGGGAGAAATTTGTCACTGTATCCTGACTATATATGCACTTGAACACATCCCCAATCATCTGCATGCATGGTTTCAACGACATGACCTACATGCAGTCAAACTCTTCTCCTCCACTGACATTACAGAACACTTAACCTTAACCTTAACCTTAATCCTCTGGGACCCACAATAGACCTGGTAAAGAGGGTCTTTAGAGGGAGATAGCAGGTCAGAAGTAGATGTCACATAGAGTTGTTGTAGTCATAAATCAGAAATAAACATGAATGAGTATGGAATAAGTATGAACAGTACAATCAATATGAACAAAGTCAACAGTTTCTGTGTTAAGTAGTGACTGAACAGGCAGAAGCAAAACGCTTATTTATGCCTAACCTATATACTTATCAAATTAAGCTACCCTCAAGAAATAAAAAACAAACAAAAAAATGAAAAATCATTCACACTTGTAACCCTCAAAAATAGTTTTGCAAACTATTCTTTTGAAAACTAAGAGCAAATTACACATTCGTAATTTTGAATTTGCATTACTCCATAATTTCACCAAAACAGAAATACATCTCCTTTAATTGCATTTGCATTAATTTTAACAAACCAAATCATTAAATTTTATAGCATGGGAACTAATAAACAGTGGATTGGTGTGATCACAGTAACCAGCCTTATTGATAATACGCATGACTCGTTTTTGCTGCTGTGAGCATTCACAACATACTGTATCTTCTTCTACTACAGAAATTCTGGCCACTTCTTTGCAACATCAAAATATTCAGCTCACTTACAGCTCAGCTCACATTCAAACTTTCCAAAACATTCACCATTTTGTAAAAAACTGAAAATAAATGGGGAAATGGTAAAATCTGACGAAAATTCAACCATTCAACCAAATGCTAACTGCTCATTCATACTTTCACATAAAAACTCCATTCAAACTTTAAAATGTTCCCCATCTTCCATAGATTCTCACTTGTATTCAGCTTTTACACTCCCACTTCCAATCTACTTTTCAAAAAAAAAATTCCCAGTTAAAGTCAGCTATTCAAAAACCTTAACATTTTCCAAATCTTTTTAAAAATTATTGGTATTTTTCAACTTTTCAATAATATTCATCAATTTAACCCATTCCCACTTTTCCAACTAACATCTTCATACAGATTAAAGCCAGCATTACAGCATAGCATCAGCTTTTCAAAAACCTTAAGATATTCCAGATTTTTTATCAATTATTGGTCAACTTTTTCAATGATATTCATATGAATTAAACCCATTCCCAATTTCCAAACTACTCCTACTTCTGCACCTTCTTCTCAAAAAATTCTAGCCCATCTTACAGCGTAACGTCAGCTTTCAGCATCCAGCATTCACACCGCAATTTCTTCGGAGATTGCTTTTCTAGTTTTAAAATATAATATTGTGACTGTGTTCACTATGTAGTTATTTAATGAGTAACTATATATTTGTAAGTTTGATGGAAGCAAAGAGCTTCATGTTAACATATAAGGAAGTACATTTTACCAGTGTTTAAAAACTATATAGTACCTTAGTTTGCTTACATCCCAAGCCTGACAAGAAATTAGGTCTTTAGATATTTATGTTGAATTATATACAAGAAATGCAAAGAGATGTACAGTATGCAGTACAAACTGTCTTTATTGAAGGCCACATGCTGTTTTTTTAAATAGTACAATACACAAAGGGAGCACAGTCTGCTGTGAAATAACAAACAAAATTAATAAGTTGAAAAACAGAGAAGAGAGACAAGCGTCATAGTTACACAACAGACACAGTCAACACCTGGTTAGCCACAGTCAGTTAGTTGAATCTGGCAACAAATGGTAAAGGAATGTCAACCTCCATCTGTCTGTCACTGACTCTCACAAATGGTTCAACAGCTTTGCTTTTCTCTTTAAGTGTCTTAATGACATTGTTGTGGAAAGCATTCACACGTTTTACTAACAAGTCAATCCAGGACTTGATGTCAGCTTGAAGCTGTTCAAAAGACATGTCAGCCATAATGTCCTGGAGCGTAGACTTCACGGTTTTCAGATATTGTACAACAATTATAAAGGCCTCTTCAGCCTGCTTGATGACGCCAGCCACGATGCGAGAGTTAATGACATCGTTGTATACATCGGTCACAAATGTGAAAAGCTTCTCTTTGTTCTGAGATTTGAGGGTTTGGAGAAACTTCTCACTTTGCTCAGTGGTAAACTGCACAAAGGCAGATAATTTATTAATGATATCTTCCAGCTGGATTTCCCCTAGTTTCCTCACAGTCACAATGACATGGTCTTGAATTTTCTTCAAAGCTACAAACAAATCATCAAGAATTTCTCTTCCGCTGACAATGTAGTTAGAGCCAGGAATGGTGAATTCAACGGCTTGGATATAATCAAGAACTGCTGTAAACATGGAGGCAAAGTACTGTGGAACCTTTTGAACAGCCTCTTCAGATACATCGGCAACAAAAGCACTCCATTTCTGGTAGACCTCAAGCCCAGACATCCTCTGTTCATACCCAGGGATCTGGAACTTGGTCTCTCTCAGGAATTTAACAACAGCATCAAGAACAATCTCAACTTTCTTTTGGTACTCTTTGAGGAACACAATGGTCTTATCTGTGACAGTTGTCATGGCATTAGAAGGACTAACTGCTGCCACGTTCTCAATGGCGGTCCTGAACATCACCTTTCCCTGCTCTGTAGCCTGCTTAAAAGTACCCTCAAGGCTTCTAGCTTGTCTTAGCATTGTGTTGTATGTCTTGAAAGCAGGATCAGCCACCATTTCCATGGCTGCAGGCACCTGTTTCTTCAAACCCAGCATCATCTCATAGGGCATCTCCATGTTCCAGGTTGTCTGAATGTTCAGCTTCTCCGAGTTCATCACGGACATCTTCAGACCCAAGATATCAATGTCGGTTGTTGGCTCGGACTGTGGTGAAAAAGTAAATATAGATATATTACAAATATTACCACTGAATTCAATGAAATCACAAATCAAAGGTAAGTAGTAAACAAACAGGTAGGCAAAAGTTTTCTTACCGGGTAGCGACCGTAGAGTCTTCCCTTCACTTGTGCTGGGAGCTTGGTCTGCATTTCAGCAGCGATAAGTCCTGCAGATGGAGTGGACAAAGTGACAACAAAGCCTTCCTGTGGCTTTCCAGTAATCTCCTGATAGATTTCCATCATCAGGACAGGTAGATTGACCTTTGCTGAATTGGTGATGGAGATATCCATATTTTCATAGCTTAAGGTGATGGTACCGTCATGGTTTCCCTCAAGCATTGGATGTTTCACGGACAGGACAGAAGCCACTTTAAATCCATCGGCTGTGTTCACGTTGATGTTGCCTTCAATCTCTCCAATCAGATACTCAAATTCAGAGGTTGAGGAGGCATCAAGTGTGATGACAATGCTGTCCTGGTTGCGGATGCTTGCATCAGTTTTAAGCGTGAGCATTGTCGTTTTCATGGAGAATTCGTAGGTCAGATCACCCAGTACTGGGATCCTGATGCTCTGAATTTTGGGCAGAGTGATTTTTGGGACAGTAAGCTTGCTGAGAGCAGATGGGACATGCATGGTAGGCATTGTGATGAGACTGACGTCAGGTAGGGGAATAGTGAATGCGGACATCTCGACATTCATCACTGGAACTTTGTAGGCGGGGACTGTAATGGTTTTGGGCAACTCAATGCTATATTTTTCATACTCTGCCTTTACTTGGTCATAAGATGTGGCCAGGATGGCAGCAGCTTTGTCTTTGCTGATGAGCATGTTCTTGTGCACAGTCTTGACATTGTTATTGATTAAATTGATGATAGGAGCCACATTGATGTCAATGGTCATCATCTCAGGGCTCTTTATGTACTTCAGCTTGGAGTTCATGTCAAACGTCTGCTGAGTTGTGGTCAGGAGGTTGCTCAGGCCAGTGTCTTCCCACAGAGAGAAGTCTTCCACTCTTGGTGTCCTCATACCAACAAATGGAACAGTTATTTCCGGAATGGTGATAGGCTCCTTCAGCACATCCAGATTTGCTTCTCCGTTGATCTGGGAGAATATGTTAATTTCTGTGTCACCATTATCCATGGTGAAGTAATGGGAGTATTTGTACTGGTTGAATCTTGCCAGACCTGTCCAGCTAGCCTGCTGCACTTCAGAGTTCAGAGTCAAAGCGATGTCATTCTGGAGATCCATCTTTCCAGACAGCTTGAATGGAAGGGCAACCTTGACATTTCCCTTGTTCTTGGTGTCAAGCATAAGCTCACTAGGTGTGACCAAAGCAAGCACAGAGTTGGAGAGAGTTCCCTCAACCAGTCCAGCAAGCTCTGCACTGTGTGAGGCAGTGACGTCAATTTTCAAGTCTCCAGCATTAGCCTGAAATTTGAAATTTGCAATGCTGTTCTTCATGAAAGGTGTTTCTGTCTCAAACTTGGCATCTATTATTATGTGGCGGAAAATGCAGATATCAGCAACCACATTTTGATTCAGTTTGTACTGGCTGGTACCTGTTACTCCAGTGACAGTGACTTTGGCTGTGTGGAGATCCATGACTACATCAATGTCACTCTTGTGGGTTGCCTCATCTGAGGTGTCCTGAACTGCATGTTTTTCATTGGCCAAATTGGTAAGGGTCAGACGGGCAGTGCCAGCCTCAACCTGGAGGACGGTCTTTTGATTCATTGATGTTTCACTGAAGATGTTGAATGCTGGCATGTTGAGGTCATGTTTGTAGCTAGTCTCCACGGTGGCAGAACCTCCATCTTCCATGGCCATGAATGCAGTATTGACAAGCTCAGCAACAAAGATCTCAGTGTTGACTTTTGCAGTGGTTTCAGCAGAGGTTTGACATGACATGCCATAGAGAGTCATTGTTCCCTTGTGGTCAAGGGTGAAACGTGACTGCTCGACTTTAACATTCTCAGAGATGGTCAGGCGACTCATCTTGGGTGCAGCAACGTGAGCACTGGCATCCATCGTGAAGTCAAGGACTTTCAAAGTAGACGTAGCTCTTGAGTTAAGGTTGACTTTAAACTCTGGTGTGACTGATGTAGTTGTGGTGTTCTCAAGGTTAGCAGTGGTCCTGAGTGTATAATGAGGGGAGGTAACTCTGAACTCTCCATAGAGTTTTCCAAAACAGGGAATCTTGGTAACATCTGCAACTTTCTCTTTCAGCTCCATCGTGAATGTGTCATAATCAAAAGATTGGACTTTCTGGAGCATCCTTGTGAAATAGTCACTTATGTCATCAATCAGCTGTTTGAAGTTGAAGGCATACAGTTCATTCACAAGCTCCTGAACAGGTGCCATAATTTTTTTGAACAAAGGCTCGATGTCAATTGACTTCAGAGCAGCAATTACAGACTGCATCTTTTCCCTCACCTGATACTGCCTCATAATTTTAACAACCTCATCCATGATGGCCCCAATCATCTTCTCAACCTCATAGCTGGAGAGGATCTCCTCTACTTTGGCATACATTACATCAAAGTTGTTAGCAATGTTATATTTCTTGATCCAAGCCATGATAGTGTCCTTCATTGATTTCAGCACATTCATGACTTTGTCAGTTGGAAACTTGGCTGTCAGGTTGGTCATGAAGTTTTCCATTGAGGTAATAAACTTTTTCAGGTCTTGGACAAAGAGGTTGAAGTCAAAGTTGTCAATGACCTCCTTCAGGTCTGCCACTTTGTTCTGCAACTTGGCACTAATCTCATACTTGGTGTTGATGTCTTTCAGCATCTCAATGCTTTGGTCCATCAGCCTCATCATGGTGGTCTTTACGTTTTCAATAAATGCAGGCAGATGCTCAGTAAATGGGATCTGGATGAAGTGGCTGTCACTGTTCTTGTCATATTTCACGAATCCAGACATGGTGTAATCTTGACTGGCTTCACTGAAGAGAGTAGTTGAAACAGCTCCCGACATTTCAACACCCATTCTCTCTGCATTGTTATAGGCACTCATTTCTTGGTCAAACGTGTTCTCGTTTACTGAGGATTTCATCTTCAGAGTGACACTTTGCTCTTGGAGGCTCAGCATGCTGTTGAACTTGTTGTCCGTCATGGTGTTGATAGTGGATCTGCCTTCCAGCTGATGGGTGGTTGAGGCTCTGTACTCAAGCGAATGTGTAAACAGCAGGGGTTCTGCCTTCAGGAGGAATTTGCTGTACAGGTCACCGCTCTGCTCACCGTACAGATAAGCTGCACCATTTGAACTGAAGATGGCATCGATGTTCAGAGTGAAGGGTGCAGCAACAGTTTTGACTGTACTGTCCATACGAAGAATTGGTGAGTTGAAGTTAGCCATGTTGTTGAATTTCATGGTCAGACCAGCAACCTCCATATCAGTGGTGTGTGTCATTTGAGCTCCCAGGAGTTTACCATTGGTGTTGCACTTTGTGGAGAAGACCATGTCAACAAACTTGACTTCATAAGTGTGCTTGAGCTCTTCCTCTGAGAAGACTCCTGTCATTGTTCCAGTCAACTCCATGTTGTAGGGCTCTGCCTTGAACTGGGCATCATTCACAAAGTTAATCTCCATGATCTTCAGGTCATTTTTCACATTAACTGAGGCAGTAAAATGCTCCATGTTAACTGTGATGTCGTGCATGTAGGAGTTCCTCTTGTCAAGGAAATTGTCGGTCTTGGAGCGGAGCATGAAAGATCTCAGCGTAAGAGCCAGTGAGTTGGTGTTTTCAGACCTCATCTCGTTGAGGGATCCAACCATGTTATTGGAGAGGATCAAGCCATCTTCATTCAGTCTGAGGTTCACTCTGTTCATGGTGTTGATGTCAAAGAGGTTACCCTTAAACATGCTGTTGAGATACACTTCTGTGCTTGCGATCTTTCCCTCAACATTGAGCTCAGCTTTGTTCTCTTTAATAGCTCCCTTTGTAGTGAGAGACATGGTGGCACCAGCGGTGTCAACGCCACCGTGGAACACATTCTCGAAGGTCATCGGGCTGTGCTGAGCAGTTGTTGTACAGCTGGTGGTCAGGCCATTCGTGTTTAGAGCCAAGGTTGCCTTGTGAGAGGCCAGGCTTGAGAAGATGTTCAAAGAGGCATCAGTGTTGATCTCCAATCCGGAGGGGGTCATGGACCCAGTGAGCAGAGAGTAGGCCCGGTTCACTGTGTCATCAGCTTGATTCTCGATCCTGAGGCTGGCCTGTCCATCAGAGGCAGAGAACTCCATCTGGCTACGAAGCATTCGCTCATCAGCCTTGGTCACAGAGTCAGACTGGATGGTAAGCTTGACATCTTTGTAGCTGAGGGTCATTTTGGTGGTGTGCTTGACGGGGTCAGTGTTCATGTTGGTGTTAGACTCAATCAGAAGCTCCTCGTTTGCGTACGATGCCTTGATCTTGTTGGACAACTTCAGTATTTCAGATGTCACCCTCAGCGTACTCTCCAGTTTAGCTTCTTTCTTCGCTGGCTCAACAGAGAAGGTGTGGAGATAAGTGGTGGTAGCAGTCATGGGTCCGACAGACACACTTCCGTCTGTGTTGATATCTCCAGAGAGCATGTTTGAATCTAGGGTGACCTGGGTAGTGACAGTCAGAGAAGTCTCCAGACCCAGGGAGTTGGCATGGATGTTATACCTTCCTGTTGACATCACATTGTCTGTGACAGCAATGGTTTCCAGCACACTAAAACCTGTGTTGATGAGCATGTGGTTCAGGCAGCCATCAATGGTGAATTTCATAGTCTCCTCCGCTGTGTCTTTGATTGTTGTGGATCCTTTAAAGCAAACAAAATGGTGAATTAGTAATAACTTTTATGTTGTTTCTCTGTAGAGTTAAATAACAAATGTATGATTCTTCTAATTAAAGACGAGCATAAAGATTAAATTACCTTCAGCTGAGAAGGAGAGAAGGTTGATTGGACTCTCAGCCATGACGGTGAACTTGGCCAAGTAGCTCGGAGACTCTACAGTGTTGTTACCAGCAGACATGGTTGCCTCCCAGTTATAATAGTTGCTGTTGACCTTAGCGGATGCTTCCACCAGTCCCATCAGAGGCAAGGTAAGATCGTATTCAGCAGGGATGGTAAAAGTGGGGATCTGGATCTCGTTTGAAGCAAACTCCATGCCCAGCTGAGGCACTGAGATGTGTGGGGAGTTGACCATTGGAGGTATCCTTAGCTCCTCAGATGTTTTGCCTCCAAGGGGTAGAGGGATAGTGATGGTCATACGGTTCTGGTTGAACTTGTACGCGAATGTGCTGTCACTGGTGAAAGGATTAAAAGCAGAACATTGTTATTAACATTTTTAACATGTTATTATGTCATTTAAAACAGAAATTCAAGTGGTGAGTGACAATAATACTAATTAACACTGGATGAGAGGTTTACTTACAGGTTCATGAATAGTCTTTTAGGCATGGAGGGCATTTCCACATTTGCAATACTGGTCCTCACAGTCTCAACGTAGGGGACATCAGCGGAGATCTTGTCCATCCAGATTTCACTGGCCTGATGAAACAAACATTTCTCGTGCTTACAATACAATCACATTAGTAATCAATAATTCAATTCAATAATTCAATTACAATACTAATATAACTAATAAATGTAACCCCCTTACCTATACCCATTTTACACCTTTACCCCCCCCCCCCCCAAATGGGAAAAAAGTCTGGGTAACGCTTAATTTTACAGGTCTGTACATATCATGGTAATTTCGTGACAATTAACAAGTGACTCATTTGAAATTTCTTTGGCATTACTGCCAAATTTCCAATTTAAATATTTTTTTAAATATTTAAAATATTCTATATTTTTTATAACAAATATTTAAATACTTTAAAAATACAAAAAACTAAAAACTAAACAAAAACTAACAAAATTACAAATATTTACCTCAAAATTATGAAAAATGCTTTTATTATAAACATTATTTAATAATCATATACTGAAATAGCATATAAATTTGTGGACCTGTAAAATACTGCCAAAAGTATTGGGAAATTATTTAATAAAAAATGCTAAAAGTAAAAAGAGAAAAGCGAGAGAGAATAATAATAATTTATTTCTTTTCACCTCAAGTGCCTTGTTGAAAACATGACGCAGCTTCATGTCGGTCTTGACAATCTGCTGGTCCATGACGTCGTCCACCAGCTGCCTGAGCCAGACGATGAGGGCGTCAGTGTAGGGCACCAGGATCTTGGTATCAGCGTTCATGTTGGACATCAGCTGAACCTCAGCCTGGTCCTCACCTGAGATACAAAGCATTTCACTTTTACATTTGACACTGAAATTATCGATCATTGAAGTCCATTAGTAGTATTTTCTTAAACAGACATACCATATTTGAATGTGACTGTCTGAATGGAGGAGGTCTGTGGGAGGTTGACATCACTTTTGATCTCCAGGCTGAGTCCATCAGCTTTGCTCATGGTGGCAGTGATGGCGGCATCAGCCTCGAGTGAGGGGACCAGCAGCTGAATCTGCAGCATGCCATCAGTCATGGCCTGAAGCCTGTGATTAACAGAAAGAAATCAAGTCAGTGCCTGTATCTAAAAAAACAAAGCTGCTGCATAAATGTGGACATGAACGTAGCGCTGAGTCAGATGTATTTATTGACAGCGTGTTAAACAAATGTTTCAGCTGGGTGGACTCACTTGGCGCGGCCAATCAGAGAGAGCTGGGGCACGTTCTTGTTGGAGATCTCGAGGATGATGGACTTGCCTTTGGCACTGCTGTCGGTCATGCCGACCTTAACGCCGGCCTCGATGTCAAAGTCGGGTACCTGGATCTGGGTGGTGAAGACGTTCCTGTTCCTGTTGTACTTCATGGTGGCTGTAGCCTCGGTAGGCTGAGCACCTAGAGTTGGCAAAAGTGTAACTTGATTACTCATGTATGAACCCTGTAAAGTGAAACAGGCGGATATTATGGCACGTAGAAAAACACATTATAAGCTGCTCATACCTTCGGCTCTCAGGGCCAACTTCAGAGAATCAACCTTCTGGTGGCCATCCTTTCCTTCGCTGAGGAGTTTGTAGGCGATGGTGGCTGTGTACTCAGAGACCTCTTTAGTGGGCTTGATGTCCAGAGCAAACCTAGCGTGGAGAGAACAAACTTTAAGTCTCTGAAAAGATAAATTATATTGTTCTGTGTATCTAGAAAACCACAAAAAAGCCTTTCAGAAGAGTTTGTGTATAACTGCACTAAATAGTATCTATGTCCTTACTAAATACCTGTAATTTACAGAGGTGACACCATTAAATTACCAGTTCCTCAACCTTTTTGTGTCACGGCCCCCCAGAATAATCAGCCTGATGTAAACAGCTGTTTCTATGCGATCAATACTGTAAATGTAGGCTTAATAAATAACAATTTGTTTGTGATGACAGTTTTGTTGAGTTTGAGCCTAGGTACTGTCCAATGTGATCCAGGCTCTGGACATTTTTGATGCATCTGACTACTTTTTCATGTGCAGGCACACCCTTAGGGGTCCACATCCTCAGGTTGAGTACCGCTGACTTGAGGGATTGTTCAGTATGGTGCAGTCACTGATTTTGAAATTGACAAAATAATCACAGATTCTTCAGCAACTTACTTTGTCTCTCCATTCAGGGGGAAGTAAGGAACATCAGTCTTGTCGGCGGTGTTGGCGCCGAGTGTCCTGGTGCAGTATTTGACTCCAGAGAAGAGAGGTCTGCAGCTGACCTCCCCCTCATTGTGTGGGATCACCACAGCCTGACCAGCACCCACAATCTGCACCTTATTGCTGTGTCAAAAGAACAAAATCAGTTTCCATCCTCTAATAGCTGTGTTGAACATACTAATAAAGCATGTTTCATTTAAGAAAATTCGTTACCTGATGCTCAAGAGCTTTGTGGTGCCCTGCGGGGCGGGGATGGACAGCTTGACCTGGTTCTGCTCCATGGTGATCTTGGCGATGAGTGCGCTCTCGTGGTACATGTTGGTGTGCATCTCAATGGCGGACACGACGAATTCAGGGACATGGACTCCCATCTTGGTCACAAACTCAACTCCGATAGAGGGCGAGAACAGCAGCTCCTTCTGTGAACAAACACATCAAATCAAATAAGTCATTAAAAAAATATAAAGTGACACTGCTACAGTACATCCATGCATCCGTTTTTTGACAGAGCACTGAAGGTAGATTGAGGACAATAGATGGAAAATGTACCATGTTTGGAGCCATGCGAAGGCCTCCCTTTGCTCCAGGAGTGAAGGTGCCAGACAGAGCGAATGTCAGAGGCAAGCCAGATGCTGTTGGCATGATGAATTTGTTGTCCATGAAGATGTAATGAGCAAAGATCTCATTGTCAGTGCTGGACATCAGTTTAGACATGACCTAATGAAAAAGGAATGAACAGTCAATTTGAATTTTCTCACCGTGGCATAGAAAAAGACAATATTAACCTCTCAGACCAGCGACTGACGTTACTGTCTAAAGGCTCCAGCAGGTTCAGTTTTAGGGCTAGAGGGAAGCTACAGATATCATATAAACTAGATAACCTCAGGAATCCATTCGTACCAAATATGTCATGTCACCTTGTTGGGAAGGAGGCTAAATAATGCGCTAAAGTTGGGCTAAATGTTGGTGAGGAAAAACTTGCATAGTCATTTTCAAAGGGGTCCCTTGACCTCTGACCTCAAGATGTTTATAAAAATGGGTTCTGTGAGCACCCATGAGTCTCCCCTTTACAGACAAGCCACTAAACAGTCTTGAATGACATATGTTGGGTCTCAGTGTAAAGCTGAGACTCTTGTGGATCCAATGAGTCCAACTGTATTCATGTGTGATGATGTTAGTCCCCATAGGAGCCATTTCATTGTAGTTGTAAAACTTGACTCACTGTATAAAATGACCTGTGGTGACCTTCAGGATAATCACAGCCTCATGAAACTTGACAGCCACAAACTAGAGACCTAGAGCATTCAGAGGATGGGTGGATTTCCTAGCTACACTGATAATAAGAGGGTTTCTGAGCGGTTTACACAACATCAGTCCTTGCCATCCAATCGCCCAAAAATGCAGAAATCTCCAAATGTTAGAAGTTTTTTAAACCAAATCCCAGCATGGCTTTTTCTCTGGTGTTCCTCGAGGTCTTAGTGTCTCAATGTGGTATTTTGGAGGGATTATTGATCATTTTTATCAATTCTCAAGTGGTGAAAAATGGTTAAATTTAACACTAAATCTGTGTAACAAATGGTATCAACCCAAAAGTTGCTTCAACAACTTATGAGACATAATGTGGGTGATACTTCTAAATCCTTATACACATTTTGATAACTGATCAATGTATTCATTTGTGTTTATTTCTGATTTGTGATTTCAAGAATTTGACACATGTGACAAATACTGTTGACCTGATGTCTCCCTCTGTACACCTCTTATAAAGTCAAACACGGGTCTATTGTGGGCCTCAGAGGGTTAAGTGGATAACAGAAGTGCATAGCAGTACCTGAGTGGGAATGATCTTCATGAAAATCCCTGCATACATCATTGCGTTATCAGCAATGAACTTCAGGTCGTTGCCCTTGATGTAGCCGAGCTCGGCTCCCATGATCCTCAGGTAGGCCATGGCCTCAGGGGACTCTTGAGCCTGCAGATCCTTCACCAGCTTGTTGAAGTTGCGAACAATTTCTCTCACCAGATTTTCAGGAATCTTAAGGGAAAAAGTTGTATTAGTTAGTGGTGGTATTGGTGGAAATGATGGCAGACTAATAGTATTTAACAGAACATAAGACGCACCTTTTGTCCTTCGTTGTCCAGGGGAGAAACCCATTTCTCCAGTTCCTCTTTCATCTTTGGTGGGATCTTGTCTAAAGTCCAGTACAAAGTCTTGGCCAAAATGTCGGGGAAGAAGCCGTTCTTTCCAAACAGTGCCTCAATTGTTGGCTCGAAGCCCCTTCCTTCCATGCCAATCTATTGGAAAACATAAAACAGTGTTTGTTAAAGTCTGAATCTGAGCCAAATCATTCTCTCACAAATGCTATTTAGCTTTAATTTCAAGGGAAAATTGACTGAAAAGTCCAAAAGAGCAAATAATATCACAAAGACACTATTAATGTAATTTCTGCTGCAGGTGTTTCCAGTAAGAGTAAAACTACAATCTGAAACAGCAATAAATGCATTCTTCCATACCTCCCAGAGATCCATGCTGAAACCAAAAGCTTTCAGAGTAGTTTCCAGCAGCACCTCTCTTGGCAGCTGGCTGCTGGGATCGAACACAACGTTGCCCTGAACGGCAGCTCGCAGGCCGTCTTGCGACACGCCCAGCTCGTAGTGGCGAGACTTTGTGGCGTAGTCCCCGTGTGTGGCGACCTCAGTGTCTTGCAGGGCATCCATTATCTTCTGACCGAGCCTGGGGGGGACGATAAATGCATAAATCAGCTGAATATAAGAAGCTGTTAAATCAGCACAGTAATTGTCATTAAATAAACCTAAACTGTGTTGTCAGTGGTTCTGTTCTTACTTCTGGGTCTCTGGATCAGTGGAGCTAATGATGTTGTAGACGTGGGAGGTCACAAAGGACTTGATCTGCATGTTCTGCTCCTGCTTCACCAGCTTCTTCACCATCTCCATGTCGCTGTCCTGAGGGTTCCTCATCAGGATCAGGTACGCCGCAAGGCGCTTCTGCACGGCACCCTTAGGATACTGGCTGACCCGCTGGAGATTCGAGCGAACCTGGGGAGGAAAACAACAGTGACGTGTTTTTCATTGTGGAAACTTTAAAACTGGGAACCAAGGACACTGTTTATCTGTGGGGGGGATTTCTGTCTACCCAATATTTTTTGCTGAATTTTAATATAACACAAATAAATACACAATCTTTGACCAAGTGCTAATAATTAATACGTAAATTAATAATTAAATTTAAATAAATCAACAAATTTAAATAGATTATTAAATAATGAAATTATATGCAGAAAAATAAATAAATAAAAATTAAATTGATGCTAATAATAAAATAAATAAATAATAATAAAATAATAATAAAAATAAATAAATAAATAAATAATAAAAATTAACACTAACATTAAATTATATATTATATAATAATATTATTATATTATTATATAATAATAAATAATAATAATAAAAATTACATTGATAATACTAATATAATAAATTGATAATACTAATATAATACTATTATAATGTACATAGTACATACACATGCATACACTATATACATGCTTATCGATACAAATATAAAAATAAAAAAATAAAAGCATGTCTCTACCTCACATTAAAGCTCTGCATAGTGTCTCACTCCTCAGTTATTTTTAAAAATTGAATTTCCCCTCGTGGGACTGATAAAGGAATATCTTCTTCTTCTTCTTATTTGTCAGCATGTGATGTTAGTTACCTCATCTGTGGTAGACATGCGTCTGAAAGCCTGGATGGCGGCCAGCTGCACAGACAGTGTCGTTGCCGGCTGTCTCATGCACTTCAGCAGGGTGGTCTTTATGGCAGCGTCGGCGGCCTCCATTGCATCTCCCATGTTACCAACAACCTGGATGTAACAGTAGAGACAGTTAGGGAAAAATATGGAGCTGGAAGTTGCCATAAAACAAAGTTATGTGTTTATAAGCGGCCTGTGTTCACGGCTGGTTACCGACCCTCAGGGTCAGGAAGGTCAGCTCTTTCTCTCCAGCGCAGTCGGCGCCCAGGAGGGAAGCCATGTACTCAGAGACAGCGGTGATCTCAGGGGTGACGCCCTCAGCCTGGTACAGTCTGGTGACAAATAGAGACATAAGTAACCAAAACAACCTCACTGCTTCAGTACTGAGGAGAAAAAAAGTGAGAAAACATGTACTCACTTCCTGACTGCGTTGCTCAGAGCATACATGATGGGTTTGCTCTGCTTGTACTGAGCCATCGCCAGCATGTCCTTCACCATGAGGCGGGAAGGGTTCGGCAGCAGCCCCAGGGCGTAGACGACAGCATCGACCTCCAGAGCAGCCTCGTCAAAGGTCCTGAGAATCGCCAGCATGGCGCTGGTGCACTCCGGGGTGCCGCACTGAGCAAAAGCTTGCCACGTCAGGGGCTGGGAGATGTCCATCATCTCATCGGCGGCGGATCCCAGGACGTCAGCCTTCAGGACGCGCAGCTCAGACACCAGCTTGTGGAAGATGCTGGCGCGCTCCTCGCCCTGAGTGGTCTGCGACAGGGTGTTCAGCTGCTGCATGGTGGCGATGACGGCATCCTTGGTCTGCACGGGCGACTTGTCGTCAACGACCTCCATGGCCAGGTCCTTGAGGTTGTACTCATCTGTACAGAAGTAGATCACAAACAGTCAGACCACATTTGACATATATTGACATATTCTGATATTTTACGTCATGAAGACCAAAATACTCACTGCGGTCAAAGATCCTATCATTGATTTTGGCGATCTCTCTCAGAGTAACAGTCTGCTTCACCAGAGTAGAGATTCCATATTCATTCCTGTTTGCAGAAGATGAGCGTTTTAACAAATTGATCATAACAGGGAATAATTACACTCAACAAAAAGCATTTTATTTTATATAAACTATTAATCTATTTATTGGTTTTGAAAATATGGATCAGTTTCTGTGTGCCATAGGTCATTGTATGTTAGTTACATAAATGTAAACAAATATATAAATAAATAATCAATAATTAAATAAATAATAATAATAATAAAAAGAAAATGATAAAATAATAAAAAGAATATCTAAAAATGAATAGAACTGCTTACATATACATGCACAATATATATATATATATATATATATATATATATATATATATATGTGTATGTGTATGTGTATATACACATCTATGTGCACATACATGCATACACATATATATTGTAAATACTTACAGATAAGGCCTTTACTTGTAGCAGAGTATTTTACAGTGTAGTATTGCTACTCAAGTAGATATCTGAATACTTCGTCTGTGCTATAGTGCATCGTTTTATGTTGTGGTGAAACTCACCGGTGGGAGAGGGGCAGGAAGATGTGCTGCTCGGTGCAGCTTCCGCCGGTCATGTGCTTCTTCTGGTTGTCGAACTTGTAGCTGCAGGTCTGGGTGCTGCTGATCATCTTGGACAGAGGGTAGTTCTGATGGCACAACGAGACTCTGTTAGACCACGAAGGAGAGCAGCATCTACCTACCTACCTACCTGTCTATCTGTCTGTCTATCTATCTATCTATCTGTCTGTCTGTCTGTCTGTCTGTCTGTCTGTCTGTCTGTCTGTCTACCTATCTGTCTGTCTGTCTGTCTGTCTGTCTATCTATCTGTCTATCTGTCTGTCTGTCTGTCTGTCTGTCTGCCTGTCTGTCTATCTGTCTGTCTGTCTGTCTGTCTGTCTGTCTGTCTGTCTATCTGTCTATCTATCTGTCTGTCTATCTATCTATCTGTCTATCATTTTAATAAGTAATAAAAACAAGAACAAGAAAAATAATTTATGAATTAAATATTGATCCATCAATAAAAAGTTCAAATTAAAAAGGGATTTACAAAAACACTATAGTTAATCAGTACATCGTTTAAAAATACATTGATGAATTCATAAAGTAAAATAACTGATTAAAACCAAAAGTCTTAGTTCAACTTGTGAATCTGGTTATTTTTCTCTCTTTTTAAACTGCATTTTGCAGTTTGCAGTCTGCAGATTTTTAAATTACATTATTTCTGAATTCATTAATGTATTTTTAAACAGATTTTTAATTCAATATCCTCGACTATTTCTTTTCAGTTTCTAAATATGATGAATTTCATTTTCTTTCTTATTGTTTTCAGTTTCACATTGGCTAGTTTTAGTGTTTTGTTTTTGTTTTTATAATTTTCTTTCTGTGTAAGGTAATCAATCAGTGGATTTATACAGAGAAAATATAGCTTCTTTTAATAATTGATTTTATGCTATTAAAGTTCGTTCACAATCTATTAGGGCTGAGCAATATATCAATATTACACTGATATGATATGAGACTAAATATTGTCTTAGATTTTGGATAATGAAGTCTTGTCTTTTCCTGGTTTTAAAGGCTGAAGTAAACTTACCACACTGCTCTAGCTGTTCCTTTATCTGTTACTTTATACATTACTGATGATTATTTATCAGAAATCTCCTTGAATGAATATTTTCTAAAGCACCAATTGTCAACCCTATAATGTTGTTGCAGTATTTGGTAGAAAATGATGATAATACGAGGCTGCTGATCGATCTCTCACCATGCCAGTGATGAGGGCCAGAGGGCTGGTGGTCTGCCGGCGGGCGAAGAAAGAGTCACACTTGGAAAGATCCCTGCTGACAGTCACATCGGTGGCGATGTCCTCTCTGGCGTTGACGGTGAAGTCGGTGGGGCACACTCCGTGCACGGTGGCCTGAAAATGACGAGAGGCATCATCAGTGCTGAGAACGTTGGAAACAATTCAAGCAAGACTCGGTCAAAACCAAGCCCATGGTGTACGGTCAGTCTGTGAATTTGTGTCTAAATTGCTGCACATGTAGTCAGAGGTCATGTCTATAATGTTAAATCCTGCGGTACATGTTGGTAAGGACACTAGAGGACTCGCTGCTCCACTTAGCTGGCCATTCAATCACCTGATTGGTCCCTGGTCCCAGCAAACAACATGGCATCCTGCTTGTAAACTGTCTCTTATTCCATCTAAATCAAGACCGAAGACTTTTTTCCATACACTTACATTGAGAAAGAGACATCTGTAACTCAAGGGATAGTTTTTTAGGTAAATCAGCTCCCCAGTACGAACAGTACGAAACCCTTATTTAAATCATTAGGTGACCGAGCAGCAACTACTGCTCCTGCTCTGTGGGCCCAATGGATGCAGAAGATCGCCGGTAGATCCGGGTACCTTTCCACTCGGAAGTCGAACCGTTTTGTCTTCATGCGCCACCGAGCAACTTTCATAGGACTGAACGGTGTAACCAACGCCGGATTCAGTTCTCGTAATACAGCCATGATCTAAATCCACCAGAATCTACGTCTGAAAACATTTAAAGCGAACTATAGGTGATGCCACTGCTGAAAGTTTCATTTCATTTTGAAAGAGCAACAGCCAATGAGAAAACTCCAACACTCGTCCGACCAATCATGTAACGTCATCACTCAGTGACTTTTGCGTTCGTAAGGCTAACCCTCTGCAGACCAGCCAAAATCAAACATGGTCAACATGCTTTTTGTCCTTTAGCAATCTGATTAACAATTGAGCTGAAATCACCCTCAGCCCCTGTTATGAGAGCCGGTGAAGCCATTAGAAAGATAAACTTATCTGGGACTTTGACCTGCAGCTGTAGATTGTGATTGTGAGGACATGATGTTTCAGTATTTATCGCCTGTGACTGGGGCAGCTTATCTATTCATTGTGCAACTTGTTTATCTCTGCAAGAGTCAACAGCACCATCGGAATCGAGCTCTACTCGGTGTCCTCAATTGATCGGTAACTGCTGTAAATACTGACAAAACAAAAACAAGGCAGTAAAGCAGTGAGGGAGCTACCATCTGCTTGTTCTTCTCCTCCTCCATGACTGGCACGATGAGGGCAGAGACGACTCCCCTCTTGATGTTCAGGATGTTGACGGGCTCGTCGTCCTCGGGGAAGAGTTTGACATCAGTCTGTCCTTCGACTGTGATCTTCAAGGGGTTCCTGTTGACATGGACAGATCATTTACAGCCTGCCATCTAGTCCAAACTTCTCTCTTCTATTTGCTCAATTTTAGCCACTTTCTGATCATACAGTCCTCAGATTTCGGATTAAATATCAGGGTCTGAAATCTGCCATGTTGGCAAACAGGGAAACGCTCAGAATGCGAATAGAGAATTGGTTCCCGTTAGTTCCAAGTGTCTATTGATTTCTCTTAGACCGTTATTCATACATAATGATGCATAAGTATCATGTTTAAGTTTGTTTGGGACTGAAGTCACGGCAGACACGGGAAAAATCTCTCAACAATACTAAACCTGAGGGGACGGACCCTGTTTTCCCTGATAATACGACACTGTGAACAACAAATCCGTGTTGAAATCAACAGGAGAGTTAGTAACGTTACCCAGCACAGTCCCGCTTGGTTAAATAACGAAGCTACGAACGCTGACAGAGGTTAGACTGAGCTGCATTACGATGTGTTCAAGCTCTGTTCAGTAAAAATGACCACTAGCTGAAGATAGTTACAACATTAACACGATATGTCCAAGTGTAGTTTTTGAGGAGAAACATAAAATCCAGTTGTTTGAAGATGTTTTCGTAGCGATACAGAATAGATAATAGAGGGAATTATGATCTGTTTAACTTCTTAATATTAGCTCTAAGTTTTTGATTTTCAAATCAAAGCCAATATCTAAATAATCATAATCATTTTAATTGTGTGTTTTATGCAAAATAACCACTATAGATGACATTAACAAAGTACAGTACTGTGTACAGGATCCTCCTACCCCCGAAACACTGTGATTTACCATGCATATGATGTTTTTCATGTAAAATATCAGATCTAAAATGTTATTTCTTCATTTAGCACATAGATTTCAAACAAAAAAAAAAGCTTTGAATATTAGACATTGCTAAATACAGCTGAATATTAAATATTTGGTGGGACTTACTTGGCCATGGCGGCTCTGAAAGCCTGAGCTCCCTCAGCAGGACGATACAGTACGTTTCCTGCTTCGTCCACGCCGGAGATCTCGCTCAGAGAGCACTCCGTTGTGCGGAGGACAAAGCTGCAGGTCTGGGGCACTTCAACCTCAACCTGAGCAGCAGATGAAACAGTTTTTTAGTGAGTTAGTACTAACGTTTATCTGTTCAGGTTTGCAGTAATGACCGGGATCTGTGAGACGTACTTTGCAGGAGACTCTGGGGCCGCTCTTGTTGTCGGTGGCTCCATTCACGCCGTTAACAGTCTCAGCTTCGTAGTCGTACACAAACCGCCGGAAGTTCTTGAATCGCTTGGCCACTAAAATGTATTTGAAACATCGGTTAGAGCTCTGTAATGTTATTACACTTTGGAAACAGGTTCGCACAATTCATTGCAGTTGGCAGTTTGGAATTACTGCCAAATTACCAAATTTACCTTAAAATTTAGCAAATTTTCCAATCAATTTCCCAATAGCTGGTAATTTATTTAATACATTTTGAGGGAAAAAAAATACAATATAAATGCTTAACAATGTTAAGGTTGAAAAAAGCAACTCACAAAAGCAAACTGGAGATTCATCAACGCTCCCAACATCTTGCTCTGCGAAGGATGAAAACAAACATTTTAAAACAGCTGCGAGCAGCTGCGACACTTCGCCGAGAACAATCAAATACTTAAATCAAACAAAATCTAACCAAAGAAACTCTTTGTTGGCTAACACACACATTTGCCGCCTAAGGGAAAGAATCACACAGCAAAGCATCACTTTAAATCTTGTGTTTACCAGAGATGTTCTCAAAAGTTTCTGGGAAAAAGACATTTAGCATGAAAAAGCTTTAAAAAAACGGCTAATCCACATCTTAGTCTACTAATGGACTTTAGAAATCTTAGTCAGCTAAGGTTTCTTTAGTCAACTAAAGGAATCTTAGACAACTAAGATTGATTTAGTCAACTAATCGACTAAAGAAATCGTAGTTGACTAAAACCAAAACAACACCTCAGTCTGTCAACTGACTAAAGAAATCTAAGTGACTTAAACCAAAAAAAAACCTGATTATTCGACTAATTAACTAAAAGAGTATAAAATGAGGATTGAGTGTTAATCTTAAGTGTTTAATTTTCAGTTTTGTGTCATTTAAAAAGGATTTGAATAGCATCACAACTAACGCAGCTATAAAATGAATGCTCGAGTACCAAACACTATCAAACACTGTCACATACAAAGAAAGCTTCATCATAAAAGGAAATTTTAAACACCAGACAATAAACATCCTCTAACTTTTTTCTCTCAAGTAGATTTAAATAGAATCCTGATTATCTGCAGAATAAAAACGCAGTACTTACGGGCTAGTGCGTATGTTCCCAGCAGCAGCAGAAGGCACAGCTTGGTACCCCCCATGACGGGCTTAGTAAAGAAGAGTCCTCCTCTTTCTCTGAAGACTAATTCTTGTGCTTTGCTTCGTTGGCTTTTATAGCTCTGCAGTCTTACTGTATGTGATTACCAGGACCTGCAAATGTGTTGCCCTGGTTCCAAAGTTTGAGCCGTCCTTGTGGCAGGCCAAAGGTCAAAACGTTTCACAAACTAGGACTCATCTGTCAGCACTAGGTGGGGGTGTCCTGGGTGACGACGTTACATTACCTCTTGTTTTATTGTTTGACGTTGGGGTTTTTAAGACGTTAGGTTGATCCTGAGGTCGTTTTTAATGGAGAAATGAATATGTTAACGTTTATTACACATGCATTTTGCAAAAAAAACATTTGCAATCAGCAATCAATGTCATATAATAGCTCATATATCCTGAATCACTAACTTTGATTGCTTGCTGATTGCTACATGAAGGCCGTAGAATCCTTTAAGTCGCTGCTGAAGACTCACTTCATCTCGCTGGTGTTTGATTAAGTTTAATTTGTGTTGTGCTGCTCTTTTACTTCTGGTATGTGCACATTATGGTTATTTACTTTGCTATGCTCTTATTGTCGTTTAGATTGTATTTATTTTATTTTATCATGTACATGTTCAGCACTTTGGTCAGCTGCGGCTGTTTTTAAATGTGCTACACAAATAAAGTTTGACTTGACTTGTTTGTTAGTGCTCAAAGGGCAGCTCACAAATGAACTAATCTGGTAGTATCAGCAAAGTAATAACAAAGTAAGGGGATTTTTTTCACATTTTAAATGTTTCAGAACTATTGTCGTCATGTCAGGTGAATGTTATAGTTTTTGATCAAATCAGAGTTGTAATTTCATGTTGAAAGATGCAGGAAGTTTAAAAGGAAGTAAACCCTCTGCAGCTCTTTATTGATTTCTAGCACAAAGTGTCCTTTCTTAACATCCAGAAATACATAAAGGCCTCTTACAGGCCTTTGCCCCATGATGGCTGAACAATGTGAATCATATTCACGCAGAATCGAAACCTGAGTCACCTGCTGCTTCTGTCACTGCACTTTTATCACTGCATAATAGAGCATAAAGCAGCAGCAGCTAAAGCTGCAGTAGGCAAAATATTTTTGGTATCATCGGGCAAAAATTGCGTAATAAGCTTTCAGCATGTTGTGATTCAAGTGTTCTGAGAGAAAACTAGACCTCTGCAGCTCCTCATGGCTGTTTTCAGGATTTAAAGAAATCTAGCCCATGACGGAAGATTCTGGCCAATCACAGGTCATTTCAGAGAGAGAGCGTTCCTATTGGCTGTGCTCCAGCTGGTGGGCGGTGCTTGGTATTTCCTCAACTGTTCTCAACATGGCTGCCGAGTTATAAACCTTTTCATTTTACAGCCAAACAGTAACTACAAGATGTTTCTGAAGACATTTGAGAAGAGAAATTGTCATTACAGTAACAGAATATTGATTCATATTTGATCAGTGCTGCCTAGTTTGACTGTTTGATCGGAGTCTGTGAGTGATTGACAGCTGCTCAGAGATGTCAGGCTCCAGCTTGGCTCTGATTGGTTGTTTTCCAGTCTTCCCATGATCAATGTCTACATGAATAAGATCTATTTACTTAAGTACTGTATGTAAGTATAAATTTGAGGTAGGAATTTTTTTACTTGAATTGTTTTACTTTTTACTCCACTGCATTCATCTGACAACTGGTTTATTCCTAAATTAATATCAATATATAAAATTAGTCAATTCATATTATGTTACTGGTCAAT
The DNA here is from genome assembly GCA_947000775.1 of Pterois miles. Classification (NCBI taxonomy): domain Eukaryota; kingdom Metazoa; phylum Chordata; class Actinopteri; order Perciformes; family Scorpaenidae; genus Pterois; species Pterois miles. The sequence continues at coordinate 5,575,417 of CAMQGK010000634.1, read as the reverse complement.
CTTCAAAAAAAATGAAAAATTTTAAGACTGACTTATTGTTTATGTCATGCAAAAATCACAAATATTTCATGATTTCAGCTTCTCGAATGTGAAGATTTGTTGTTTTCTTTGTCTTTAATTACAGTAAACAATGATTTGGGACTTCCACCTAAACCAGCCACAAGAATAAAATGCTGCTTGAATATTAATGCACAAGTAAAAATAATCATTAAAATACATATTCATATGTATGTGAGTGTGCACACATATGCATATATGAATTATGCATATGTATATGGATGTGTGTGGGTATGTGTGTGTATATATGTAAGCTTTTCTTCCTTTTCCCTCAGTTATCCATTTACTTTCTGAGTTTATTTTGCTACAAAAATTCCACAATTTCCCAACATGGGATCAATAAAGTATCTATCTATCTATCTATCTATATTGTATATATTGTAGATGAATTCACAAGAAATTTGCAATAAAAGTATTTTTAAAAAATCTAATAATATAGACTGTGTGTAATATATATAGTATGTACTGAATATTTGAATTTTTTTAAAAGTGGTACATAATACTACCAACAGGACTTGCTTGTATTGATTTATAGTGTAATGGTACTTTTACTGGAGTAAAGAAGCAACAAACATGTAAGATCACTGTGGATAGTAAAGATGGTTTCAGACTAAATGATGTTCAGGACTCGTCCAGTGTTCGTCACAATTTAATCAAACTCTAATGTGACAGAAACTACATGAATGTGTTTGTCAGTTTCAGGCTTTGTTATATATTCTACTATACTCTATATCCTAATATTCAAAGGAAAGCCTCTAGTATGCTTGGCATAACGTTACATGTGCTATATGGAGACGGTGCAGAAAACCAACACAGTGGATTTAATGTTAAAGTCAAAACAGTGCATTTGTCTGTTAAAGTTTGCTGATCAGAAGGATGTGTGTCATAAGATTCCTGGTTAACCTTTCACCTACTCAGAGAGGTCCGTTACAGCTGTTTGATCACGATTACAACAGAGCTGAACTCAAGATAAGTTAATCAGGCAGAAGACATCTGCAATTGCACAACAGCGTTGAGGACAGTGATTACGGTACTTGGGAGCTGATTCAATACGTATTGCGATTTTTTTAAATATAGTGATTCAACAAGTATTGCGATTTGATATTACGATTTATTGCGATTTTTGTTACACTAGACCATGGGGGAAAGTTGAATCATACATTTCTAGGGACTTTTACTTTGGACAATATCTAAAATAATTCAGTAAAATGTTTGATTTTCAGCATGTATGTAGTCAGAGATGTCCTGAAGTCAAATATATCAGGATCATTGTCAGGAATTATTTATTATCCAGCAACCCAAAATCAAAGAATAAAGACATTTCCCTCACACATTACTGGTATTTTCTTAATGATTTATAAGGGACATGTAATGGTTTATACATCTGGTAAATATAATCCAGTCAGTCTTATTTCCATATATGTATTTTGTAGATACAGTTCCCTTTGTTAACACCTTATTTTGAAAACCAGATGGAGTCCCTGGTGTATACTTCCTCTAACTTCTCCAAGGTGGTCTCTAGCTCTCCATCTGCTCCGTTCTCTTTATCCATCCATGGTCAGCTCCATCAGGGCTGTTTGAATTCCCTGATGGACGTCCCTCTTCCCAACTCATAAACACGGTAAACACGGTAAACACGACTCCATTTGAAGGCACCAACTTCTTCATTCCATTGCAACATCAACACCCAGCAGCAAAGCTACGTTCCGCCATTTTGAACAGAAAGTGACAACCAGATGCTAAAACGTCCCCCTACAAAAACAGCGGCTGTTGTCCAAAAAATAAGCATTGGAGTATTATCACTTTGCTTGTAGACTCTTTGTCATAACTGAGCAGATCTGGCTCCACAGTACCTCAAAACATCCAGCTGGCAGCTTCTGTAACCTGACTGTAATCTTCTTTACTTAAAAACCATGCTGGTGTGATAAACTGTGGTTTAATGCAACATTAGTTTGGTATCTGGACTGAAAGAGTCAGATTGTTGCATCCTTAGTGAGGTGACCATTCTAGTGGGAACTAGGCTAACTCTGTTGTTCAAGATAGATCATTTAATAGTGCTAATTTACATAGCTAGATGTCTTACCGGGGCAGGGGTGTGCCTTTCTAATTACCAACAAGCCATTAGGACTTTATACTACACCTAATATATTCACTGACAGCTGGCAGCTGTGTGTGTATCAGGAATGTTCTCCAGCAGGTCCAATGAGAATTAATTGCCTGGTGTCCTGGAGACTACGTTGCGGTTGTGGCCCTTGCATTGCTTTGTGGTGAATCAGCACTCTCTAGCAGTGATCAGCAGTAAACATTAGGCCGGCAGACTTTTTCACTTGATGCAACAGGAGAGGCACAGCTGCAGTTAATAACCATTAATGAGGCCTCGTTTCCATTCCTTCCACTGAGGCCCTGTCAGTGCGCCAGTCCCAGGTCCCAGGGTCTGGTAAGTTCAGCCATTATTAATGCTTTAATTGTTCTACTTACGCCTGTGTATTTCCCTCTCTGACATGTCTGACAGATGGCAGTGTCATTCATCAAGAGGGCCTTACACAACTACACTAGAACAAGAGCTCTGTCCAGATTTGCCAACCTTGCCAAGTGTGTGTGTGTGTGTGTGTGTGTGTGTGTGTGTGCTGCCTTCACATGGAGTTGTGTTTCCCGTGTTTTCTAGTAGGGCCCATGTGAACCCCCCCTCATGTTGTATTCAAGACCTCTTCAAGCTCCTGGTGGAGCTCATAGACGTTCATTTATCAGTGCATGATAAGTTCATATAGTGTAATTTTAGTCAAATATTGTAATTTTATATGTCTGTGGACAATGTTGATATTCTCACAACCTCATCTTCCTCCTCTGTCATTATGACTTTACATTTCCTGCATTAAGAAGAAGAAGATAGTCCTTTATTAGTCCCGCTAGGGGAAATTCAATTTTTTCACTCTGTTAACTTATACACACACATGCACAAACAGGTCCATATACATGCAACAATTGGAGAGGTGTCAGAGTGGGGGGGCTGCTCCTGACAAGCGCCCCGAGCAGTTGGGGGTTTGGTGCCTTGCTCAGGGGCACCTCAGCAGTGCCCAAGAGGTAAACTGGCACCTCTCCAGCTACCAGTTCACACTCAGTTCTTGGTCCATGTCGGGACTTGAACCGGTGACCCTCCGGTTCCCAAGCCAACTCCCTACAGACTGAGCTACTGCCGCCCCCACCTATTATTACCCATTATGTTACCCACCAGCTAGCTTGCTAAATTGTTAGCCTCTGTGGTTTCTAGACTCAGTAACGTTAATATTGCCGTTGCTTAGCAGCGGTGCTCTTCACGGTCGAAGCGTCCAAGTGTATTCTCCTGCTGGTGTCAGCTCCACCGGTTGGCAGCAAATCACCTGATGTCAAAATCATGTCAGAGAAGAGATGAGGAGTTTTGTTTTGAAACTAAATGTTGAACGGAGCCAATCTGACTTTTCAGAATGAACCGGATCACTTTGTGATCCTGTGGTCTGGTCTTGTGGTGTCTGATTGGCAGCACCTGAGCTCAAAACAAGAGTCGTTTATACATATAATTCACCAATCTGGTGTGAATTTGGGTGAAAAAGCAGCAACAAGCCCTTGTGGCGTGATGCAAACCGTTGGAAATAAAGGGTTTCAGAGTGCAGTGATGCGTCACATTGTGGGAGAAACTGAGTACGAAGAGAAAGAGACTCGAGTTAGAGCAAAAAAAAAAATGAATAAAAGAACAAATAGAAACTGATGAATGTTAATTTATGCCTGTGCTGAACGTTTTCAGTCTAAAATGGCGGCAGCTTCTGTCAAATAAACACCAACGTTTCATCTCTTTGCTTCTATAGTCATTACTTTGGCTCTCAGTTACATCAAAATCTTAAGCTGGCAGCTCCCGTAACCGGGATATTTTTCATTCGTTCTTTATTTAAAACCATGCTGATGTGATAAAGTGAAGTTTATGCAGCACTAGCTTGTTAGGTTTTAAACCTTGTGGGTAGGTGATGGGCCTACTGTATAATATCCTGTAGTTTGCTTGGTGTCAGAGGTGTCTTTTAGTGTGAGCTCTAACCAGCTCAGGTCTCAGATGAGCATCTTTGCGTTTCCTGGTCGTACTCAGGGCGGCTTCTCCGACACCCAATCAGGACGTGCAACAGGTGGAGCAAAGCAGAGCCTGGTAAACATATTGTTGAGTTCTCTTATTTGCTGCTCCCGTCAGTTAATAAATGATTGTACACATCTGCTGCGGGTCTGTTGGCAAACAGCAGGCTTTAATAATTCATAATAAACCAGTATTATTTGGCCGAGCTCTCAGTGTTGAGCTTCCAGATTTCATCATACATGTTTTTTGGCTCTTGGGTTGTAATTTATTGCACATTATATAAGAGCTAGACTGCTGCAGGTGTGTAACTTAAGCAATATCACAGTGATTTGTTTGTTCATGATCATTTCTGTGCAGAAAAAGACAACAAGTCCCTTGCATAGACTGTATGCAGATGCTTTATTCCAAGTGCACTTTTGATCGTGACAAACACAGTCCTGGTATCTTCTTATATCTTCGGTTGATAACATGTTCCAGTGCTGTTAAAGAGACAGTCATGGCTCAAAGGTTTCAGTTTCTGACACTGTTCCTCAAAAGCTTTATCGGGTTCAGATGAACTTGCCTGGACTTATTTCCACTAATTTCTTTAAGGCATTAATGCAATCGATATTTCAGAGGTTACAGAGTGAAAATACTGGCATCATATGAAACTAGAAACTTAGAAAACTAGAAACTAGAAACTCATATGAAACTTGGGCTGGGCATATTATTTATACATGACACAATTATAATAAAATAAAATAAATCACATCTAAATACAATCTGCAGCTGTTTTGGTGAGCAAACAAAAGGTTGTGGTATCATGAAACTAGAAAATCTGAGCATGTCATACTAGTCATGAAGGAGGTTAAATAACGCTCCAAACGTACACTACATTTAGGCCAAGAAAAGCTGGCATGTCCATTTTCAAAGGGGTCCCTTGACCTTACCTCCAGATGTGTGAATGTAAATGGGTTCTGTGGGTGCCCACCAGTCTCCCCTCTACAGACTTGCCCACTATATGATAATCACATAAACTGGGTCTCACTGTAAAGCCGAGACTGTTGTGGATCCAATGAGCCCAACTGTATTCAGGTGTGATGATCTTAGTCCCCATAGGAGCCATTTCATTGTAGTGAGACCATTTTTTTCAAAACTAGACCTCTCTGTGTAAAATGACCTGTGGTGACCTCCACGATAATCACAGCCTCATGAAACTTTACAGACACATACTAGAGACCTACTACTACTACTACTACTACTACTACTACTACTACATCTAGGTAACTAGAGACCTACAGCATTCAGAGGATGGATGGCTTTCAGAGCTAGACTGACAATAACAGGGTTTCTGAGCAGTTTATACAACACAAGTGCTCACCATCTAATCTGCAATTCTTGCAGAAATCCCCAAATGTCAAACGTTTTTGATCCCAAATCACAGCAGGACTTTTTCTGTGGTGTTCCTCAAGGGCTTATTGATCGTTTTTATTAATTCTCGAGTGGTAAAAATTGATTAAATTTCATACCAAATCTCGGAGGGCTGCACGGTGGTGCAGTGGTTAGCACTCTCGCCTCACAGCAAGAGGGTCGCAGATTCGAATCCAGGCTTGGGACTCTTCGTTTGCATGTTCTCCCCGTGTAAGCGTGGGTTTTCTCCGGGTACTCCCGCTTCCTCCCACAGTCCAAAGACATGCTGTTTAGGTTAATTGATGACTCTAAATTGCCCGTAGGTGTGAATGTGAGCGTGAAGGGTTGTCTGTCTCTATGTGCCCTGCGATGGACTGGCGACCTGTCCAGGGTGAACCCCGCCTTCGCCCTATGCCAGCTGGGATCTGCTCCAGCCCCCCCGCGACCTCTAACGGGAAAAAGTGGTTGACGATGGATGGATGGATGGACCAAATCTTGGGGCGGCAGTAGCTCAGTCTGTAGGGAGTTGGCTTGGGAATCGGAGGGTCACCGGTTCAAGTCCCGACCTGAGTGTGAACTGGTAGCTGGAGAGGTGCCAGTTTACCTCTTGGGCACTGCCGAGGTGCCCCTGAGCAAGGCACCAAACCCCCAACTGCTCGGGGCGCTTGTCAGGAGCAGCCCCCTCACTCTGACATCTCTCCGTTGTTGCAGGTATATGGGTCCTGTTTGTGCATGTGTGTGTTTCAGGTCTGTGTGTACCGTGTATAAGTTAACAACAGAGTGTAAAAATTGAATTTCCCCTCGTGGGACTAATAAACGTCGTTCTTCTTATTCTTCTTCTAACCCGATAAATGGTATCAAACCAAAAATTGCTGCCACAACTTATGAGACAAAATAGAGCACGCAGATGTAAATCATGTGTGTCTATCATAATGCTCTAAACCATTATACACTTAATTTTAATTATGTAATTAGATAATTAAATAATTAATTCATGCCTATTTTTGATTTATGACTAGAACAACTTGACCCACAGCAGCATCTTAAATTAATCTTCAGGTTCCCAGCTTTCAGGTGATGTTCACCACTTCTACGTGGCATCTACTGTTGACCTGCTATCTGCCCCCTAAAGACCCCCTGGACCCCCCTAAAAAAAGACAAAAACTGGTCTATTGTGGGTCTCAGAGGGTTAAGGTACATTTTTGGTCAGACAACGCTACACTTATAAATATTTTTAAGTTACCTATTTGCCGCTTAAATTGATTTGTACACTTACCTCTCAGATTGATTTTTCACAGTTGTTTGGTTGAATATGCAGAAGCAAATATGCTGATAATCAGTGCAAACATACATACATTTCAGCCATTTACAGGACCATAAGACAGGAAGCTGCACTGATCAACCCCAGCTCCAACAAACACAAAAGCTCCAGTCTGTTTTGGTACTGATTGAGTCACCAATATGTTGACTCTCAGTCATATAATAGTATTGTAGTTTATAAGAAGGTGTTCCAGTGCCCCCCTCTGGTTGCTTAGAGACATTACGTTTGTGCGTCTGTTGATCATTCATGAGTCTGATATCCAATATACACAGAGCAAATGTGCCAGTTTTTGAGTTTAAGACAAGGTTGTCTTGCTCTGCTTTCCTGTTTACACTGGGATCCTCCTATTAACCCTCTGAGACCCCCAGTAGACCTTTGGGTTGATACCATCTGTTACACAAATTTGGTGCTAAATTTAACAATTTTTACCTCTTGAGAATCAATAAAAATGATCCATAATCCCTCCAAAATATCACATTAATCATGAGCATATTTCATTATTATATCAAAACTACTCCATTTGGAGTCAAAATTGTTAAATTGAATTGTTTTTTATTGATTGTATACTGTGCACAATGGTAGAATGTGATGATGAACAGGGTGGATGTCATGGCCAAAGGCTCCATTGTGTGCATATAGCCTCCTGTAGTGGATATCAGTAGTGTTTTATACCCAGAATACTTTTCAAGAGGTAGAAAACCCATTTGGCCCACTTTGGGTCTCCAACCGGTCCAAATGGAGAGTCCTCCTGGTCCGATCCTGACTAAAACCTTTGTAGACTCTATGTGCTTTGTGTTATTTCTATCTGCTTTGGCTCAGTTGTTGCTGAATGAATTCAGTTCATCTCTGTTCATGGCATCATTAATTTAAGGGTGTTATCCACTGCCTAATCTAGAAAACACTTCATGCAAGGATAAAAATGTTATTTTTTCTTTGGTTCCTCCCTGTTTACTCAGTAACACGTTACTGACACTGGGGATGAATTGTCTGAGGTCCTACCTATCCATAGAGACCAGGATCATCCATATAGACATGGTGATTGTGGAGTTATTGATGTATCTAGGGTATGTCTGTCTAGGCAAACCACACCCTCCAGCACCGTTAAGAGGTTAATACTGTTCTCTCCGGGTTTTCTCTCCCACAGTCCAAAGACATGCAGGTTAATTGTAAGAATATTATCAGAGAATGTAAAATACAGTATATTTGACACAATGGCTGTTTCAAAAATTTGGGACATTTGCATATGGAAATGTATGTTACAGACAAGACAACAGTATGCCTATACCCTGTACCATAAGTTATGAAGTGTAGTTTTACACCAGTTCAATTAGAATTAGAAATTAAATACAGTCTTGTCATTCCAAGATAGTGCAACCAGCTAAAATGCTTGCATGCATGCTACAGGTTAAGCATTACAGATAATGTAACAGATAATGTAACTGCTTATCCCATTAGGGGTCACTGGAGCTGATCCCAAGGCGCCAGACTATCTAGAAACTAGATACCCACGCTAACACGAGGAGCACATGCAGACTCCACAACGAAGGGCCGCAAGCCAGATTCCAACCAGTGACCCTCTTCCTGTGAAGCGACTGCTAACCACCGCACCACCAACCGGTGGTTTATAAGAAATCTATAATTAGTTGTTCATGTCCATTCAGAGGTAAATAAGGTAGCGTCCTTAAATGTTGGGGACAACAGAGATTGCTGCACATTATTCAGTAAACACTTTATTTCAGAGCAGTATCCAACATAATAACAGAAAAAATGAGACTTGTAACACATAGTATACAGGTTGTTATATGCACCATTGTTACATGTAATATCATAAATATGTTCATCCACTGTTTTTCTAGCTATTTTTCAATAAAACTGACAATGATAGTTTATGTTAATGTAGAATTTTCTCATCTATTTTTTGTGGTTTCATATTTTGAACTCTTATGTTTATGCTTATATTTATGTTTAGATAATACTGTCAATTCAAGGAGTAGTATTTCAATATTTTAGTGTACTGTTGAGGGTGGAGTCAAAGACTGATCTCAAGCTTCCTACCCTTAACTTTTATATAAGACCTGTATTGATCAGGGACCTGCTGCAGATAGTCAGTAACGGTGTAGTAAAATTGGTTCACTGCAGATCTGAAAACATCCAGAATGTAATTAATGGCACCGTTTATAGACTCGATGTCCACAGCTGTGCTTGCATAGTTGGTGATTGTTTTCATTAAGTTCACTTGCTTGTCATAGAAAGCATTAATGTAGACAGCAATGGCATCAAGGACATCAGACTTTAGGGTGTTGTCGACAAAGTCCTGAGTTTTGTCAACTATGAATTTTAAGGCGTCACCCAGTTTCTCCAGGAACATGTCTAGACTCTCCAGCTGCTTCAGATGATCTACAATAGTATTAGACGTCGTCTTTACAGAGTCCTTAATCTTGTCAATGATTTTGGCTCCTGCCATGACATCACCAATGGGCATTCTGACCTGAATTTTTTTGATCATGCCAAACGTGGCGCTGAACAAATCCTCTACATTAGCAGCCACCAGGTACATTGCCTTCTGTAGCATAGTAGTAATCCTGAAAGTGAGTTTATTGAGCACCTCAATGAGAGGGGTCATCTCACCAGAGCCAGGCAGTTTGACCCGTGTCTCCCTCAGGACCTTGATGGCATTATCCAGGAAGACCTGAACTGTCTTCTGGTACTGGACAACGGTGTTTCTGAAGAGGATGGACACCTGGCTCAGATGTGGGGCATGGTTGTTTGCAATGTTGTGGGCTTCCTTAATATAGTAAATAATAACATTCTTCAGCTGAGCAGCATGTTTGAACAGTTGGTACTTCTCAGCAAAGCTAGACAAAGAAGAGGTGATGGCAGGTAGTCTTTCTTGTAGTCCGCTGAGCATGATGTCAGGGGCCTCCATGTTGATGACCATCTTCAGATTCATTTTATTAGCATCCTTGGCAGAGGCTCTTATTGTGATGATGTCCACATCTTTCCCAGGTTCAGACTGTTTAACAGAGAAAAAACGTAAAATGAGAAAAGTAAAACTCGTTGTAACATCATGGTAATTGTGCAAATATAATAGCGGTATGAGCTCCTTACAGCATAACGGCCATAAAGCCTGGCGTTCATCTGAGATGGGGCCCTGCTGTGGAACTGAAGACCCAGAAAACCAGTAGATGGGATAGAAATCGTGGCACTGACTCCATCTTTGCGGACAGCATAACGTAAGTTCACATCAGTGAAGGCAGGGCTGGTTATGTCCACATTCGTCATGAGACGGGAGTCACTGTAGAGACAGGCAGGAATGTGTAACTTTTCTGTAGTAAAAAAGGCATCTTTTAGTCAGGCATATACTGTATAATTTCAGCCCGTTTCCCCATTTTGGCCCAAATTTTGACCTGCACAACTCATTTTAGAGTCAGACTGAATTTCAGCTTCACTGGGCGTCGTTTGCCACGCAGTGTATAGAGGGGGACCAAGGACCAATTAACTCCTCCCGACCAGCCATTGGACAGCATGAATTTCCAACATGTCAAAAATTTTGGTCAGTTGTCCACAGGCTCTCGCACGCTTTTTCCTTCTTTTTAACAGTAATCAGAGTATAGTTGGCAAAACAACATTGTACAATAGATATAGCTAGTAAGATATCGCTAGCTTACCTACAATTCTCTCTGTAAAATGGGACAGCCATAGCTACTGTCTATGTCTTCCTAGCCACCTGCGAGTCCATATACACCAGCGCCTCTTTAATTAGAAGTATCAGCAGACAGAATGGCACAGATGGTCAAGGCAACACGTTTCTGTCTTGCTAGCGTTGTGACCCGGGCCTGAGCTTTCAAACAAATCTTTATTGATGACTGTTTTACGGAACGTTTTTTCTATTTTACACGTTCAGTGTGAACACTCTGTCATGGCTGACAATCGGACCGTCCAGTGTAAACACATAAATCATGAGCTTTGGCTTTACATCGCAAATGATCTACAGTAGGACAGCATGTCTATTTTAACCAAATTTCCCCATTTCTTCTTTGCCCAAGGCGGCACGGTGGTGCAGTGGTTAGCACTGTTGCCTCACAGCAAGAGGGTTACAGGTTTGACTCTGGCTTGTGGAGTTTGCATGTTCTCCCTGTGTTAGCGTTCCTCTCACAGTCCAAAGACTTGCACTTATATTACTCAGTATAACTGATGACTCCAAATTGCCCATAGGTGTAAATATGAGCATCAATGGTTGTCTGTCTCTATGTGCCCTGGTGGACTGGCGACCTGTCCAGGGTGAACCCCGCCTTCGCCCAGTGCCAGCTGGGATCGGCTCCAGCACCCCCGTGACCCCCAACGGGATAAGCAGTTGAAGATGGATGGATATTTTACTCAAGAAACAGAACAATTAAGTTGTAAATAAGTATGAATATCTTTCATTATATGGAGTCTTTTCTTGGGACACGAGTAATGAGTCAAATTACAACTATATATTCAAAAAAGTATCACACACAATTCTTATTTAAACTGTTACCTCAGTGTATGGGACAGAATGTGCTGAATGTCCATGGTCAGATCGGTATGGGTGAAAACTGCCTTCCCAGTCAGGCTTACGCCAGCATCTTCAAAGTTTATTGTCGTGGAACCTGTTGAAGCACATTGACTTTAGTTAGGTAAAGTAAATAGGTAACGATGCCTTTTATTTAATGTGTAAAAGTTATATTATATGCTACAAAAAACTTACAGTCCAGGTCATATTCCAAGAGGACAATGACAGAGGTGGCAGAAGACCTAAAGTTGACTTTGAAGACCGGAGCATTGCCCTCTACTTCAGCTGCCATGTTTGTGGTGTATAGTGGGCTGACAAACTTGCCATTGCTGGAGATCTTCTGCTTGACGGCTGTCACTTCAGCAACAGTCCTCTCAAAGATGGAGAGGTCACCCAGGCTGCTTGGCTGAGATATGTCAATCTCAATATCAGCAGTGAAGGAAGACATCGGGGCAAGATCAATGGTAGTCTGGACAACATGCTTCCCATTGGTGTTGAAACTGAACAAGTTTGCCTCATTGTTGCCAGTATACTTCAGCACTGCATATACACGGCTCATGGAGGCTTCAACAGAAAGATTTTCATTTACATCTATGCTAATGACTTTGGTGGTACCATAGTTAAATTTGGCATCAGTAATAATCTTGGAGGTGGAGCGTAGGCCATCCTTATTCAGGTACATATTAACTTCATTATCCAGGAGTCCCAAGATTAAACAGTTTTCAAGTACCGTGGCGTCCATGTTGGTCTTCATAGATGACTCCATGGAAACATACTCAAAGCTTCCCTCAAGCTTCAAACTGTGGTCTGCATCAGCCTTTCCAACAGCCATGATCACAGGGAGGTTGAGATCACCCTTCATCCTCAAGGTAGAGACAGCATATGCTTTGTTTTTGGTGTCTGCAACCAAATTTTGGTTTACCTCCAGGTTGAATATAGGCAGTGCAATCTTTGCAATAGTGGCCACAGAGACAGCAGTTTCAAAAGTCTCAGTACTCATACTGATGGTGCTGTCATGAGTGCCTTCAATGTGACAGTGTTCAAGGGACAGGGAATTGGCCAACTTGATTCCTCTTTTGGTGGTCAGACTGGTGGTGGCATCGAGTTTGGCTTTAAGACTCTCAAACACAGAGGCTGTGGTTGCTCCCATGCGGAACACAAGGTCATCCTCAGCATACAGTCCAGCATTGACATTCAGATTGAGGATGGAAGACTTGAAGGACAGCTCTGTGATCAGGTTACCCACAGAGGGAATCTGGATCAAACCCATCATATTAAGGGGGGCAGCCTGGCTTTTCTGGTAAACAATCTTGCCGTCCGCATTAACAGTCTGCTCAGTGGTAGTCAAAATGTATTTCAGCCCAGTTTGGTCATACAAGTCAAGATCACTTATAGCTGGGGTGTGCTTGTTAACAAAGGGAATATAAATCTCAGGAATGCTGATGGGCCTAGTCAGGAAATCAAGGTTTGCTTCCCCCTCTACAGCAGCGAGGATGGCAGCCTCCCTCTCATTGTTATTTACAGTGATGTTCCAGAACAGTCTGTACTGATTAAGACGGGCCAGAGCTACAGTGTTCATATGTTGTGTATCAGGGTTAAATATTAAAGAATAATCATTCTGCAAATCAAGTTTGGCAGTAAGTGCATCATTGACATTGACTTTGGTGTTTCCCTTATTCTGAAAACTGAACACAACCTCTCTGGGACTGAGAGCAACATCGATCATATTGTATAGGGCTCCATTGACAACACCAATTAAATCGGTACTGTGGGTTGCCTTCAGCTCAAGCTTCATGTCATCCAGATTGGCATTTGCTGATCCCACGAAAAGGTTGTTTTTGATTGTGGGGCCTTCTGCTTCAGAGCGAATATCAACCTTGAAATAGCTGAATATGTCAAAGTCAGCACTTAGGGTCTGTCTCATCTTCAAAAGGAAAGTGTCTGTGTCACTATTGAAGGTCAGCTTGACTGTACTTGGATTGACAGTGACGTCCAGGTCACTCTTATGGGTACTGTCGTAAGAGTTGATGGTTGTAGTACCCTGATTTCCAACAGTTATTGTAATAGAGGTACCTTCCTGGCGGGCCACAGCCTTTTGAGTTAAAGATGTCTCACCAGTGAGGCCCATGATGGGGATGTTGAGCACATGTTTATAGGAAGTGTTAATTGTGCCAGATAAACCACCCTTGGTAGCTAAAAAAGCTTCATTTAAAAGCTCAGCATTGTAAGGTGCTGTGGTGGCCTTGACTATAGTCTTGGCTGAGGCCTGGGCTGAGAGGTCATAAAATGTCACAGATGCTTGGTGGTCCAAAACAAGACAATTGTGAGTAAGCTTAAGGGTCTCAGCAGCAATCACACGTCCCTCTGGAACAGCAATACGAGCAGTTGAATCCAGGTTGAAGTTAAGGATTTCAAAGCTACGAGATGTCCCTTGGGAAGTCAGGAAAGCTGTCAACTGAGAAGACTCATCTACATCAAGAGAGCTCTGGACTTCAGCAGCATTCCTAATAGTACAGATGGGGGAGTTGACTTTTATCTCATAACTCAGTTTACCAAATCCTGGAAGGCTCATCTCACTAGGAATGACTGGCAGCTTAAATGCTGGGAGCTGGAGAGTCTTAACGAGTTTCTCTGATGGAACACGAGGAAGAGTGGGGAAGGAAAACTCAGGTACAGTAATCTCAGGAAGTGAAAACTCGGGCAGGGCAGGAAGGTAGTTTACAGTCATGTCTCCAAAGGAAGCACCGATTTCAAACATCTTCATCTCGAGGTTGAGAATGAAATCGATTAAGTCAATGATTCTCTGCTTCATTTCATTTGTTGAGATGACGGTGGCTGGCACAGTGTGGAAGCCCATGATAGTGAACTCTGGGATATCAAACTGGGTTGGAATTTCAATCTGATGAAGCTTATTTATGCTCAACGTCATGGGAGGCACAACAAAATCAGTGAGAGGAATGGTGAAGGATGGCATGTTCAGCTCAGCTGTCTTCAGTCCAGTAACGAGCCCCTCAATGATCTGCAGCATCTCACTGACAATTTTTTGCTGATGCGTCACCTTCTTAATGATGTCAACCACATTGGTGAGCATATCAGTGGCAATGGTTATGAACGCAGTATAGCACTTCCTTGCCCACTTCAGATAAGAAGTAATTTCAGCGTTAACATCCAGTTTTTCAATTTCCTGCTTTATAATTTCAGCATATCCTTTCAGATTATTTAACAAAACGTGGTCAAAGAGATCCTTCACGTTTTTCATAAACTCATCAATTTTAATTTCTCTCACTTGTTCCAAAGTACTCCTCACAGACGATAACACAAAGTTGGCAAAATTTCTTGTTGCCTCAAGTTTCTGGGGTATTTCAAGAGACCTGACCAGGTTGTTCACATGAGTTGTGTACTTCGCTATCATTTGATTGCCGTAATCCACAAAGTCATTATAATCGAATGAATTCAATTTCTGCTCGATATCGCCAATATATAAATTCAACTGTGAAATTACAGTCTTAATCTCAGTTGTTTTCAAGTAGTTGATAGTTCCCTGGAAAACTTGCATGAATTTGGTTGGGATGTCTGCTTCCTTCACCATGTTGGCTACAGCCCTGACAGTTTCCTCAATTCTGAACTGCTTGATGAGCTCCGCAACCTTTTCCAAGACAGCTTGAACCTTTTTGTCAGCCTCAAACTTTACAATCAACTCTCTCATCTTGGCATAAAATGTGGTGATCTTACCTAGAATGTCAAGGTCCTGAATCTTTTCACTGATGTACTCACTTAAATCTCTGAAAATCTCTGTGGGAATCTGACTCAGTAGTTTCTCAATGTGAGTTGTAAAGCTGATGGATGAAATGTACTCCTTCAGCTCAACGATGAATTTTTGCATGTCAAAGGTCTCAATTATTTGTTTGATATCACTCATGATTGTCTGTAGTTTGGCCTTGATTTCATACTTGGTTTCGATATCATGCAGGATTGCAATGCTGCTGCCCTTCAGTATTTCCATGTCAATCTGCTGGACCATGTCTCTAATGGTATCGATCACATACACAACCATTCCGCGGATGTCATACTCCTCATTAATGGCATTTAGCTGTTCCTGGATCTTCTGAATGAGGGATTCAGGCAGGGTGCCACTAACAATAATCTCTTTCACCATACCAGTAAAGTGTTGGAAGTAAACAGTGAGATCAGCAAGCAGTTTCTCAACAGTATCCTTCAGATTCCTCAAAGAAGCTTCCACATCCTCCACAGATATGACATAGTTTTCGGTAAAATCAGTGAAATACTGCTTCAGCTGATCGAATTTGCCTTCTATATTCAGCTGAGAAACAAAGTCACTTACATACTGGGGAAGAGCCTCGAGTTTAGCCCTTATCTCCTCATCTTGCAATTCCTCTGCGATGCGCACAACAATGGCCTTGATGCTTTCCAAGAAAGTGGAAAGACTTTCAATGATAGGAAACTGAATGATGTGACTATTTGTGCTCTTGTCATACTTGAGGAAGCCAGAGACAGCAAATTCCTGGTTCTCTGTGGAGTCTGTGTTGAGGATGTTTGTGAGGATTTTGCTTGAAACCTCAATTCCAGTTCTCTCAGCATTGTTGTGAACATTCATGTCCTGGCTGAAAATGTGGTCATTCAGTCTAGACTTCATTCTGAAACTGGTCTTCTGCTCTTGGACTGACAGAACAGTATCCATGTTGTTGTCAATGATCGTCTCAAGGGCAAAGCCGGTATCTAGCTGATGGTTTACTGATGCTCTGTATTCATGTGAGCTAGCAAAAGCCAGGGGTTGTGTTTTAAGGAGGAACTTGCCATAGAGCTGGCCACTATGCTTTCCATACATGGTGATGTCTCCATCAGCATTGAAAATGGCATCAAGGTTGAAATCAAAAGGAACAATGCTGCAACGGATGGTGTGGTCAAAGCGTATTGGCTGTGAGTTAAAGCGGGCATCATTGGTAATCCTGGCAGCAAGACCAACAACTTCAAGCTCGGTGTTGTGGCTCATGTGAGTCCCCAAGAGTTTTCCAGTGGTGCTGCATTTTGCATTAGCTGTCATATCAGCATAATTTATCTGATATGTGTGCTTGATCTCTTCCTCACCATAGATTGCTTTCAAGCTTCCAGTCAGGTCCACCTTGTAAAGCTCTGCCTGCAGCTGAGCTTTGTTAATGAAGTTGGCCGCCAGAAGATTCAGGTTGTTATTGACAATTGCAGAGGCAGTGTAGGGTTTCAGGTCAATGGTGATATCATGAGTGTAAGATGCATACTCACTGGCAGTGGCTTCGGCCATTGAGTTGAAGTCAAGGCTAGAGAGAGTAATGGTCAGACTGTTGGCATTATTAACCTTGATGTCATGCACTGTGGCCTTGTTGGTAATGGATAGAGTAGCTCTTGAAGCATCAAGTCCAGCATTGAAGGTGTTTTCCAGGGACAGTGGGCTCTGGAGGACGGTAGTTCCACTTGTGGTCAAACCGTCCTTGTTAATTTTCAGAGAGGCCTTGTGAGAAGCCTCATTCTCAAGGAGAATCATATTGGCATCGCTGTTTACAGATAGCCCATTGACATCAAGAGAAGCAGTCAGCAGAGAGTAAATGGTGTTTTCAGAGTGGTCCGCATTTGTCTCCATTCTCATGACGACTTCATCAGCACCAGCAGAGGCTTCAGCCTGATTGTGGATCTTCATGCCAAGAGCAATGACATTTGCATCACATTTCAGTGACAGCTTGCTGTCCTTGAAGGAAAGCTCAGCAACATGGGTCAGTATGTCTTCAAAAGCATCGGTGTTAGACACAACCGAGAATTCGTCATCGGCAAGGGTTGCCGCAATTGTGTTCTGGGCTTTAACAAAGGTGGAGTCAAACTGAACAGTAGAATCAATCTTTGCGTGTTGCCTGAATGGGAAGATGGCGAATGACTGGGTCGATATGGTTGTGCCATAGACAGGTCCAGCCGTGAACCTTCCGTCAAAGTTGTTTTCAGCAGAGATTTCTTCCGCATTGATTCCAGTCACGCCAGTGTGCTCTACTGCAATACTGAGACCAAACGGGCTTGTGACTTCAATCTTGCTGCTTGATTTCAAATGGATTTTATCTGTGATGGTTGCATCCTCAATAACACTAACACTGGCTTCAAGGAGTTTATGAGCCAAAGAGCCTTTTAAATGAGCCTTGATGGAATCAGTGGTGGCCAACATCCCAGATCCTAAACAAAACATGACAAAAGAAAAGATCATTTATTCCTTCATAGATACTACAATTTTGAGGATAAGTTGATGGTATATATTATAACTAGCAGAAATATGCACATTCCATTGCTTTGGTGTCATTGCTTCGCAGAACAACATAGTAACTCAACCTAGCGTTGTTTTTATTACAGTGGAAGTAGAAAATTGTAACTGAAAACTGCTCTACCAACAGTGGACAACACATGCTTGTGACTGCTAGTTAAATATAAGAACATAGCAAATTCCTAGTATGTGACAGTTACTCCAAAATACCTTCAACGTTTATTGAGAGGATGTCCAGTGGGGAGGTTCCTTTCACATCAAACTTAGCCGAGTAGCTTGGTGTCTCCACAACATCTTTGCCAGCAGCCATTGAGGCCTCCAGGTCGTATAGGTTGCTCTTCATCAGAGTTGAAACCTCCGCTTTGCCAAAAAGAGGAATGGACAGAGTAAGGCTCTCAGGAACAACAAGCTTTGGGATGGGGATCTCCATGGAGACGATCTCCAGTCCAAACTCGGGTAGAGACACACTTGGTGTGGTCAAAGCTGGTGGGAAGTTAAGCTCTTCTGTTGACTTTCCTCCAAGAAGCAGAGGGATAGCAATGGTGAAGCGTTCATTGTTGAAATGGTAGACAGCCTTTGCCTCGCTGTTTTGAACAAAAATTAGAAAAATCAATAAACTTTCAATAATAACATGTTCTGAAAGTTAAGATGTTAATCCCGATGAGCTCTTTCAGACTTACGCTTTGAGGAACAGTGTTTCTGGCAGTGAAATTTCGGGCATATCAGGCACTCTGAAGTTCTCAATGTATGGGATATCAGCACCATAGCGTTCCATGTGGTTGTTTGTTGCCTAAAGAATAAGTAATCTAAGTTTTATACTTTCTCCAGTCAATGAAGAAGCAAAGATACCTCAGTCAAAATAATTGTAAACTCAAAGAATTGTACCTCCACAAATGCCTTGAAGATTTGACGGACTGTCATGTCAGTCTCCCCTACCCGCATGTCAAGAACATCATTTCCATACTTTTTCATCTTGTCAGTGTATGGAAGGGTTTCTGGGAGCTCAGAGTTCACATCTGACTTTAATTCAACCTCAAGTTTGCTGTCGTCTGTAAAGAAAAAGTTGAAAAGAATCCCAAAACATTAGGAAGATATACATGTAGATGACCAACCAGGTGATCCAGGTTTCAGTAAAAATATACCAGCACCAAAATTTAAGACAGATATAGTAACTACAAACTTATAGTACCGAATTTCAATGTGATTTTCTGCTCAGAGGTGGCGTCCATGACCTTCATTTCACTCTTAACCTCCAATTCCAATTCGTCATCCCGTTTCATGCTAGCTGTGATGGTGGCATCAGCATTAATTGAGGGGACAAGGAGTTGGACCTGCAGCATACCTTCCTTCATGGCCTTCAGACTGAAAAATGCACCAGTGAGTTAGCGTACTCTTCAAGATAAGGGTGGCATTTATGTTATTGTATAAGGATTTATACTTGATTTCTTACTTGGCACGGCCAACCAGGGAGAGCTGAGGGATGTTCTTGTTTATGAGGTCAAGAGAGATGGAGTGAGTTCCTTTGCCCTTAGTGTTTCTGTCAACAACACCCAGCCTGAGTCCAGCCTCCACATCGTAGTCAGGGATCAGGACGTCCGCCGTGATGACATTCTTTCTTCTGTTATATTTCAGCATTGCTCTGGCTTCGGTGGGCTCTGCACCTGTTGTTGACCAACCAATAAAATACTATTACATAACTCCATAAATGTTCTGGGTAGGGCTGGAACGATACACCTACCTACCGATTCAATATTGTCATGATACTTGGGTGTTGATATGATATATTTGTATGTATGTAAATTTCCCCACTGTGGGACTAATAAAGGAATATCTTATCTTATCTTATCTTATATTTGATATGTACCACTTTTAAATATTGCAATTCTACAAGTATTGCAATTTGATATGATGATTTTTATTCACTTTTTCAACACCAGACCTTGGGAAAAAGTTGAACCATACACTTCTAGGAAAATCTCTAAATTAATACAGTAATTTTTTTTCAGTCAGAGATGTTAAGTTAAATATATCTGTCATTGTTAGGCATTATTTATTACATTTTGTTCAGTAACCCAAACATCAAAGAATATAGACAGTTCCCTCACAAATTAGTGCTATTTTCATTTTGATTTATAAGGGACATGTAATGTTTTATAGTTTTGGTGAATATATATATATACAGTTCCCGTTAACATCTTATTTTGAAAACCAGACATAGTCACATGTGTATACTTCTTCAAACTTTGCATGCATTGCTAGCTCTCCTGTCAGCTCTGTTCTTTTTATATCCATGTTCAGCCCCATCAGGGTCGTTTGAATGTATTTAACATAAATGTCAGTATATGGTGCTCTACGGTTGTAGTGTTGGCCCATTTGACCACGGAGACGAGAGTAACAGCTGGTTTGACCGCATCTCATTGCAATACATAACATTTCCTGTCCATGACAGAATTAGCATGCAGCTTTGTACGTGACGTCTAAATGTGAGGCTGCATATCCATGCGGACCCTCCATCATTTTGTATTTTATCGTTTCAGTTCGCTGTGGCTTGTTTTGGTTGACGGATACGGAACAGATATGATGTCAAGTTAGTCAGACTACAACAATAAATGCGGTAACTTCTTTCTACATAGTTCCACATACACTTAAATGAAGCAAATATATTGATTTTAGCATTAAAAAAATCTTTTTCAAAATCCCAAAAAATCATAATACATATTGTACTTTACCTTCAGCCCTCAGGACAAACTTCACAGAGTCAACCTTCTGCCGGCCCTCTTCTCCCTCCTTGAGGAGCTCATAGGAAACAGTGGCTGTGTACTCAGTGACTTCACCAGTAGGATGGATCTCCACAGCAAATCTATTAAGATTTAAAATAAGCCAGTATATCTCAGTAAAATAATTCAATTTCAGAGACACATATTTGCTGGTGGTTCAGGGGCTTGCTCACTTACTTGCTGTCTCCTGTGATGGGAAAGTAGGGGGATGTCTCCTGAGAGAAAGCATCAGTGTACTGCAGAGCAGTGCAGTATTTCATTCCAGCGAAGACGGGAGTGCACTCACTAACATCAACCTTGTCCATCACCATAGGGGGAATTGTCTTCACTTCTGATCCAGTCACTGCCACCAGGCTGTTCCTGTGTTGGGAAGTTACAGGGATAGCAGTATATAACTGTGATCTTGTCAAATGTATAAATAGTAGATGTACTGTAGCATATTATTTTCTTTCTTGGTAAGTAAATTTAACCTTTACAACATTGTCTGTAGGGAGCAATGCGTCAAATTCTTTAATTACAAATTATTACAAAGTGTAGTTGTACATAAATCCTGTATGTCTTGTCCATTTTCCATCCATCCATTTTCCTCCATTTATCCAAGTCACAAACAGGATCGGCGACAAGGAATAACCCTAGCTGAGCCCAACACCCACCGGGAGCTCTCACTTTGGATATACAAGGACCAAACCCAGCACGCCATATCCCGGCAGTGCCCCCATAGAACTCAGTCGTTGAACACAGTCGTAAGCCTTCTCCACGTCCACAAAACACGTGTAGACTGGATGGGCAAACTCCCATGACCCCCCAATAGCCCTGCAAGGGTAAAAAGATGGTCCAGTGTTCCACGGCCAGGACCGGGACTACATTGTTCCTCCTGGATCCGAGGTTTGACAATTGATTTTCAATGACATGTCAATATCCCACTTTTACTTTAGTATAGCTAATGGTTGCTTCATAACCAGCAGTACAAAGTACATTGTTCCCCTGCTGCCTATTGAACTCAACCTATCTCTGCTACTAACAATGCTGGCACTTGTGCCTTGAATCTCCTGCAATTAGACAATCTTGTCATATGTGATAATGACCAATAACTCGACTTTAGACTTACGTCATCTTGATGAGCTTTGTAGGACTTGCTGGAGCAGGAATGGTCAGCTTTACATTGTCAGGTTCCATGAAGATCTTGGCACTGAGTCCACTTTCATGGAAAAAGTTGGTGTGCATCTCTAATCCAGAGTTGACATATTCAGGCATGTAGGAGCCAATCTGAGATACAAACTCAATGCCAGCGGAGGGCATGAAGGTAAATTTGCTCTGTGGAAACAAAGCAGACACACATGACTTATGTTGAATAGAAATTTTTGGAAATCCATAACGTTAGCTGGTTGTCAAAAACATTTTTGAATGAAATTTAAAGATAATTACCATGTCAGGAGCAATCTTAATTCCACCCTTGATACCAGGGGTAAAAGTACCAGACAGTGCAATCCTCAGAGGCACACCAGTGACAGTAGGCAAGAAAAATTCATTATCCATGAAGATGTAGTGGGCAAAGAATGTGTTGTCAGCCTTGGTCATCAGTGCCTTCATGATCTGTGGCAAAAAAAACAAAAAAAACATGAAACACAAATGCAACTCAGATGATAAACAAATCTGTCAAATAATTGAAGTGAAAATAAGGGGTTATATTTACATCAGTTGGGAACATCTTGAACATGCTGTCAATCATCATGGCAGCAGAGTAGACCATCTCTGTGATTTCAGTGGTCCTCAGATATCCCAGCTCATTTCCCAAAAGTCTCAGATAAACCATTGCCTCTGGAGACGGTGTCGTCTTCATTTCCCTCACAAGTTTGTTGAGGTTGCGTCCGATCTCCCTCATGAGGTTCTGGGAGGCCTGTACATAAATGTCTATACTATATTACTAAATTCACTGCAGTTGCACAAATCCAAACTCATGGTAATAACCCCTAATAAGATATTTCATACATTTGATATCCACCTTATTCTAGGGAGTGATATTGTAGAAATGATTATGGGCGTAACTTCCAGTGGGGTAGTGGAAGTAGCAGTAAACGTGTCTGCAGGGTCCGTCCTTTCCACGCTTCCCATTCATTGTGTACGTAAGCAGCTGAGCAATGGCAATTGCATGGCGGTGCAATTCGAGAGACAGACCATCATGTTGCCTGCTCCTTGTTTGCATAAAGGTGAGGTCTAGGCTACTTTATGCAAATCACGGGTGTCCGACATGACGTGAAACCGCAACTGCAACGTTACTGTGGAGAACGCCAATTCTGCTTCAGTGACACGACATGCTGGACGTTGACGTAAGTCATCACAGAATAAGGTGGATAAACAAACTGGATTGCTCTGAATACCTGTCTCTTCATTCTGTCGTTTTTCAGAGCAGGCAGCATGCTCTGCAGGATCTCATTGACTCTGAGTGGCATGTTGTCAGAAATGATGTACATTGTCTTCAAGGCAGTGTCGGGGAAGAAGCCATTCTCTCCGAACAGGGCATCAATGGTTGGCTCAAATCCTTTGCCCTCCATACCAATCTGTAAATATAACACTTACTACCAGAACTCTAAACAATGTCTTCTTAAAGTTGGATTAAAACAGCTCAAAAATGTTTACCTCCATCATGTCAATGTCGTAGCCAAATGCCTTCAGAGTCATTTCAAGCATGACCTCCTTGGGCAGGTAGCTGGTGCCCTCAAAGATCATGTTGCCCTCCACAGATCCGATCTTGTAGTTGCCAGAGAACTTTGTGGGGTCCATGGTGGGTCCGACCTTATTACCCTGCAGGGCATCCTGAATCTTCTGTCTCAGTCTGTAGGAGAGAGACAAATATCAGTGTCCAACATGTGATGTTGATCAAATCGGGACACTTGATTTGATTTAATTTTTATTTGATAGGGACGATGTCATTTAAGAGAGTTCTGATTGTCCAAATGTAGATGTACAACGTGGTATGTTAGAGCTGCTAGTTTCTCTATTACTGTCTGGTCTTTGGATGCATCTGGAAAGAGGCTCTGGGGCTCGACGGTTAACACATTTAAAAACTAATTTGAGAAAACAAAAATGAGTAAAGCTCTCAAGTAAGTAGATTAATTGGTTGGAAATTAGATGTGGCAATGATGCCACCAGTTTGTTTGGGGTGACTGTGGCTCAGAGGGTAGAGCAGGATTTCCGGCCAATCAGAAGGACAATGGTTTGATCCCCGGCTGCTCTGATCAAATGTCAGTGTGTCCTTAAGCAAGACACTTAACCCCACTTAACTGAAGGCACCGCTATCGGTGTGAATGCATATTTAGATTAGATCCTGATGGCAAAGTTGGCACCTTGCATTGCAGCCTCTGCCATCAGTGTATAGGGTGAATGGGTGAATGCTGACATGTGGTGATTTATCTTCACATTAACACTTACATTTAACATTTAATTCAACATTAACACTATATGCAAACACCATATATGAACGAAAACCGTAGAGTGCTTAGATAACTGGCCTGCCTGAGTGGGTATGTAATGCCTGATTAATTTAAAACAATTACAGGTTGATCACTTACTCACCATGCAGTGGAACAACAAATTTTAAAAATATAAATATGAAACTGTTTTCCACTTACTCTTGGATCTCTGGCTCAGTTGAGGACAAAATGTTGGTAATGTGGGAGATCACAAAGCTCTTGACTTGTTCGTCCTGCTCAGTGGGCAAGGCGTCAACCAGCTGGGCTAGCTCACTGGGCTGGGGGTCCTTCATAAGTACCAGATATGCAGCGATTCGCTTTTGCACGGGGCTGGCGCTGTCCAAAAGCACCTGCATAAAAACCTCTCTGCCCTGTGACCAACAGACAAATCAATAAAATGATTATACACGAGAAATAATTATTCCAATAACGTGTCAAGCCTTTGGACTGGTTTGACTTGCCTCCTCTGGGACGGGAGTCAGCCTGAACACTTGGATGGCAGCCTGCTGCACAGAGAGGGAAGCAGCAGGTCGGTTCACACACTGGATCACAGCAGATCTGAGTGCAGGACCAGCAGATTCCACAGCTGGAGCCATGTTTCCAATAACCTAGAATCAAAGGACACGTTAATATTGTTGTCATTGGTGTTGGCGGCCGTTTAAATTCTGACCTATAGAGAGCCGAAGCCTCTCCCCTTACGATGGATCTCCATGGGACCTTACTTTGGAAAAAAATATGAACAGTAATCAATGGCAAGTGATGAATCACGCAGTTTAAAAGATAATTTTGCAAGTCAAGAAAGTCACAGTTTGTCGTAGTATCATTTAGTTTTGTGTGAAACTACTCAGTGAACTACATCTCTTGTCTCGCATTATATACAGCATCAACACCAGCTAGCTAGTTAACTTAGCTATGACCACGTACGAATGAATCGTTATCTGACCTGATGTGTTTCACCCAGCGACTCCTGGGCTTTTTATTAGCCAGGATGAGAAAGAACGAGTGAGACCTGTTGCTAAATGTGAGTTCATCCCAGTATGAAACACAGAAGTCGTAGCTTCAGTGAGAGAGACGTCACAGGTGAATTTTGTCATCTTTCCATTACGTATTTACAACGAACTGCAACTTTTGTTAAAATTGTGTTTTAAACATGACAAACACATCTGTGTGATTTGTGCTGTAATTTAAACAGGATAAAAAAAAATATTTGTCCCTCCCCGTTGACTACTGTTCATATTTTTTTTTTTTTTGACATAAGTTCCCATGGTGGTCCACCGGAAGGGGCGGGACTTCGCCTCTCTATTGGGAAAGTCACCCACTCTCAGTGTCATGAAAGTGTTGTCCTCGTCGCCAGAGCAGTCACCCAACTGGGCAGCCATGAACTCAGCAACAGAGTAAATCTCAGGGATCAGTTTTCCCTCAGCTTTGTAAAACCTGTTGGAGAAATGATTTTTATAATTCAAAGCCTGCACGTCTTATTTTACAGAAATTATATATGGTTAACTTACCTCTTGACAACGTTGCTCAGGGCATACATGATGGGCTTGCTGGGCTTGTATTTGGCCATCTCGAGCATGTCATTGATCAGGAGGGCAGAGGGATTGGACACGAGTCCCAAAGCAAAAACACTGGCGTCGACCTCGAGTGAGGATCTGTCAAAGGTCCTGAGGACCTGCATGATGGCACTGCTGCACTCAGGGGTTCCACACTGGACCAGAACCTGGTAGGTCAGGACACGGGACACCGCGAGAGCCTCGGGAATGGCGGGACTCAGGGTCTCAGTCTTCATCCCACGGACCATGGTGACAAGCTTGTGGAAGAGGTGGGCCCTCCTCTCAGCCTCGGTCTCAGGCAGACGATCCAGCTCCCTCAGGAGGTTCAGACCTGCATCTTTATCCTGGACGACACTCTTGTCCTCGACAGCCTCCATGTGAAGACCCTTGACAATGTTACCTGTGAGGAGGAAGAAGATGAAGAAGGAAGCCAAAGACGAAGTACAGGACAGTCCATTATCATTAACCCAAACCCGGAGAAAACCCACGCTAACACAGGGAGAACATGCAAACCCCACACAGAAGAGCCCCAAGCCGGATTTGAACCTGTGACCCTCTTGCTGTGAGGCGACTGTGGGCTCAGTTTTTGATAATTTAAAAATCTAGCTGGATCTTTTGTGGAGGAAAGTCTGAAGATGCAGCAAGTTTGGTGTCAACTGAGC
Source organism: Pterois miles (assembly GCA_947000775.1). NCBI lineage: Eukaryota > Metazoa > Chordata > Actinopteri > Perciformes > Scorpaenidae > Pterois > Pterois miles. Next base: position 5,549,269 of record CAMQGK010000634.1, on the reverse strand, counting down.
TAAAAAATGTAGGAGCAGATCGGTTTAATAAGTTTTACAGTTTTATTTTTAGAAGAACAGCGTGATGGACTTCATAATTCCTGCCAGGCTGAACATTTATATATATATATATGAATATTTCTGAAAACTTGGGCCTACATTTTGATAGAAGTTGCAAAGCAGCAATTTCAAAGTTTTAAACTTTAGGCTGTTTACTGTCTCTCCACCATCAGGACTACTGGCCCCCAAAGCCAGATGAGATGAAGTTTATCATAGGATGTGCAAAGTTTGGTTTATTTTTCTGCATTGGAAGGCAAATTTCCTAGGAAGATGACTATTAATAATAATAGTGTTGACAAAAACAAGCCAGCAGCATAGCTGACCAGCCCTGAATAAAAAAAGCAGAGATAAGAAGTGGAGCTTACTGCGGTCAAAGCTTCTTTCATTGAGAGGAGAGACCTGAACCAGAGTCAGTTCTTGCTTTCCAACATTGGTAACTCCATACTGTCCCCTGCAGAGACAACACAGGTTTGAAAAGTACAGTAGAATCTATGGACAAGACATATCAGTATGTACACTTACGTAAAGAGTACAGTGTAATAAGGTTGGACACATTAAGACTCCTCTTAGGGGTGCTCAAGCACACTTAAATTTCATCTCAGAATCCCCAAAAGATAATTAGCTAAGATCACAGTCGATCCTGTATGACGCTGCTGTCTTTAAGAGGTTGTAGATGTAACGAATTTGTTGTATCATCCATCTCATATTATCTCTGCAAGGAGGTGATTTTCAAAAGGGTCCCTTGACCTCTCACCTCAAGACGTAAAGACATCTCCATCATCCTTATGTAGAAACAACAGAAATTGATGCATAAAAATTCAAGGAGTGGGAAAAAAATTTGATTCACTGATTTGTTGTGTTTTTTCTTTGTTGTTTTTTTATGATTTTGCATTCAAACGGCCCCGATGGAGCTGACCGTGACGGAGCTGACGGAGAGCTAGAGACCACCTTGGAGAAGTTAGAGGAAGTAGACACACGGTTTTCAAAATAAGGTGTTAACAAAGGCAGCTGTATATATAAAACACATCTATGGAAATACGATTGATTGGATTATATTCACCAGATGTATAAATATTACATGTCCCTTATAAATTAAAAAAACTACCACTAATTCATGAGGAAAATGTCTTTATTCTTTGATTTTTGGGGTTGCTGGGAAGATACTAATAAACAATGCCTGACAGTGATCCTGATATATTTGACTTCAGGACATCTCTGCCTACAAACATGCTGAAAATCAAACATTTTACTGAATTAATTTAGATATTTTCCTAAGTAAAAGTCCTTAAAAGTGTATGATTTAACTTTTTCCCATGGTCTAGTGTGTGAATCAGCACCCATTCATTGTGATAGCATCAAATCAGGAACTGTCCCAGCCCTAAAAATTTCACCAGAATGCAGGAAATGAAGTGTTTGAGACTCAAAGTGTCCTAAGAGAGGACCCCCAGCCCCGGCTTAATGTGACCCCTTAGTGTTGAAATGAAACCTACACTCTTAACTGTACACATCACACTCTCATTAGGGCTGAGCCCCCCTCAAGGTCTGATCCCAGATTCACCCTTGGTCGGACTTACTTGTGAGAGTAGGGAATGAGGATGTGGTTCTCAGTGCAGGACCCAGAGGTCATGTGTTTGTTCTCATTGTCAAACTTGTAGTTGCAGGTCTGTGAGCTTCTGACCAGCTGGGCAAGAGGGTAGTGCTGAAAGACAAAGAGTGCAGCTAGATGTACGAAATGTGGTGGCCACATCCATCACATGTAGGCTTTCAAAAAGGCTCCTGGGGCCATGCTCTAAACCCAACAGGAAGTCGTATTTTTGGCCATTTCCAGGTACTTTAACGAACACATTTAACCCAATCAACTTCAAATTGAGAGATAATCAATGTTATTCACTTCACCTGTCAGGGGTCATAATGTTGTTAATGTTATGGCTGATCGGTACAGTGTTGAGCTCCACTGTTTCTGGCCACTCTTTGTTCACTATTGAGACCATACACTAGATAGCAGAAAGGGAAAACTTTGCTATCCTTTTTATACAGAGTGATCCTGTATAAAAACCATAAACCATATTGCCTGTGCTGATTGCAGTTTTGTGTTCGGATATTTATGTTTGTTTGAGGGGTCGTTTGGTTTGTCCTACACATGCTGGACTGCAGGGACACAGTAACATGTAAATCACATGTTGGTTTACAGTTTATGAATTCCCGGATGGGAGCTTTCTTCCCAGTGTGGGGATGATTGAACGATGTTGTGTTTGTTACCACAGTTACCATGGCGATACATGCCAGTTGTCGTCAGCCATGTTGCTGTTTGGTTTTTTTTTTTTGAGTCAAACTGGAGAAAAATGAACTTTGTCAGGATTCAAACGAGACCCACCCACGTGCTGCTTGGATATCTTACCATGCCAGAGATAAGCGCCAACGGGCTGGTGTGATCTCTAATGGGATAAAACTGGTCACATCTGGACAGGTCTCTGGTGAGGCTGATATCAGTTGCGATGTCCTCTCTAACATTGATGGAATAACTGGTCTTGCATGTGCCGTGGATAGTGGGCTGAAATGGGTATGAACAAATATTGATATCGTTTATCAGCTCTTGATTGTGTTTGAAGAAACAGATATTTGTAGTGTGCAGTAATAAGCAGGACACGTACCATGTTCTTGTTCTTGTCCTCTTCCAGCAGAGGCACAGCCAGGGCGGAGACGATACCCCTCTTGATGTTCAGGATCGTTGTTGTCTCTCCGTCCTCAGGGTACAGTTTCACATCATACACACCCTCAACCACAACCTTCAGCGGATACCTGCAGAAAATGTGAGACTTTACCATCAAGTCCTACAGCCTGCCACTGTGTCTGGCAAGTTTTTATTTTTATCCGCCACTTTTGAAATCTATACACTAAATGAAGGAATAACATTTTAGATCTGATGTCATTCAATGTTTGATATATTTTACATAAAAAAACATTGGCAATGCTTTGTTTTACGTCCAGAAATTTCATCACAATTAGGTGATAATTAGAAAGTAACCTATTTGAAGTTTACTTGGAATTACTGCCAAATTACCCCAATATTCACCTCAAATATTACAGCATATAATGGTTAAAATAGGGCCCTTTGGCTTGAGAAGTGGCTGCTCTTCATCGGAGGTGGAAAACTAACAGAGGACACTTTGGATCATTGTTTGACTTATTTTTTACATTACATTAGCTAATGTCATAATTCATTGCAATTTCAAGATCTTTGCTAATAAATTACATTTATTGTTATCTTATTAAATATATTCAAGAAATTAAACTATTGGGAAATAGCAGAATATAATTATTAAATATTGTTTCTAATAATGTAATTTGCAATCATTTTGAGGTAAATATTGGGGTAATTTGGCATTTATTCCAAAGAAATTTCAAATAGGTTACTTATCTAATTATCATCTACCAAAGCTGTCACGCCTCATGTTTTATTTTGTCATTTTATTCTCTGATGTGTTGTTGTTTTATTTTGTGCACTAACTCTCCCTCTCGCTTCAGATCACCTCACTTCCTGCCCTCGTGTGTTTCCCTCCTTTTGCATGACTGACAGCTCGGTCCTCATCACCTCCACCTGAGTCTGATTGTTAGCCCCGCCCCTGATTGCGTCCACCTGTGTCTCGTTATCCCGAGTCTCTATTCCCATCCCTAGCATTTTACATGTCTGCCATAATGGCGGATGACCTAACAATGTTATTCCCCGCTGCAAACAATTTACCTGAATTTGGCGGTTGACCAGTGCTACTGTCAGACCCTGCCCTATGTGTTTCAGTTAACAATGTGTGTTCATGCAACTGGATGCAGCTGTATGAGGAACATGTTTTGATGTAACGTACCTCTGCATTTCAGCAGCAAAGTCATCAGAGCTGGGTGCAGGACCGAACACAGGGTTGCCCTCTGCGTCCATGTCGACCACCTCACTCAGGCTACAGCCAGCGGTGCGGACGACGAAGCTACAAGGCTGAGGTGCTTCAATTTCAACCTGTTTTAAAAGATCATTTTAGCTGTGAGATATAGTGTAGAGAGAAAACTGTGTACAATAAATGGATTCAATAGAATGGAGAATGATGAAATTTAGCTGTTAAAATAGTGGCATGTACCTTACAACTGGCCTTAGGTCCATTCCTCAGATGTGACGCTCCGTTGATAGCATTCAAGGACTCAGCCACATACAGGTATTCATACTTATGGTAGGCTTTGTACCTTTGGTTTACTGGTAGAGAAGATAATGATTTTTAATTAGCAGTATGCTGCAAGTAGTTTGAGACAACAGTTCAGCATCAACAATTCAGCCATGACTTAAAAATGCAACATAAATAAGAATAAGTAATGAATAAGTAAATAAAATAACATTTTAAAAAAAATAAAATAAGTATTTGAACCATCTGAGACCCACAATCTGCATTTTTTTTTGTCTTTTTTAGGATGATACTGGGTCTAGGGGCAGATAGCAGGTCAGCAGTAGATGTCACATAGAAGTGGTGAACATCATCTGAAAGCTGAGAACCTGAAGAGATGCAGCTCAGCACCGTGTCAAGTTTTAAAAGTCAGAAATCTAGCTATGAAAGCCATCTGTCCTCTGAATGCTCCAGGTCTCTAGTTTGTGGCTGTAAAGTCTCATGAGGCTGTGATTATCCTTGAGGTCACCACAGGTCATTTTATACAGTGATCAATGAAATGGCTCCTATGGGGACGAACATCATCAGACATGAATCCAGTTGGACTCATTGGATCCACCAGAGTCTCAGCTTTACACTGAGACCCAGTTTATGGGATTCAACACTGTTTAGAGACCCCAGTATGCAGAAATATTCAAACACACCATTTTAGAAAAGGAGGATACAGAGAAAAGGATACAAAGGATATAAAGCATGGTTTTTTGCACAAACTGACTGGGATTATCATAAAGTGGGCATGCATGTAAAGGGGAACCCATTTACATCCACTTATCTGGAGGTGAGAGGTCAAGGGACCCCTTTAAAAATGGCCATGCCAGTTTTTACTTGCAAAAATTCAGTACAACTTTGTAGCATTATTTAGCCTCCTTAATGAAAAGTTTTCATGACATGGTACCAATGGAAACGTCTGGTTTTCTACTTTCTTATGATGTCTGTAGCTTCAGTCTAGCTCTAAAACTGAACCTACTAAAGCCTCTGAAAGACAGCAGAGTTGGCCGGGATCGCCCATGATCCCGTGGGTCTCAGAGGGTTTGAGAAACAAACGTGTGAGCAAGCACCAAAGTTCAGTCAATATTTTAGGATATCAGAGGTAACCTGAACTTTGAGCCTCACTTGTAGATTTGAGTGTAAGTAACATGTGAAAATAGAGAAACTTACTCAGGCAGGCTCCCTGCTCCTCTTGGGCATCTGTAAAGAAAATAAATTAAAATAAATTTCTTCCTTCAAGAAATCAAGTTGACTTCAGAGAGAGACCAGAGTTTTCACTTTGGTGTATTTGCTTTAATACCGTCACATTATAAGTACAATCAAAAGCATCATATGTAAATTAAAAATAAATACTTACAAGCCAAGGTAAGTGTGACTAGGAGAAGGTAAAGACAGAGCTTTGAGTCCCCCATCATGGACTCTCTCCTTCGGACTCCTTTGGCGAGTACTCAGACGAGACTGAGGTCTCAGTGTCCTCATCTGTCTTTTATACCAAAGGTGTTCTGTATCGGGAGTAGGTGGGAATTACATACAGCGCTGTCGCAGCTCCAAAGTCCACTCTATACGTCTGTGTGGAGGGACAAAGGCAACTAGTTTCATAAGGCTTTCCTTGAATGTGATTGCCAAGTGTTTGTATTTTTGTGTTCGGTTAGCATTCTGCAGAAATAGAGTTTAACTCTGCATCACTGCTGATAGATATAATGTGTTTTGGAGTGAGTGCTAAAGAGACACCTTTGTATAGTTTTATATCAAAACTGCATCTGCATCGGCACATTTCAATCAACTATGAAGTTCTTCCTTTGCATGAAACACTCAACAGTCCTGTGATATTAAGGCTAATATAAATAATAATTCCAACATTAAACGTACTTACAACTCTACTCTTAATAATCAACAGCCAAAATACCAGATTTCAGTTTCTTAATTTTATTTAGTGTATAAAGCAGAGAACCATGGATGGGATGATTGTATAGTTTAAATGCTCATTTAGAAGCGTAACCCAGAAATTGTGGAGTTATGACCCCTTGCCACAGATAAGGAGCTGTAACACTGAACTTGAACAGGTTGTTCTCGAGCATCTTGTGAAAGGAGCCGTGGACTACAGTCTCTGTCCGCTGCATCGACATGACGCAGTGAATTAGGTTTTACATTCTCTGTTATCTCTTTTGGATAAAAAAATACTCTTATCAGAAAACACATGAAGCCATAACAAAAATGATCTTGAAGCGTAGTTTCATTCATGTATCTTGAGGTCAGAGGTCAAGGGACCCCTTTGAAAATGGCTGTGACAGTTCTGACTTCAATACGACGGCCTGCCAAAATATATCGATACGATACAGAAACGATACCACAACAAAAATCTAAAACATCAAGAAAATCTATCTTCTTGTTTGTTTTTGTTTTTATATGTTTTTATTAGGGGCTGCACGGTTGTGTAGTGGTTAGCACTCTCGCCTCACAGCAAGAGGGTCACAGGTTCGATTCCGGCTTGGGCTGTGTGGAGTTTGCATGTGTTAGCATGGGTTTTCTCCGGGTACTCCGGCTTCCTCCCACAGTCCAAAGACATGCTGTTTAGGTTAACTGATGACTCTAAATTGCCCGCAGGTGTGAATGTGAGCGTGAATGGTTGTCTGTCTCTATGTGCCCCGCGATGGACTGGGCGAAGGGCGAAGGCGGGGTTCACCCTGGACTGGTGACCTGTCCAGGGTGAACCCCGCCTTCGCCCAATGCCAGCTGGGATCGGCTCCAGCCCCCCCGCGACCCCTAACGAGAAAAGCGGTTGACGATGGATGGATGGATGTTTTTATTAATTAAAAATGGTATGCAACAATCTGATGTCCCCTCTACTTCAATTTATTTGGTTTCTTTGATAGTTAATTTTATATTTGCATTTATTTGTATTATCTAATCTGTATTCTTATTTATATTATTCTATGTTTATATATGTGTTTACTCTAAAATGAAAGTACTGTAATTTCCCTGAGGATCAATAAAGTATTTCTGATTCTGATGTCACTTATTAAGCAGCATTATATAAGGGTTTTTGTAAAACAGCGCCCCCACTAGCACATTAGTATCAGTGAAGGCGGAGAGTGGTACTGCAGCCCAGAGGAAGGCAAAGCTGATGAAGGGAAAGTTGCTAAAATGACCACAGTGACTGAAGGAAGAGCTGTGTTGTGTGGAGATGAAGAGAGAGAGAGGAGTCCCTGAGACTCACAACAGGCAATTCAAGTCAATTTTATTTGTATAGCCCAAAATTACAAATCACAGTTTTAGCTCAGGGAGAGTTTAGGGGCGTAACTAACAGATGCTGCATCCCCAGTTTTCCTTCGACTGCTATAGGGAACCTCCAATAGACCAGCAGCAGGTGATCGAAGTGTTCTCGGAGGCAGATAGTTAGTGAGAGAGAGAATTGATCAATAATCCCTCCAAAATACCACATTAAGACACCAAGACCTTGAGGAACACCGAAGTAAAAGCCATGCTGTGATTTTGTCTCAAAAACCTTTTACCTTTGGAGATTTCTGTAAGAACTGCATTTTTCAGAGATTGGATGTTGAGCACTTGTGTTGTGTAAACTGCTCAGAAACCTCCTTATTGTCAGTCTAGCTCTGAAAGTCATCCATCCTCTGAATGCTCTAGGTCTCTAGTTACCATGATGTGGTAGTAGTAGTAGTAGTACTAGTAGTAGTAGTAGTAGTAGTAGTAGGTCTCTAGTTTGTGGCTGTAAAGTTTCATGAGGCTGTGATTATCCTAGTTTCAAAAATTGGTCTCACTACAATGAAATGGTGCCTATGGGAACTAAAATCATCAGACATGAATACAGACATACGACTTTACCCAATGTGATTCAAGGCTGTTCGGGGACCCCATTATACAGAAATATTCAAATACACCGTTTTAGAATAAGAGAAAATAACATATTTATACTACATGCAAAAAACTGACTGTGATTTTCATAAAGTGGGCGTCTCTGTAAAGGGGAGACTCATGGATACCCAGAGAACTCATTTATATTCACATATATAGAGGTCAGAGGTCAAAGGACCCCTTTGAAAATGGCCATGACAGTTCGTCCTCACCAAAATAAGACATGGTGACTATAAAATCTGAAACGCAGTAAAGTCGGGTTAATACTGTGTGAGTGTGTTTTACTCTGATGATCTAATAATTCTCTAGTTTTCATGTGTTGATGTGAATCAGTGAAGTGACCCTTTAATGTTATTACACTCAGTCCCGCCCAGCTGCAGAATGAGGCCCGTCTTCTTCTTCATTCCTGTCGGTCTTCAGCTCATTTCTGCTCAACCTGTATCTGTCTCTCATCTTCTCTCACTTCTCTGAGACACATGAACACTCTGACTGTCAGAAACTAAACCTGCTTTAACTGTACCTGAAGTTTTATCGGACGAGAACAGAGATAAAGAGTTCAGAATATCAGACAAACCAGATCATTAAAAGGGTGAGAGGTAAACGAGCCAACGGGTGTGACGCAGCTGAGGCGAGATCGGGGTTGTCGCCAGACTGAAGAATGCAGCCGATCCTGGTCACCTGAACACACCTGGTCTCAGGTGACTCAGCCTGCAGCTGGTTTCAACTGTGTATGCTTTACAACAAATCAGCCATCAGATCAATAGAACTTAAAGGCCAAATAATCAATCAATCAATCAATCAATCAGTCAGTCAGTCAGTCAGTCTGTCAATCAATCAATCAGTCAATCAATCAATCAACCAATCAATCAAACAGTCAATCAATCAATCAATCAATCAGTCAGTCAGTCAGTCAGTCAATCAGTCAGTCAGTCTGTCAATCAATCAATCAGTCAATCAATCAATCAACCAATCAATCAAACAGTCAATCAATCAATCAGTCAGTCTGTCTGTCAATCAACCAATCAATCAAACAAGCAATCAATCAACCAATCAATCAAACAGTCAATCAATCAATCAGTGAAACTCATTATAAATCTGTTTAAAACAAAGCAGAGAGATGCTTCTGAATATGACACATTTTATATTGTTTTGGGATGTATGAATATGTATGAACGTTGACATCAGTGTATGAATGTGTGAATGTTGACATTAGTGTATGAATGTGTGTGTGAATGTTGACATCAGTGTATGAATGTGTGAACGTTGACATCAGTGTATGAATGTGTGAATGTTGACATCTGTGTATGAATGTGTGTGTGAATGTTGACATCAGTGTATGAATGTGTGAATGTTGACATCAGTGTATGAATGTGTGTATGAATGTTGACATCTGTGTATGAATGTGTGAATGTTGACATCAGTGTATGAATGTGTGTATGAATGTTGACATCAGTGTATGAATATGTGTAAATGTTGACATCAGTGTATGAATATATGTAAATGTTGACATCTGTGTATGAATGTGTGAATGTTGACATCTGTGTATGAATGTGTAAATGTTGACATCAGTGTATGAATATGTGTAAGTGTTGACATCTGTGTATGAATGTGTGAATGTTGACATCAGTGTATGAATATGTGTAAATGTTGACATCTGTGTATGAATGTGTGAATGTTGACATCAGTGTATGAATGTGTGTGTGTGTGAATGTTGTCATCAGTGTATGAATGTGTGAATGTTGACATCAGTGTATGAATGTGTGTGTGTGTAAATGTTGACATCAGTGTATGAATGTGTGTGTGAATGGTGACATCTGTGTATGAATGTGTGTGTGAATGTTGACATCAGTGTATGAATGTGTGAATGTTGACATCTGTGTATGAATGTTGACATCAGTGTATGAATGTGTGAATGTTGACATCTGTGTATGAATATGTGTGAATGTTGACATCTGTGTATAAAGGTTGACATCTGTGTATGAATGTGTGAATGTTGACATCTGTGTATGAATATGTGTGAATGTTGACATCAGTGTATGAATGTGTGAACGTTGACATCAGTGTATGAATGTGTGAATGTTGACATCTGTGTATGAATGTGTGTGTGAATGTTGACATCTGTGTATGAATGTGTGAATGTTGACATCAGTGTATGAATGTGTGTATGAATGTTGACATCTGTGTATGAATGTGTGAATGTTGACATCAGTGTATGAATGTGTGTATGAATGTTGACATCAGTGTATGAATATGTGTAAATGTTGACATCAGTGTATGAATATATGTAAATGTTGACATCTGTGTATGAATGTGTGAATGTTGACATCTGTGTATGAATGTGTAAATGTTGACATCAGTGTATGAATATGTGTAAGTGTTGACATCTGTGTATGAATGTGTGAATGTTGACATCAGTGTATGAATATGTGTAAATGTTGACATCTGTGTATGAATGTGTGAATGTTGACATCAGTGTATGAATGTGTGTGTGTGTGAATGTTGTCATCAGTGTATGAATGTGTGAATGTTGACATCAGTGTATGAATGTGTGTGTGTGTAAATGTTGACATCAGTGTATGAATGTGTGTGTGAATGGTGACATCTGTGTATGAATGTGTGTGTGAATGTTGACATCAGTGTATGAATGTGTGAATGTTGACATCTGTGTATGAATGTTGACATCAGTGTATGAATGTGTGAATGTTGACATCTGTGTATGAATATGTGTAAATGTTGACATCTGTGTATGGATGTGTGAATGTTGACATCTGTGTATGAATATGTGTGAATGTTGACATCTGTGTATGAATGTTGACATCAGTGTATGAATGTGTGAATGTTGACATCTGTGTATGAATATGTGTAAATGTTGACATCTGTGTATGAATGTGTGAATGTTGACATCTGTGTATGAATATGTGTGAATGTTGACATCTGTGTATGAATGTTGACATCAGTGTATGAATGTGTGTGTGTGAATGTTGACATCAGTGTATGAATGTGTGAATGTTGACATCAGTGTATGAATGTGCGTGTGTAAATGTTGACATCAGTGTATGAATGTGTGTGTGAATGTTGACATCTGTGTATGAATGTGTGTGTGAATGTTGACATCAGTGTATGAATGTGTGAATGTTGACATCTGTGTATGAATGTTGACATCAGTGTATGAATGTGTGAATGTTGACATCTGTGTATGAATATGTGTGAATGTTGACATCTGTGTATGAATGTTGACATCTTTGTATGAATGTGTGAATGTTGACATCTGTGTATGAATATGTGTGAATGTTGACATCAGTGTATGAATGTGTGAATGTTGACATCAGTGTATGAATGTGTAAATGTTGACATCAGTGTATGGATATGTGTAAGTGTTGACATCTGTGTATGAATGTGTGAATGTTGACATCAGTGTATGAATGTGTGTGTGTGAATGTTGACATCTGTGTATGAATGTGTAAATGTTGACATCAGTGTATGAATGTGTGTAAATGTTGACATCTGTGTATGAATGTGTGAATGTTGACATCAGTGTATGAATGTGTGTGTGTGTGAATGTTGTCATCAGTGTATGAATGTGTGAATGTTGACATCAGTGTATGAATGTGTGTGTGTAAATGTTGACATCAGTGTATGAATGTGTGTGTGAATGTTGACATCTGTGTATGAATGTGTGTGTGAATGTTGACATCAGTGTATGAATGTGTGAATGTTGACATCTGTGTATGAATGTTGACATCAGTGTATGAATGTGTGAATGTTGACATCTGTGTATGAATATGTGTAAATGTTGACATCTGTGTATGGATGTGTGAATGTTGACATCTGTGTATGAATATGTGTAAATGTTGACATCTGTGTATGAATGTGTGAATGTTGACATCTGTGTATGAATATGTGTGAATGTTGACATCTGTGTATGAATGTTGACATCAGTGTATGAATGTGTGTGTGTGTGAATGTTGACATCAGTGTATGAATGTGTGAATGTTGACATCAGTGTATGAATGTGTGTGTGTGAATGTTGACATCAGTGTATGAATGTGTGAATGTTGACATCAGTGTATGAATGTGTGTGTGTGTGTAAATGTTGAAATCAGTGTATGAATGTGTGTGTGAATGTTGACATCTGTGTATGAATGTGTGTGTGAATGTTGACATCAGTGTATGAATGTGTGAATGCTGACATCTGTGTATGAATGTTGACATCAGTGTATGAATGTGTGAATGTTGACATCTGTGTATGAATATGTGTAAATGTTGACATCTGTGTATGAATGTGTGAATGTTGACATCTGTGTATGAATATGTGTGAATGTTGACATCTGTGTATGAATGTTGACATCAGTGTATGAATGTGTGAATGTTGACATCTGTGTATGAATATGTGAAAATGTTGACATCTGTGTATGAATGTGTGAATGTTGACATCTGTGTATGAATATGTGTGAATGTTGACATCTGTGTATGAATATGTGTGAATGTTGACATCTGTGTATGAATGTGTGAATGTTGACATCAGTGTATGAATGTGTGAATGTTGACATCAGTGTATGAATGTGTAAATGTTGACATCAGTGTATGGATATGTGTAAGTGTTGACATCTGTGTATGAATGTGTGAATGTTGACATCAGTGTATGAATGTGTGTGTGTGTGAATGTTGACATCTGTGTATGAATGTGTAAATGTTGACATCAGTGTATGAATATGTGTAAATGTTGACATCTGTGTATGAATGTGTGAATGTTGACATCAGTGTATGAATGTGTGTGTGTGAATGTTGACATCAGTGTATGAATGTGTGAATGTTGACAGTGTATGAATGTGTGTGTGTGTGTGTGAATGTTGACATCAGTGTATGAATGTGTGAATGTTGACATCAGTGTATGAATGTGTGCGTGTGTAAATGTTGACATCAGTGTATGAATGTGTGTGTGAATGTTGACATTATTATATGAATGTGTGAATGTTGACATCAGTGTATGAATGTGTGTGTGTGTAAATGTTGACATCAGTGTATGAATGTGTGTGTGAATGTTGACATCTGTGTATGAATGTGTGTGTGAATGTTGACATCAGTGTATGAATGTGTGAATGTTGACATCTGTGTATGAATGTTGACATCAGTGTATGAATGTGTGAATGTTGACATCTGTGTATGAATATGTGTAAATGTTGACATCTGTGTATGGATGTGTGAATGTTGACATCTGTGTATGAATATGTGTAAATGTTGACATCTGTGTATGAATGTGTGAATGTTGACATCTGTGTATGAATATGTGTGAATGTTGACATCTGTGTATGAATGTTGACATCAGTGTATGAATGTGTGTGTGTGTGAATGTTGTCATCAGTGTATGAATGTGTGAATGTTGACATCAGTGTATGAATGTGTGTGTGTGAATGTTGACATCAGTGTATGAATGTGTGAATGTTGACATCAGTGTATGAATGTGTGTGTGTGTGTAAATGTTGAAATCAGTGTATGAATGTGTGTGTGAATGTTGACATCTGTGTATGAATGTGTGTGTGAATGTTGACATCAGTGTATGAATGTGTGAATGCTGACATCTGTGTATGAATGTTGACATCAGTGTATGAATGTGTGAATGTTGACATCTGTGTATGAATATGTGTAAATGTTGACATCTGTGTATGAATGTGTGAATGTTGACATCTGTGTATAAATATGTGTGAATGTTGACATCTGTGTATGAATGTTGACATCAGTGTATGAATGTGTGAATGTTGACATCTGTGTATGAATATGTGAAAATGTTGACATCTGTGTATGAATGTGTGAATGTTGACATCTGTGTATGAATATGTGTGAATGTTGACATCTGTGTATGAATGTGTGAATGTTGACATCAGTGTATGAATGTGTGAATGTTGACATCAGTGTATGAATGTGTGAATGTTGACATCAGTGTATGAATGTGTGAATGTTGACATCTGTGTATGAATGTGTGAATGTTGACATCTGTGTATGAATGTGTGAATGTTGACATCAGTGTATGAATGTGTGAATGTTGACATCAGTGTATGAATGTGTGAATGTTGACATCTGTGTATGAATGTGTAAATGTTGACATCAGTGTATGGATATGTGTAAGTGTTGACATCTGTGTATGAATGTGTGAATGTTGACATCAGTGTATGAATGTGTGTGTGTGTGAATGTTGACATCTGTGTATGAATGTGTAAATGTTGACATCAGTGTATGAATATGTGTAAATGTTGACATCTGTGTATGAATGTGTGAATGTTGACATCAGTGTATGAATATGTGTAAATGTTGACATCTGTGTATGAATGTGTGAATGTTGACATCAGTGTATGAATGTGTGTGTGTGAATGTTGACATCAGTGTATGAATGTGTGAATGTTGACAGTGTATGAATGTGTGTGTGTGTGTGTGAATGTTGACATCAGTGTATGAATGTGTGAATGTTGACATCAGTGTATGAATGTGTGCGTGTGTAAATGTTGACATCAGTGTATGAATGTGTGTGTGAATGTTGACATTATTATATGAATGTGTGTGTGTGTGTGTGTGCGTGTGTGTGAATGTTGACATGTGTATGAATGTGTGTGTGATTGTTGACATCTGTGTATGAATGTGTGTGTGAATGTTGACATTATTATATGAATGTGTGTGTGTGTGTGTGTGTGTGTGTGTGTGAATGTTGACATCTGTGTATGAATGTGTGTGTGAATGTTGACATTATTATATGAATGTGTGTGCGTGTGTGTGTGAATGTTGACATGCGTATGAATGTGTGTGTGAATGTTGACATCTGTGTATGAATGTGTGTGTGAATGTTGACATTATTATATGAATGTGTGTGTGTGTGTGTGTGTGTGTGTGTGTGTGTGTGTGTGTGTGTGCGTGCGTGTGTGAATGTTGACATCTGTGTATGAATGTGTGTGAATGTTGACATCTGTGTATGAATGTGTGTGTGAATTTTGACATCAGTGTATGAATGTGTGTGAATGGGTGAATGCTGACATGTTATGTAAAGAAGACTAGAAGTCCATTTACCAAAACTAAAAAGAAAAAGTGTGAGATTTGGAACCACTACTTCATCAATTAAGTACCTCTGAACTGTAATGAAGTACAATACTTGAGTAAACTGTACTATTCCAGCACTATAGAGGCATTCAGATAAAGCTGAGTGTGAATGATACTGAGACTGGAGTATCAGCCTGAGGCTGAACAGGTGAATTAACAGGTGGAGCAGGTGAGTCCACCTGAATGCTGCTCAGGTGTGGCACCAGGAGCCAGGCGGACCGGTTCGGGAGGTTCAGGGTATAAATGGTTGATGGCACAGTTCAGAGCGTCACAGCTCGGCGGACTCTGCTGATCCTCTTAGGTCCAGTGGTTCTCCACATTTCAACAGGACTCAATCAGATTTGTGAAATGTTTAGGACCACTGGATCCAAGTGAAGGAACTCTCATCTGGATGCTCAACAGGACGGAGGACGGACTTCAGGTGGGATCAGATAATGTCGTCATGTGAGATATCTTATTTTTTTATACGACAGTTTGGTAAACCTCTAACCCAGTGTGAATCTTTACTGTGACTGTGCATCTTGTGCTACATGTAACTTACGAAGCTCATGTATTTCTGCATGTATGGCCTATTTGCTAGATTCACTGTCAGTCAGGAGCCTTTGACGTTATTCATCTCTTGTACAACATTAAACAGACCAGCTGTGTCCCTCTAACGCTGGAAAAAAATCAGCTTGTTTAAGCAGAAATCAGTTTAAATTCTTCTTCTTCGCTGCTCCTGAACAACAGCCTTCACTGTACCGTCCCCCTGGATGTATCATGGCTGCCACCGCCGACAACTATTTTAGAGCAGCGAAGAAGAACTGACTGCAGGTAGTTCATCACAGCTGTTTAATGATAATAATAATAACATTTTTTTAATCTCACTGGTATTGGATTGGTACTCAATAACAGCTGATACCACAAGTTCAGGTATCGGAATCGGGATCGAAAAAAACGGTATCGGAACATCTCTAGTTATAAGTATTATTGGTAATAGTGTGGTGTTGTTTGTTTGCTTGTTTGTTTCCTTTTGTGTGTGTGTACTATATAACTTTTACATTTTTTTACTATTGTTATCCCTTTTTATTATGTATAATTCATATTGTACATTGCTGTTAATCTAATATATTACACAAATCAAATGTACTGTTTCAACTGTGGAAAGTTTTAATCATTCAAAGTTACGTTTTTTACATGTTTTTTTGATGGTGTAAAATGTGGGAACAGCAGGGTACAGACATGTTTAAATACTCTGACAATGTATTTTCAGAAGAGAATGTAATGTAAGAACTTCTTCAAAATAAAAAGCAGCTGAAAATACTGTTTGTGTCACATCTCTGATGAAGCTTTCAGAGTTTTGATGCAATTCAGTTTCACTGAGCAGAATGATGCAAGTATTACTTCACAGTATATGCTGTCAGGGCCATTGTAGGTGAATCTAATAATTACAGAGCCAGGGGAGGAGGTCATAAATTATGTTATATATATTCAGAGGAAAAAAATAAATTAAAGGTTGGCCCCTTCTCCGACAGAGAGAATGCAGCAATGGTAGAGAAATCTATGGAGTGAATGAAGAGAGGGAGCGGCGTTAGTGAGAACAAAACAATGCATCAGAGAAATAAACCGTTATTTTCTGATTGTTTCACAGCGGTTACATTCTAACACCCAGGAACTAGCATTAGCATGTGGCGGCTGCCTTGCTATCTGTCACAACCGGTTGGTTTGGGTTTTGCCCACATTTCTTACCATTGTCGCATAATGTACGTTCATAGGGGATCTCTTGTTGGGCCTTTAGATTATAGAGCATGGTCTAGACCTGCTCTATATGAAAAGTGTCTCGAGTTAACTTCTGTTATGATGCTATATAAAAATAAATTGAATTGAACGGCTGCGTCTCTCGCGTGTGGTGTCCACACTGGCAGCGTTTCTGCTGCTGCTACATAGAGGATGCATTTCAAAATGTCCATTTCATTTTTATTATACATGTCATTTATTTTTATTTTAGACAGAAAAAGGTTAAGAAGCGTGCGCTCATTTGTAAATAATATTAATAATCTACAGTTAAAAGTTGGTACTTTATTCATTCATGGAGCCTTGCAAGTCACTGCATTTCCTACAACACTGTCCTAATACTTCAGAATAAAAGCCTTGCGCTAACGAATGAAGAAATTTTGTCTGTTTTATTTTGAAACAGAAGCAGGAAGTGTTGAGTTAAAAATAAATCTTTTTCCATGTCTGTGACATATTCTACAGCTGTCTAGACATTGAAACTGAAGTAATTTGCCGGTATGGTGTCCATATATGGTCAAAACATAATTTTCACCGTCTGTCTTTGCTGTGAACCACACGGCACATGGTAAAAGTAGACGAGACCTCAAATCTCTAGAAGAGACGCAGTTGAGCTGCTCCTGTGTTGTGGATTTTCAGTGACAAACTTTTTTTTTAAATTGCAGTACACAATACTAGAGGTCAACCGATTAATCGGGCCGATTATATGACATTTTTTTCCATAATCGGCATCGGCCGATGTCTGAGCATATTTAGCCGATTATCAGGCAGGTGTGTAAATGCTGCTAAATGCTTTATTCTTTCATCCAGAAGTTTATTTGACAAAGTTTGTTTTTTTTTTTTGATTACCTGTTCCATGTATTCAATATTTAGATTATACATTATTTTTATTTAAAATATATAAGTGCAGTGCAAACACAAAATGTAGATTGGAGAGACTATATTATACTATACTAATATTATGACTTTTTTCTCGTAAACATATTAATTTCTTATAAACCTATGACTTTTTTCTTGTAAATTTATGGCTTTATTTTCATAATATTACGACTTTTTTCCTAATAAACTTCTGACTTTTTTCTCATTATATTACAACCTTTTTCTCGTAAACCTATGGCTTTATTTTCGTAGCATTACGACTTTTTTCTCAAAATATTACAATTTTTTTCAAAAATCAGACTTTTTTCTCATAAACTTATGGCTTTATTTTCATTTTTAGCATTTTTTTCTTGTGATATTATTACTTTTCCCCCATAAACTTCTGACTTTATTCCTGTAATATTATGCCTTTTTCTCATAATGTTACAACTTTTTTTTCATAAACCTATGACTTTATTATCATAATATTACTACTGTTTTCTCATAAACATGACTTTGTTGTCAACCGCTCATATTTATTTATGTTTCCTCAGTGTGGTTGTATAAAACAGCAGTTTAGCCTACATATTTCACCTTTTCGTGGCCATCCCTACATTTCATTACAAGAACCGTAGTTATACTTGTAACTTTTATTAAAACCCAACGCACACGCGCTCGCGCCACGGTTGGCACCGCGGTGACCTCTGACCCCGCCCACATCATGCGGACGTGTTAGAGGACTGTGGTTGTGATTGATGTAGGGATTCACCGCAGAGACGAAGTTTCTCAACTTTTCACCAAACGTCGGTCTGCTGCTGGAGACAATAATCCTCCGGTTACAAGGAGACGGTCCTCCGGTAATCACGGTAAGGAGACGGAGACTCCCGCCGTCCGGTAATCACGGTAAGGAGACGGAGACTCCCGCCGTCCGGTAATCACGGTAAGGATATCAATTTAAACACTTCCCTCTGTCCTTAGTTCCATTACTTTCCATTTTGAACTAAATGTTGTATCACACCAGTGGGCGGAACTGTGCCGCATGGTAGTAATCCTGTAGGTTTGGGAGAGCCATCCCTCCTTTGTCCTTGGGAATTTGTAATGTCGTGTATTTTATTCTTGCTTTCCCTCCCCCCCAAATAAATCTTGAAATTTTTTTGTCCCAGTCCAAAAACTGGAGCCGGGGGATTTCTACTGGTAGTGATTGAAACAAGTACAGAATTCTTGGTAGTAGATTCATCTTTATGATTCTGGAGCTAAAGTCTAGAGTAAGTGTTGACCACCTTTCCATATCTTTATGGATATCTTGATTTAGTGCTCTATAATTGGCTTCATACAATTTATTCAGGTTATTTGTAATATTTACTCCAAGATATTTTATTGATTTTGCTTTCCATTTAAAGTTATATGTTTGTCTAATGTTTTGTGGTGGAGAGTAATTTAATGATACTTGTGTTTTTGCCTCATTGAGTTTATATCCTGATAGGAGATTAAAACTTTCTAACCGTTTCATTAATTTAGGTATACCCGTATCTGGTTGTATTAAATAGATTAGAACATCGTCGGCGAATAATCCAATTTTGTGCTCTGTGCCCTTCACCGTCACCCCTTTAATGTCTTCATCTTGTCGAATTGCTTGAGCTAAAGGCTCAATAAAAACTGCAAAGAGGGTCGCGCATAACTGCCTTCATGGCATCCCAAAGAATATTGTTAGATACTTCACCATTATCATTTTCTTCCCTATATGAGTTTATGTCCTTCCTAATCTCCTCTTTAAGTCCTACATCGTTCAGAATGCCAATATTCATTCGCCATATTGTATCTCTTCTTCTATCTAAATTCACTGTTAGGTAGAGGGCATTATGGTCAGATAAGTCTGAAACTCCTATCCTGCATTCCTCTGCCCAAAATCTATCTAGTGTATTCATGAAGAAGTAGTCTATTCTTGTATATACTGAGTGGGGGGCTGAGTAGAAGGTGTAGTCCCTCTCAAACGGGTGAAGTTCTCCCCGAACGTCTATAATTCCCAAATCTGCTAGTGTGATACGGACAAATCGAGCCAGTTGTGTTTTATTATTTTTCTTTATACTGGTTGTGTCTAGAGTTTGGTTTAGTATAATATTGAAGTCTCCCCCACAGATCAGTATCCCTTCTGAGTCTTGAGCGATAATGTCAAAACTAAACAAAACTTTGTCGCTTTCAGGGGGTGCATAGACATTAATTAGTGTAACCATTTGGTCCCCTAGTTTTCCTTTTACCAAAATATATCTCCCTTCTTTGTCTCTTATTTCTCTGAGTCTCAATTTTTATAGTATTTGCTATTAGAATGGCTACCCCCCTTTTACTGCCCCCTGTATATGAACTGTAGAATGAGTTTTTAAAGCCCATCTTTTTAAATTTTACATGCTCTTCCTCTGTGAGGCGTGTTTCTTGCAGATAACTGATCTGTTTTTTCCTTTTTTAATTTTGTTATAATTTTCCCCCTTTTCTTTGGATTATTAATATTATATATTCACATTTAAAGACAGCACTTTTATATGATTAGATTGCACTTTTCTGCAGATCCTCCCTTCATGTCAGCACTTTCAACAAGAACATTTCTAACTAACATTTGAACACATAAACCTGTACCTCCGGTAACCATGGGCTCCTTTAACTACGCCCAAGTCCCTGTTGGTAGGAGAGGGGGAAATCCTCCTGTAGTGTTGGAGCCCCTCACTAGAGGTTGTTAGATGTTTAAACCTTCTAGTAATGTCCAACATATCTCTACTTATTAACTCTACCAGTCAAATTATATATTGTTAAGTCTTAGTACAAGGAAGGGTATTTTAGATTTATGTCTGAGTTATTAATACACCTAGTGTATGGCCCCCTAAACTGATGCATTTCTCCCATGTCCTACTCCCCCTTCAGGTTCTGTCCATCTAGTACTAAAGTAAATAACTTATTATTCAGTCTTATACTTCAGTTTCATTCGTGTTTCGTATTCCTGCTATCATGGGGCCATACTCTCCTTTTACCTCCCTTTCTTTTGGATGTTGATTTATCTCCTGAACTCCTGCAGCTTTCCCTTCACACGATGGAACAGCTCGTTTTTCCCTCTCGGTTCTCCGACGTGTTTCCATGGCGCGGCTCCTAGTATCCTCTCTTCCAGCGAGGGTCCCTCTTCCGCCTCTCTGTGCCTGACATCCAGCCCTCTCCTCCTCGTCTCTCTCGCTGCCTCCGCTGCGGTGTCCTAGAGCTGAGGTCCGTCGGTCCAGTGAATCCTAATCCTTGTCAAAGGCGTCTGTAATCGAATGCCCTTCTCTTTTAATGCCCTCTTGATTTCGGTGTTGGCTTTCCTCTTTTGCACCACTTCGGGTGCGTAGTCGTGGCCGAAAACTAGGGATCTGCCATCCAATTTGACCCGTTTTTGCCATGCCTTCTTTAACACCACCTCCTTAGTGTCGAGTCGGAGGAAGTTAACGACTATGGATCGTGGTGTCTCCCCGGCTTCAGGTCTCCTTGCTGCCGCTCTGTGTGCGTACTGAATTAGTAGTTCGGTCTCTGGCAATGCTAGCTCTTTCCGGAGCAAGTCCTCCACATGTCTAGGGACCGAGTCCCCCTCCTTTCCCTCTGGGACACCGAATATCCTCATGTTGTTTCTCCTTGAGCGTCCCTCTAAATCCGTTAGCTTTTCGCGGACTGTTGTTAGCAAAGCATCGCTAGCTTCCATGTTCCATGTTTCAAGCTCTTCGATGCGTGTTTGCGCTTCGCTGATGTCTTTACTCTGGTCTTGTAGTTCGTTGTTAATCATCTTCAGCTTGTTGTTTATGTCTTCTTTAAGGGTAGTGAACTCCTGGATGAATGGATAGTGATATCCGCCGGGGCTTTGCGTGTATTTAGCGCCACTGCGCAGGTTCCCTCCTCCTCGCCATTCTCCTCGTGCTCACAGTTAACTTCCATTTTGAGCTTTTCTTGCTTTTTTTGTTCGCTTTTCTTGGGTTCGTCGACTTTTCTCTCTGTTCCCCCTTGACATACCTTGATTGGTGTGATATTTGTCTTGTTTTAACGAGTGTTGAGGGGAATGTCGTATTTGACTGGTAGACGCTCGTAGCTTATGCTGCCATCTTGCTCGGCGCTAACCCGGAAGTCCTCCCTATTTCTCTTGTTTGTCTTTGTTTAATTTTCTAAACCTGTCCTTTACTTGTCTCTGCTTCATGCTCGACCTGTCCATGTCACACCATTTAATTTGTCCTGATTTTCCTCTAACTGCATCACTTGTCGTTCACCTGTCCCATCTGTCTCACCTGTCCCTACACACACTAAGCTTAAGATTAACTCTCATTAGTACACACTGTCTCACCTGTCTTTTACCTGTCCTGTACTTGTTTTACCAGTCTTTTATTGTCCCTTGATCTGTATCTGTCTGCCACATCTCACCTGTCTCACCTGTACTGAACCTTACCTTTTCCTGTCTCACTGTCCTTTTATTCTTTCTGCTCTTGACCTGTTCTTTACCTGCCCTAGCTGTCCTTTTACCTGCCTTACCTGTACTTCTGTCCCTTTTTGTCTCACTTGTCCATGACCTCATCTTTTTCTACCTCACCGTCGTTTCTTTTACCAGTTTCACCCGTGCTACTTGTCCTGTGCTTACCTGACCTGCTCATCACACGTCCCCCTGTCTCACCTGTTTCCTGTCTGTCTCTCCTGCAGTTCCCATGAGGACTTTGTGTCTCTGATCCGAAGAGGAGACAGGTCCAGATTTGACGTGGAGAATCTGAAACAGCTGATCAAACTGCTGCCTGAAAAACATGAGGTCAGAGGTCACAGCGACACCTGTCCTATACCTGTCCCACACCTGTCGATGATTTGTCCTACACTTGTGTTATTCTCTTACCTGTGCTTGTCCTGTCTCAACTGCCCTACCTGTTACCTGTCCTTTGATTGTCTCTGCTGTCCTATCTGTCCATCACATCTCACCTTGACCTGAATTTTACTTTTCATCTGCACGTCACGTATTCTCTTCTTTTCACCTGTCCTTCTCCGTTCTCACCTGTCTTACCTGTCTTACCTGTACTTCTATGATTTTACCTGTTCTTAATGCGTCCTACCTGTCCCACCTATCAGTGAACTGTTCTGACCCAGTTCAGCAGCATCACTCACCTGTCCTTCACCTGTCTTTTAGTCATTTCACCTGTGCTGCACCCATCTGTCCCTCACCTGTCCTTCCTCAGGTAGAGAACCTGAAGTCTCACCAGGGGGACAAAGACAAGTGGGCGTCGGCGGACCAGTTTTACCTGCAGCTGCTGGACGTCCCCAGATAGAGCTGCACCACCTGCTGCTCCGATGAAACACCGTCATCGGAGAAGATACACACCTGGAATGACTGTGTGTGTGTGTGTGTGTGTGTGTGTGTGTGTGTGTGTGTGTGTGTGTGTGTGTGCATAGTTACTCTCTGAGGATCGACTGTAATGAATGATATTATATTACTGTGTTGTGTTGTGTTGTGTTGTGTATCCAGGTGTGAGGGAGAGCACTCGTCTGCCCAGCTGCTGTAAACTCATCCTGAGTGTTTGAAACTTTCTCAACTATGTGAGAATATTCATTCATTCAATATAACGACAGAAATAAATGACAAATTGATGGTTTCACAGACTGTCATGTTGATCAGCAGCCATGTTAACAGTGTTGTTGTTTATAGATTTATCAATATATATAAGTCAGAGGATGTTTCATGTCATCTGAATAAACAAACTAAATACTTCTTTAAGGGTCAAATACAGTACAACCTGTCAGTCAGCTGAAGTCGTCAGCTGTAATCTAATCTGATGTGATGTCACTTGTTGTCCTGTGATGTCATCGGTCATTGTGTGATGTCATCACATCAGGGGACTCACTCCGGAAACGCTGAAGGTTTTAAGATCAGCACTCTGCTCAAACTGACTGAAACTAAAGCCAACAAGTCCAGAATCACCCTGCTGCAGCACATGCTGCAGGTAACACACTGCAGCATGCAGCCTATACACAGCCTACTGGTCACACTGGTCACACTGGTTTCAGTGACTCCTGGAGATTTTTAATGACCCTTTGACTTTTCCCTTCAATTATTATAGATTTAACAGCTCTCAGTGCATTGTGTTGCTGCAGTTTTTCATTACAGCTGTGTTATAACTCAGCTGCTGCTGTTGCTGTGTGTGTGATGAAGAGGAGGTGGAGCAGAACCATCCAGACCTGCTGAACCTGCCGGATGATTTGGAGATCTGTGAAAAGGCTGCTGGGTAAACGGATCAAAGAGTCAACTCTCTGTAACTCTCTGCTGCAGGCTGATGCCAGGCTGACGTCGAGCTGACGTCAGGCTGACATTGACATGGCTCAGAGGTAGAGCAGGTCACCCACCAATCGGAAGGTTATGGGTTTGATCCCCAGCTTCTCCAGTAACATGTCAAATTGTCCTTGAGCGAGTCACTTAACCCCAAATTGCACCCGAAGGCTGTGCCTTTCGTGTGTCAATGAATATTTAGATTAGATCCTTATGAGCAAGTTAGCATCTTGTATGGCAGGCATCTCAGCCATCGGACTGACGCTGAGCTGATTTTGAGTATGTTTGTGTCTGCAGGTTTAATCTGGAGTCGATTCAGTCTGAAAGCAACAGTCTGATGAAACAGCTGAAAAACTTTGAGAGGAAAGTTTTGTGTTCATCTGAGGAGCTGAAGGAGCAGTACCTGACTGCCATACAGGTACTAGAGAGCAGACTGCTACCCCTGCAGGAGAATTCATTCATCGTTATTAGATATATTACATTTCATGTTAACATGTAGACATTTCTGTGTATTTACCTACTTTGTGTTGGCTTCCTCTTCTTCTGTGGTGTATTTTCAGGAGAGCCTGCAGGCATGTGAGGAGTTGCAGCAGCTGTTGTTGTCGGTGGAGGTCCGAAGAACCAATCTGTCCGTCTACCTGTGTGAGGACAGCAGCAGCTTTTCAATCAATGAACTCCTCAACACCATCAAGACTTCAGAGGCCTGTTCCTCAGAGCCATCAAGGTTAGCAGCCAATCACAGGCAAGTATGAATCGCCACTTTAACGTGGTGGAGGGTTTTGTCTGAGCCTGGGAGATGTGTTGTCGAGGGCATTAGCTCCCGGTAGGGTCTTCCAAGGCGAGTGGTCCCAGGGGCCAAACCAAGAGCAATTCACAGACACTCTATGTAATGGAACCAAAGAGTTTTGAAACCTTACTCAGAAAAGGGAAGTCAGGGCCCTCCTCTTGAGCCAGACCTGGGAGGCGAGCTCGCCAGTGAGCTTCTGGTGCCTTGGCACAACCCGAAATAACAACACAGAGCCACCTCCCACAGGGATAGGCATTGGGGTTGGGTGCAGTGTGAGCCAGGCAGAGGGCAAAGGCAGGGATCTAGGCGTGTTGATTCCTGGCATCGCAGATTGGCTCTATGTATGTGGAGCAGGAGCATCACCTCTCTGATGGGGAAGGAACTGGAGCTGGTGCGGGAGGTGGAGCTGTATCAACTAGATATACTGTAGCTGGGTTCATGTTGACACGTAGTTCTGGTTCTGGAACCAAACTCCTGGAGAAGGGCTGGACTCTCGCCTTTTCCAGAGTTACCCAGAGCAAGAAGAACTGGGCGAGTGTGGGGATACTCACGAGCTCTCGGCTGAGCGCCACTGTGTTGGAGTTCCTCCCAGAGAACAAACGGGTCTCTGACTGTTGTCTGTGCTCATGCATCAAACAGCAGCTTGGCATAGTCAGTGCCGATTGGGCACTCTATAGTTCTGCTGGGGGACTTCAACGCTCACATGGGGGGTACTCAAGGAATATGAAGTACCAGGGTCGTTATTACGAGCCATCTTGTCCTTGTATAACCAAGTGAGAGCTGCGTCCATATACCCAGCACAAAGTCAAACACGTTTCCACTGAGTGTTGGCCAGAAAGCAAAGCTCTCAATTTACCAGTCCATCTGCGTTCCAACCTCACCTATGGTCATGAGCTTTGGGTAGTGACCAAAAGAATGAGATACAAGCAGCCGAAAAGACTGGGTTCAGCCTTAGAGATAGGGTGAGGAGCTCAGAACATCTGGAAGGAGCTTGGAGTAGAGCCGCCACTCCTTCGCATCGAAAGGGGCCAGAGATGGTGCAACATCTGATCAGGATCCTCCTGGACACGTACCTGTGGAGGCTTTTCAGGCACATCCAACTGGTAAGAAGCCCCGGGGTAGACCCAGAACACACTGGAGAGATTATATATTTGGTCTGGCCTAGTCCTGCAAAGCCTGCTGTCCCCCGTGACCTGGCCCCAAAGTAGAGGAAGATGATGAATCTGATCACTTCCTGATGTTTTTTATCTGTCAGGAGAATGAGAGTCGCCGGCAGCAGGAGAAGAAGAGGAAGCAACAGGAGGAGGACAAGAAACTCAAAGGAAATACCAACAAGATCAGTGAGTTAAATACTGTCATTCCACCTTAAATTCAGTCCCACCCCTGCAGGTATGCTGTCATGGCCTCACGTTAGGAACCTGTTCTGGTTTAAATAATATATGTCAAATCCTCTGAAGGTATCAGCCAATTAGATAGTTGCCTGCAGAGCCCGCTGAACACAATATATTAAAAACACAAAACATCTGGACTAAAAACATCTGGATATTAACAGTGTCTCTGTCCTCCAGTCAGGAAGGACTGTCCAAACAGGAAGAAGGCTGCATCATCGACAACCTGCTGGCTGAGATTATGGAGGACTACAACCTGAAGAAGACCAGACCACGAGCCGAGCGGGCCAGCAGAGTCTATGGTGAGGACTGTGGGGGACTGTGGAGGATGATGGGGGACTGTGTAGGACTGTACTGGACTGCAGCGGACTGTGGTGGATTGTGGGAGCCTGTGATGGGCAGTAGGGACTGTTAGGGACTGTGGGGGACTGTGATGGACTTTGGTGGATTGTAGTGCACTGTGGGGGACTGTAATGGACAGTAGTGGACTGTGGGGGACTTTAATGGACTGTGGTGGACTGTAGTGGATGGTATTGGACTGTAATGGACTGGATTAGACTGTGGGGGACTCTGGTGGACTGTATTGGACTGTGGAGAACTGTAATGGACTGCAGTGGACTGTAATGGACTGTGGGAGAGTGTGGTGAATTGAGTGGGACTGTAGTGGACTGTGGTGGACTATCATGGTTTGTTATGGACTGTAATGAACCCTGGTGGACTGTAGTGGACTGTAGTGGACTGTGTGTTTGACTGTGTTGTCGTCATCAGATCATCCTGTGGGCATTCAGAGGTCGTCGGCTATAGGTGAGCCTGACTCATCTTTTTCCAGCCAATCAGAGAAGCTTGCAAAACCACCAGAGGCAGTCCAGATCCCCACAGATCCACAGGTTGAAACAAGACCAGAACCAGGGTCAGCTGAGACTGCCAAAGGCCTCCTAGAGTCCCAAAACCCCTCAGAACTCTCCACCTCTACTGCTGCTGCTGACACTGAGCTGGACCAGATTCGGACCATACTCCAGGACTCTAAGGTGGAGTTCATTGATTGATGATTGATTTCTGTTCAAAATATTAAACTCTTTATTCTGAATAATAATAATAATCAGCATATAATATGAATAGTTATTGTTTAAGTGTTAGTGCCATCGTTATTATTGCTATTATTAAGAATAATAGCAATAATATGTATTATCAGTTATTAATGGTTAATGGTTTGATGAATTGTTGTTTTTCTTTAGATTGTATTTGGATTATATTTGTATCTTCTGTTGTTTTATTAAAGTCTTAAAGTGACCCATCAGCCAGGCTAACTGGGACCCTGAGTCCTCAGGGACCAGAGGGGCCTCAGTGGATCTGTTTTTAACTGAATCTACATACATTATCATTTCTGTTATCCATTCTGTTCTTATTATATTAT
Source organism: Pterois miles (assembly GCA_947000775.1). Taxonomy (NCBI): domain Eukaryota; kingdom Metazoa; phylum Chordata; class Actinopteri; order Perciformes; family Scorpaenidae; genus Pterois; species Pterois miles. Next base: position 5,521,572 of record CAMQGK010000634.1, on the reverse strand, counting down.
ATTACATTATAATTTAATATTATATATTATAATATCAACTATATTATTGTTGCGGAGACCAGAGTGGTGAGGGCTGGAGACTAGAGACGTTTAGACATGAAGTAACCAGAATCCGGGACGGAGAGCCAGGCAATTCTACCAGAAAAGAAATTTATTTAGATGTACTTGTCCTTTAATCATCAAGTTGTGTATTTTAGATGAACTGGATGAAATAGGAGCCCAGTCTGGCTGGTTCTGCCTCCCCTCCTCGTTATAAGAGCCCTGATTATATGCTGAATGAGCCTAGTTGACTCTGAACAACACAGGTGAGCCTTATCAGGATATGGCAGACATGACAGAGTTTCTAACAATGATATTACAGAAGTAATTATTATTATCAAAATATTATAGTATATAAAATATAACAAAAAAGAAAAGTTGAATAAATAAATAAGCACTGTTAAAGTGCCCCATTATTAATTTAACAAAGGCTGACTTTTTATATTGATGTAAAATAATAAAAATAATATAATGATAGATTTCACCTTATTGATCTCCTGTCAAACAGGAAGTGGAAACATAACCTTATAAATATCTGATTGCCTGTAAGAACAGTTGTTCTGAACGAGGCTGATCAATAATAAGTACTATAAATGGTATTAAGACTGCAGTGACAGGTCTGGATTCAGTCTCCCTTCTTTGACTTTTATCCTGAGGCTTTTATTTTGAAGGCTTCCGGTGTGGTGTCGGTGCCGCGGTGGGTGCGTGTTGACGCAGCGGGTGGCAGCTGGTGCGTCAGGAGGAGACAGAGATGCCATAACAGCATCACCGACCGTCAGCCCGTTTGATTCAGTCTGATCTACCTGTCGGTCCGTGTCCCTGTGGTACCGGCTCCGGTCCGCGTCCCTGTTACCGGCTCCAGGACGCCTCTCATGCTTTGTCCGCCTCGCAGCGCGTCAGTCCGGATTTTAATCGGCGGAGAGAAGCGGCGGAGCGGCGGCAGCATCTGGAACGGAGGTAAGAGCTGCAGGAGGAGGAGGAGGGCAGGGCGTGGAGGAGGGGACCGGCCAGTCTGCCAGTCTCTGTCCGGTTATCTGTCTCTGTCTCCGGTTATCTGTCTGTCCTCCTGTCGGTCTCGGTCCTCCGGTACCCGGCTCCTCTACGCGGCTGCAGGCCGGAGCGGCTCCATCTGTCCGGCCTGCAGCCGCGGATAAAGCGCTGAGGCCCGGCGGGATTTTTCTGAGAGCCGCTCCGGTTCATCCAGCATCCAGAGTGTGTGTGTGTGTGTGTGTGTGTGTGTGTGTGTGTGTGTGTGTGTGTGTGTTATACCGGGTGTGGCTCGGTTCAGGTGAGATGATGATGATGGGTGGTGGTGATGATGTCACAGGGGTGATCAGGCCGACCTGCTCCAAGGACAGTTCCTGTCAGGTCACGTGATGTTAAATGTCATACACACATATACAGTATATATACAGTACAGTGTGTGCATTTACTGTATATATACATATATTGTATACTGTTTATACAGTATACATATATAGTATATGTTTATATATGTGTATGAATTCTGTACTGCAGTTTATTTTAATTTCTACAAATGGTATAGTGCTAATAATATTATTTGAGCCTGACCTTAATTTTATGTTTAAACAGATTGTGGCCTACTAAGACAGAAGATACATATCTTTATCGTCGTGCCCAGACCTCAGGTGGGGAGCCGCTGGGGGCGGGACTGGGATTGACAGGTTGTTACCACAGTGTCCGCGCTGGAAGTTGTCCGTCTTTTTGTCTTCGAACTTTAATCGTTCACAGTGAGTTTCAGCTTTATCAAAGTTACATGTAACAATTTTGTCGCCTAAAAATGTGTTATTGATTTAGTTTTACTTAGCTCCGCCCTCTCATGGCATTTCTGGTTGCAACAAAAACAAAACAGTGACAGCCAAAAACCAAGATGGAGACGGCCAAAAGCCAAGATGGAGACGGTCAAGAAACAAAATGGAGACGGCCAAAAACCAAGATGGAGACAGTCAAGAAGAAGAAGAGGAGAAGAAGAACAACCTTTATTAGTCCCACGAGGGGAAATTCAATTTTTACACTTTGTTGTTAACTTATACACGGTACATGCCGACCCGAAACACACACATGCACATGCATCAATGAAGAGATGTCAGAGTGAGGGGGCTGCTCCTGACAAGCACCCCGAGCAGTAGGGGGTTTGGTGCCTTGCTCAGGGGCACCTCGGCAGTGCCCAAGAGGTAAACTGGCACCTCTCCAGCTAGCAGTTCACACTCAGTTCTTGGTCATGTCGGGACTTGAACCGGTGACCCTCCAGTTCCCAAGCCAACTCCCTACAGACTGAGCTACTGCCGCCCCCAAGAAACAAGAAACAAGATGGAGACGGCCAGAAAACAAGATGGAGACAGTCAAGAAACAAGATGGAGACGGCCAAAAAACAAGATGGAGACGGCCAAAAACCAAAATGGAGACGGTCAAGAAACAAGATGGAGACGGCCAAAAAACAAGATGGAGACGGTCAAGAAACAAGATGGAGACGGCCAAAAAACAAGATGGAGACGGTCAAGAAACAAGATGGAGACGGCCAAAAAACAAGATGGAGACGGTCAAGAAACAAGATGGAGACGGCCAAAAACCAAGATGGAGACGGTCAAGAAACAAGATGGAGACGGCCAAAAACCAAGATGGCAACAAACAAAAACCAAGATGGCAACAGGCAAAAACCAAGATGGCAACAGGCAAAAACCAAGATGGCGACGACCAAAAAGAATCAACCAAGATGGTGTCAGCCAAAGTGCGGAACTTGAATTGAACTTGACCTGATTAGACTCAGTTCAGCTTATATTAAAATAAATGTATTTATCCGATCATTAGTTTAATTTTAAATGTGAGACACGTTGCCACGGATACCAGAGCTGCAACGAAGGATCATTTTAAACAGATGAAACGTGAAACACACATGGTATTCAGTACATGTAATAATTCTAATAATAATAATAATAATAATGAATGTATTTTATATAGGACACTGTACAAAATACAGCAAAATTTCAAGGTGTTCATAACAAGGGCAAAACAGTCACAATACAACGGTTAGACAATTTACACAAGAAATATACGATTAAAAGTGTCAGAATAGGAAGTAAGTTCGTAAGTAAAATTATAGGTAAAATACATTAAGACATAAGTTAAAAGCAAATAAAAATACTATAAAATCATAGTAATTATAAAATGCCAGAGGCCTTAACTGTTCCTGGGAGCTGGTTCTACAAACATAGACTCCACGGTTGTGAACTCTGTCTGTGGCACGTTGAGGAGGTTGGAGTTACCTGAGTGTTCGGGCTGAAGATTGAGGGGTGAGGAGCTCCTGCAGGTAGGTGGGCCTGGTACAGTTTCTGGCCTTGACCACCAGGAGGAGTATCTAGATGATCCCTCGGTTTATTGGGGGCCAGTGAAGGGAGGACAGGGGTGATGTGCTGTGATTTACGAGTTCTGGTAAGGATCCAGGCACCACAGTTTTGGACATTTATTGTAATCTCTGGATAGTTTTGTCTGGGAGGCCTGCGAGCAGAGAGTTGCAGTAGTCACCTTGTGAGCTGATGAAGGTGTGAACCAGTTTTTCTGCATCACGTTTGCTCAGGGATGGTCTTAGGTAAGCAGAGTTTTACTGTCGTAAACTGGATCCAGATACTTTTCCAGATGTAAGTCGAGCCATTTTCTTCGTGTGCCACTGAGCAACTTTCACAGGCCCAGCCTCAAACGCTGGATCCACTTCTCTTTATACATCCATGATGAAATGTGTCTCACATCTCTCACCTGTCTGTCCTCCATTTCCCAGGATGCTCTAGGGTTTCCCAGCAGACCTGTGAAGATGAGTGTGACATCATGGTTCCTGGTGAGCAGTTCGGGGACTCGACACCGCCTCCCCAAAGAGATGATCTTTGTGGGCCGTGAGGACTGTGAGCTCATGCTCCAGGTGAGACTCTGAACCAGGTGATCGTTCACACCGATCACCTGATCGATCACTCTTCACACGATCAATAGTATTTTTGGTATGAACGATCAAAGAAAATGGTTTAGAACTGTTAATATAAAAATGTGAATGTCGTCTCATCTGGTTTGTTGCGCTGGTTGTGGATCTGGATTTAAAGGTGTGAATGTCGTCTCATCTGGTTTGTTGCGCTGGCTGTGGATCTGGATTTAAAGGTGTGAATGTCGTCTCATCTGGTTTGTTGTGCTGGTTGTGGATCTGGATTTAAAGGTGTGAATGTCGTCTCATCTGGTTTGTTGCGCTGGCTGTGGATCTGGATTTAAAGGTGTGAATGTCGTCTCATCTGGTTTGTTGCGCTGACTGTGGATCCAGATTTGTGTGAATGTCGTCTCATTTAGTTTGTTAAGCAGACCGTTGGTCTGGATCTAAAGGTGTGAATGTTGTCTCTTTTCGTCTGTGACAGTCTCGCAGTGTCGACAAACAACACGCCGTCATCAACTACAACCCGACGACTGACGAACACCTGGTGAAAGACCTGGGCAGCCTGAACGGGGTGAGACAGGAAGTTACTGTTATATCACAGGCATGAACCAATCAGCATCAAGAAAGAAAAGATAGGGGTGGATGAGGGAGGTCAGAGGTCACAGTGTTGTTTCTGTGAGGACGAAATTATCCTGAAAGTAAACAAAACATTTACTCAAAACTCATAATTAGGATTTTTAATTCAGTGTGAGAGTTTATTCTGAACTCACTGCTGGTGCGTTCAAGAACACTCCGCCGTCTGACATTTACATACACTGAATGTGCTTTGTGTTGTTTGATGCAGACGTTTGTGAATGACCTGAGGATTCCTGATCAGACCTATATCACCCTCAAACTGTCTGACATCATTCGCTTCGGATACGATATCCTTCAGATGACGTCATCAGCCAGCGCGTGTGTGTGTGTGTGTGATGCGTTCAATGACGTCACTACGTTTCTTAACTTCCTCTTCACATTCTCACGTCTACGTTTTGGAGAAAAGTCAACACAAAGTCCCAGAGGAAGCTCTGAAGGTCAGTGTGTGTGTGTGTTAATGTTCAGGATTATGTTATTGATCGGGCTGTTTACCTGATCAGATCAGTGAGCAGGTGTCTGATCACCTCAGTGTCCTGTTGTTTCAGCATGAGAAGTACAGCAGTCAGCTGCAGATCAGCCTGAAGGCTTCAGAGAAGAAGACGGAGCTGGAGGACCGAACGAGAGCCGACAAAACACCCAGTGCAAAAAGTACACAGGGTACGTCATAATACTGCGAATAATACTACAAATAGTACTACAAACAAGTCAGAGGTCCAATCAGAGGTCAGCTCTGTCAGGACAGCTTCTTACTGGTCAATTCAAGCAATTACTAGATCTGCTGATCAGTCATTATTCTATTGGGATGAATTAAAATGATCTAGTTTTAAATGCTGCTGTTATCCGAAACACTTCACTGTTATAAACCTGTGAAATATATATAAATATATAATGAATAAATACTATAAGTATATATATATATATATATATATACCTGTATATTATTTAAACAAACTGTTCACAAAATGAATGAGTCAACTGAAATCCAAGATATTTTTAATTTAAACTTTGTGTGTGTGTGTGTGTGTGTGTGTGTGTGTGTGTGTGTGTGTGTGTGTGTGTGTTACAGAGGCTCCGGTGTGTCGCCCCACTCCTCTGTACGGTCAGCCATCTTGGTGGGGAGAGGAGGATTATGGGAGTAAAGTTCAGAGTGGCGATGAACCTCATGCAGGTAAAACAGTATTTTATATTATATTATATTATGTTCTATTATATTTTATTTTATTATTTTATATTATATTATATTATATTATATTATATTACATATTGTAGATAGATTAGATTAGATATGTCCACATAATGCAGGTAGTGTCCATCTGAACATAATATGAAACTTACCATCTGTTTATTGTCTTGTCTTTAATATCTATTATATTTACTTATATATTGTTATATTTGTATTTATCATTCAGATAAATATCTAAACATGAATATCTGAAAACAGTTTTCTGAATTAATTGAATTTCTAAATTAATGAAAATAATAACTGGGCTGCACGATGGTGCAGTGGTTAGCACTCTCGCCTCACAGCAAGAGGGTCACAGGTTCGATTCCGGCTTGGGACTCTTCTGTGTGGAGTTTGCATGTTCTCCCCGTGTAAGCGTGGGTTTTTTATGTGCATTCCTTGCACATAAAAAAGTTCATTATGTTTTCTTTCTAAAACTTAATAGACCAAAATATAAACAAAAAAATAAAAATTTAATTTATCATAACAGTAGTGATAAACAATATAAATAGGTATAATCTTATTAATGTAAATTAAAAAAAACAAAGGTGACAGAAACAGAGAACATATGAATAATGACAGATTAAATGTGTTTAAAGTGTTTAAAATTTGTTTAATTAAAATAAAAGTAAACAAGGAAACATTTTGTTTTAATATGTCACCACATCAACAGAAAGGTTTTACTCAGAAAAACATTTTGCTATAAAATCAAAAAACATTTTTTGCTAAAACGTGTAAGTGACATCAATACTAGTGAAACATACAATGGTCTGTGTCAAGTAGGATCAGATATTATTGTACTTACAAATGTATTAGTAGTACCTGTAGTATTATTATTATTATAGCTATTATTATGTAATTATTGTTGTTATTATTATTTGTTATTGTTATTACAAACTATTGTTTCTGTCAGAAGTCCAGAAGGACTCGTCAGACTCCCAACCAAAGACTGCCTTCCCTCCGTACCACCGTGAGCCGAGCTACTTCGAGATCCCCACTAAGGACTTCCAGCACCCCAAAACCCTGGGGGCGGAGCTACACGAGATCCCCACCAAGGACACGGACACACCACCGGCCCCGCCGTCCCCCCCCCACCCCGACGCCACCCGTTGTCCAGAGCCACGCTTCCTTCACCATCGAGTTTGATGACTGCATGCCCGGCAAGATTAAGATCAAAGACCACGTCACCAAGTTCTCCACCCGCCAGAGGAAGCAGCAGGCTCCGCCCAGCAAGACCGCCATTACAACAGCCACGCCCACAGACGTGATGTCAGCAGAGAGCAAGGTGGCCGATTGGCTGGTCCACAGTGACGTCAGCATGATGAGAAGACGTCCGACGTGTGAAGATGTTTACAGCACCAAGAGTGACCTCGCCATTAACATCAAGACCCTCAAAGGTCAGAGTCTGACCTGGTGTCTATAGAGGTGCATTCACACCAAGAGTGAAGCCAACTTCCCGCGGAGCGATTACATACAAAGTCAACGCAAATTCGTGCCGAGCGATGTGAATGTGTGAAATTCTAGTTGAAATATTTCAGCTTAAGCGATAAATTCTTGTGACGATATGTTGAGATTCTCCTCCTGTCGTCACTGACGTCGTTGAATCAGAAATGGAGGAAATAAGATCTTGTATAAGTCTGTGGTCACCCAGAACTACAATAGTCCATCATATTTATGCCTAGATGACTTTATGTTGAGTGTTGATGGAGCAGCTATGTAGCCTGGCTCTGATTAATCCAAACTCCATTCAGAAAACAAACATTTTAAAAGTTGCCTGTTTGTCATCTTGCAAACAGACCTGACAAAGCATCAATTCAGACTTTTTACAAATCAGCATCATGATGCTGTTTATTGCAATTACATCAGAACACAATCTGTGTATTTTGGGTTAGTACCACAATATTGACATGTGGCTTGCTAGAAAGAGTCAGTGCAGTGGCGCTGTGTCTGAATACAGCTCCCCACTGGATGATGTTATGAACCCAGACAGGGTGGCGTTTGGCTTTCTGTCATATCTGGGACTTCCACAACAGGTACAAAGTAGCAACAGTGGTTATATCTTCCATGGTTGATGGCGGAAAAAAAAAAACTTGTTGGTATCTATGGAGACAAGCTCTTTCTCATCTCCGGCGAGAGAGTAAAGCGAAGTGAAAATTCGCTTCGCTCTTGGTGTGAACACAACTTGCCTCCACAGGGACTCCTGGTGTTCACATCGGATTAATGCAGGTTTTCTTGTTGTCAGGTCACCATCATGAAGATGGAACCCAGAGTGACTCAGAGGACCCGGTTCTCAAAGGAGGGAGGAGTAAATCCCACCACTCCATCCAATCAGAGCAGTCCACGGCGTCGCAGCAGACGGTTCAGTCAGGTCCGTCCATCCACTGCCAGCCGCCTGCTCCAACACAGATGCTCCACCAGCCACTGCAGTATTCTCCACCCGGACCAGCCTCGGCCTCACCTGTGGCCCCTGAGTGGGCTCTGTCCCAGAGTCCCCCTCAGGGTCAGTCCCCCACCACAGAAGCACCCAAGCAGGGCCCCCCAGAGCACCTCACCCAGCAGGCCTTCATCATTGAGTTCTTCGACGACAACCCACGCAAGAAGCGCTCGCAGTCCTTCACGCACAACCCTGCCCACACTGACTCGTACTCCGCTCTGAAGGCCAAGCTGGAGCGGCGGAAAGGCGGCGAGAGGCCAGCGTCTGTACACGGCCACATTGCTCCCACCCAGCAGGTGACGGTTCCCCTGAAGGGTCAAGGCCACGGTGGCCCCCAGAGGTCGAGCTCTCTGAAGAGGGAGAAGACAGAGGGGGAGGTGGGCTCCTCTGGTTCCTCCTCAAGATCCTCTTCAGGTATCACTATCAGACCTTTCGGCAGCGTCGGGAAGAAGTCCAAGCTCGCCCAGGAGTTCGCCGCTGAATTCCTGAAGGATTCTGGTCAACAGGATTCCTCCCCAACGAGGGACAAGATGTCCCCTCCGCCGATGTCTGCCCCACCAGTTATGGTGTCGCCTCATCATGCAAGAATTCCCTCCCCCCAAGAACCTCCAGCTCCTTCCTCAGTCTCCTACCCCACGTCCCCCTTACAGCCTCCAGCAATCTCAAAGTCCTCGATCCCCACCAACGCTACTGTCCAAACCGCCTCTCCGGTCCACTCCTCTGGCCCTCCCATGTCCCCCATGCTGCCCCTGGGCGTCCGCGTAGGAGACCCCAAAGCTTCCCAGAGGATGATGAGGAACGAGGAGGATGACAGCCTGAGTGACGCCGGGACCTACACCATCGAGACGGAGTCACAGGACAAAGAGGTGGAGGAGGCTCGCAACATGATTGACCAGGTGAACTCACACTGAAAGTGTTGGTAGCTCGTTACCTCTGCACAGATTGTGTGAAGCAGCTGTCATGGTTCAAACTGTAAAAACTTCCTTTTGGTTGTTAGCAGCGGTGGTAGAGAGAAACTGGTGGTAAGGGTTGCTTTGTACTGAGACAGAGAGAAAACAGAAGTGAGTATAGTTGTATGGAGGCACTACATCTCAATCTGTTGTTGTTCTGTCGTTGTGGGCCTGCGATTTAGCTACTTGATCTGCATGAGCTCTGTTCCTTTTACTGTTGCAACAACCAAGTTAACATCAGTGAAAGACAAAACAAATCGCTTGAGAGTTTCTTTGTTGGAGGTAACGTGAATTAAAGACCTCATTTTTGTTTTAATATCTAAATAAGTGACCAACTTATGTCTCCTTTCCACACATCATTCCGCCCACAATAAAATTGTCAGTATCCACTTTATTCTTAGCCCCCATGATGCCTTGCGTCCACTTTCAAAGTTCTTTTTAAAAGAAGTGCTGTTGGCAGTTAGCCACTGTGTTAGCCTGTGGTTAGCCTCTGTGGTTAGCCTCTGTGGTTAGCCTCTGTGGTTAGCCACTGTGGTTAGCCTCTGTGGTTAGCCTCTGTGGTTAGCCACTGTGGTTAGCCTCTGTGGTTAGCCTCTGTGGTTAGCCACTGTGGTTAGCCTCTGTGGTTAGCCTCTGTGGTTAGCCACTGTGGTTAGCCTCTGTGGTTAGCCTCTGTGGTTAGCCTCTGTGGTTAGCCACTGTGGTTAGCCTCTGTGGTTAGCCACTGTGGTTAGCCTCTGTGGTTAGCCTCTGTGGTTAGCCTCTGTGGTTAGCCTCTGTGGTTAGCCTGTGGGACTAACTCGCTTACTGCTACTTCTGCTACCTCACTAGAAGTTTCAGCAATATTCGTTTCTACAGTAACGCCCCTGAGAATAAGGTGGATACCTAAACATGGTCCACGCTGCAAAGAGGTTCCTGGGCTTTAATTTGCTTCAGTCACTGAACCGGCGTGTATTTGAGATGGACCTTTAATTCCTTTAGTACAAAACTCTCTGCTCGGCAGAGATGGGAAATACAATCACATGGATTATTTATTTTTGAATTATGAATAACATATCAATTATGAATCATTCATTATGCACCAGCACACCGACACACGCCTGTTAAAACCCACCTGCCCGTCAGCGACGAGCTGTGAAAACTAAACAGAGAAAGATGGGGAATCGCTTATGAACTAAAGGAATATAAATAATCAAGGAATGGACACATGTTCAGACTTTATATGACTGCTTCAAAAGTAAGGAGTCACCACTTCTTATCTGTCTCTGTTGTACCGAACAGTTTGAAGCTTAATGATGTTGACAGTGTAATTATTATTATGAATAACTTACAGAAACATTGAATGCCTTCTCTGTCTTTCTAACTATAATTGTCTCAAGTCTCATTTAGTCCAAAAGTATATTTACATTCATTTATTTACAAGATTGATGTAATTATTTCCAGAATCCACAACATGCTTCCATCCAGCGAAACACTGCTTAAATCCGTATATGTTGCCGTTTAGTTTTTCAAAGACGAAATCTTCACTGGTCAAAAAACACAAAGGGAGTCAAGCAGCAATCAACAAATATATCTGAATGAATTATACTTTAGTGCTTCCAGCTGTGGAGAATCTAATTAATCAAATTATGTGTAACATATCCATTTTGACAGAAGTTACCCAGCGCTTATTTATCAAAATGTGCCACACCCGCCGTCTAATTGCGACTCAGCTTTTAATTGAAGTTTTACGGTATCTGAGAACTGGAACTACTTGCGCGTGAGGTGTGCGTGTTTTTAATGGCTTCAGGGATGCATGAAACCTCTTGTCCTTCTTGCTCCTTCCTGTTGCCGTGATCCTGCCCCCTCCTCATGCATGCCCTGTGCTCTGACAGGTGTTTGGTGTCCTCGACTCTCCAGAGTACAGTGGTGTGAACACAGGAGTGTATAGACCTGTAATAAATGATGGCAAGGATGAGCAAGCTAACCTGCCTAGCGATGGTAGCACTGTGGACCCGTTGCATGGCTTTATCCCAGCTGCTATCAGCGGCCCCCCAACTGGCCCCATACAGGTAAAAACCAGTGGAAAACTGAACCAATCCCTAGAAACACACCTGTAGCATGTTCTGGTCCCAGTGCATGCAGACTAGTGTTGTTATTCTCTGTTATATACAGTATTTGACTCGAGTCTTGCTGGGCTCTTTGGTCCCATCGTCTGGTACTATTGTTCCTCTTGTTGTTTTGTTGTTTAGGTAACGTCTGCTCAGGCAGCAGGTCTGGAAGGACCCAAATGGGTTTCCCGTTGGGCCAGTCTCGCAGACAGCTATGCTGAACCCGGTTCCACTCCGCCTCAAGGGGAATGTCTGGAAGGTGCTGTTGAATTTCTGTCAGTTTATCTGAAGACGATGTAAACATGATGCGTTAAGAGCTGGGTATCAAACCCACATTTTCACCTTAACCTGTGATCTGTATCTGTTATCGCTTTAGACTTTTAAGAAAAATGTCTTTTGTCTCAGCAAAATGTAATATTGACCCTGGAAACGTTGAAGGATGCCCAGCCCTAGCAGAAGGTAACAGTAATGCTGAACTTTAAAGGTCCTGACACACCAAGTCGACGGTCAGCCGTCGGACAGTTTTGGGCCGTCGGTGAGCGTGTATTTAGTTTTCTGTGTTTCCTGCACCGTCAGCTCTAGTCTGATTAGGTGTTCAGCTTAAATGAATCAGTGCACAAGAGAAACAGAGGTGATGAAAGCAAACCAACGAGTAATCTCATCTGATCATTCCAATACATGGATATTTTCACAATGACATGGCCACTGGGAGTGAAGCAAAGTGGTGTGAAAATGGTCGGCAAACGCTGCTTTGTTTCATGTACGTATCATAACAACGGCTTGTATATCCGTAATCCAAGTCTTCCTGTTTCCCTTTTTGAATGATGAATACAGACTAATGCCACCTGCTGGTGTTGAGTGTTATTTCCTCTCACGTGGCGCAGAACACATGTGCTAACCGGCTGTCAGCTGTCGTCTTTGTCGTGTGTTCGAGTGCAACTTGTCAGTCAAGAGAAAGGCGACGTGAGGTGATGCAACAGTCAGCCCTCATCACAGCTAGTTCATTGATGTCGGGTTGGTGTGTCTGGGCCTTAAGCTGAGGAAATGCCAGGCTGACATCAAAAACTAGCAGCGAAGAAGGCCATCATCTGAGTCGCCTCACGTCGCCTTTGTTTTGGGCAAAAAGTTGCACTCAAACACACTGCAAAGACGACAGCCAACTACCACGTACGGTTTGAGCCTCCGTGAGAGGAAATAACTCTCCACACTAGCAGGTGACGGTAGTCTGCATTCGTCATTCAAAAACAGAAACCAGAAGACCAAGGACTGCGGATATAAAAGTTGTTGTTATGATACGAACATGAAACAAATCAGCATCTGCTGATCATTTTCACACCACTCTCACTTACCGCTTAGCTTCATTCCAGATGTTCATGTCGCTGTGATAATATCCATGTATTAGAATGAGCTGATGAGATGAAGATGAAAAATGAGAAGAGCTTTCTGTGTTTTTCCTCTTGACTTTACTGGTTTTCTTTTTTCTTGCTTTCTTCACTTCAGTTTCTGTTCTTGTGCACTGACGCTGAACCGCCAGTCGGAGTGATTTGCCTCACCAACGAGCTCTGACAGCTCCGCCGCCAGTTCAACATCAGCAGAAAAAACTTCAACACGGGCAGAGTAGAGCCGACGGTGTTTGATGTGTCAGGGCCTTTAAAAGCACAATCACATTGTCTATGTTAGAAAGCACATCACGTGGACTCCTTTGATTTTGTGGGCCCTGAAACATCTGTTTTGGAAAATATAACACCAATGAAGTATAAGACATATATGAAAAACTGAAATATCTTTAATTGCTTTTGTAGATTTGCGCTTCGTGAGCCGGTCGATGGGAAGTTACAGTTATGATACTTCTGAGACGGAGTCCAGCCACAGCTCCAGGACAAGAAGGCTGCTGCCCCAGGTGCCTCCAGAAAAGCTGGATAGTGTTCCTCCGAGTATCCTGATACGCCATGAACCTTACCAAGGCCAGGAACCTCCCCGCCCACAGGACTCCACCCAGCGCCTGTGCGTTCAGGATGACGTGGACCCAGACAGCCTGAGCGACGCCAGCCGCTCAGATGACGTACCTGTTCTGGAGGAAACAAAGAAGAATCAGGCCAGGATGGGATCTTTGTCTCCAGGGGCCACTTGTCCTCAGTTCAAGGGTCCGGACAAAGTGTCTCCTTCCACCAAATCCACCTCCTTCTACATCGGTTCTGAAGACAGTACAGGCAAACCTGACCGTGCCCGGAGCCCGGTACAGTCTGAGAGGACACGTGACCCTCCTGCAAAACCCCCCCCTACCACCGTCCTGATTCGACACCTGAGTGGACATGAACCCCGGAGGACAGGTGTCAAACCCAACAGCTCTGCTCCAGACCTCCAAATGCAGGACAAGGACTCTGTCCCCACTAAAGACAGCTGCATATCATCCATCGTCCGGCAGGAGAGCTTCACCAAAGACCGGCCCAGTGACACCGTCCAGATGAAGAAGCTTCCCCACATCTCCAGCCACCCGTCCATCAGAGATATGGAACAAAGGAGGGAGAACTTTCAGGAGACCGAGGGAACTCTGTCCTCTCTGGACTCCAAGTTCCCCTCGTCTGGCTCCGGTCGTAGCTCAAAGAAAGGAGGCTCCTCCACCCACATGGACGACTCCCTTTCTGGTGAGTCAGACGTGGACACAGCGAGCACTGTGAGCCAGGTGAGCAGCAAGAATGCTCCGGTCAGCTCTGCTTCTAAAAAGCGTCCCACCATCAGCAGCCTCCAAAAGGAGAAGTCCTCTTCCAGCACGTCCATTCAGCAGAAGGGACGGCAACTCTCTGCCCGCGAACGGCTTTCTGAGAAACGCCGAAACCAGACAACTACAGATGCATCAAGCAAGGCAGAGGCAGCAAAGCGCTTCCAGATGCGCCGCAGTGCGGGTAACCGCGGATCTCTGGATCTGTCAGAGGGCCAGCAGGGTTCTGGTCCACACTGGACCGAAACAACATCATCTGACCATGAAATTTCCCGTACGTCCGGCCGCAGCAAGAAACTCATCGCCCCTCTCCAGAAAGAAGACAACGGAAAGACGCCCAAGACGGCAACTCAGCAGGTTCTGACACGGTCCAACAGCCTGTCAGCACCACGGCCAACCCGGGCATCCATGCTCCGCCGAGCACGCCTGGGCGAGGCCTCGGATAATGAAGGTGCTGAGACGGACCGGGGCTCCCAGAATTCTGACCACATCACTGCACCGTCCAAAGCGTCTGCCGAGGGGAAGAAACTGTCCAGGCTGGACATCTTAGCGATGCCCAGGAAGAGAACCGGCTCCTTCACAGCTCCCAGTGACAACGAGACGTCTTCCACAGGCCGCTCCGGTTTCTCTAATCGGAACTCTGAGTCTGTCGTCACCACCAGGAAGACGTCGGTCGGCGACGCCCGCCAGGCAGCCGGCAAAGCGGGTGGAGCTCTGGGGAAGCAACCGCTGACCCGTACCCGGTCCAGCGGAGCCAAGTACCCCAGCACCGGTGAGTCCTGGCTAGAATTAAAAGTTGAAATGTAGACATACATACTAGGGATGTGACGGTGAGGAAATTTTTCCAGATGCATTCACTGTCAGTTTGTAGTGTCCGTCATCTGTGTATTTATTGATAACCCTGCCCTGATACACCAAAATAAACTAAATGGGTTTTATTTCTGTAAAAAAAAAAAAAAAAAAAAAAAAACCTGTGGGGGCGCCTAATACATACTCTTTTCTTGTCATAGGGTGTATTTTCAATATGAGGTCACCTGGTTGTCTTATTGTGGGTATTGATGATTTGTCCCTCAACGTCTTCAGCATATTTCCGTTGTAGGTGTGGCCGATTTCAAATGAGTTTTGCAACACCGTCATTACCGTGATAAACACATGTTTTGGTGTTAGCACACACAACAGCAGTACAACACCCGGTAAACTGCGTCCCACCCACAGAGATCATGTATGGTTATGTACAGGCCTCCGCGGTTGAGTTGTCGTCGCAGCTGAAGCTGGTGAACTACAGAGCTGCCAGCCCTCAACACATCAGTTTCACATCTATTTTGGCTGAAAACTGCATCACTTGGAAAAATTAGGCGACACACAGAAAATCTCTAGATTATCACGCTTAGCCAACAAGAGACCAGGACAGCGTGACTCAGCTGGATATTTTCAAACTCTTTTGCCATGTGATGAAATGTCAGCTTCCTGTTTCTTCAAAGATGTAAATTCAGTTATATGTAATGTAGTTCCCAGTTTGACTGCGGTGAAAAGAGCTGAAAAAACACTGAAATAATAATAAACAGTCAGCTAAATATGTGAAAAAAAATTATTTTCCAAATATTCTTTATTGTTGAGATCCAGGTTAGTCGATATTCAGTTACAGTGAACTCACAACTGAAAACAAAAACATGACTGTTATTATTAACTCTAATAATAATAAGAATAACTAATAATTAATAAATCATATTACATTTACATTATGGGGCTGGCTGCTCCTCCTAAAACACATGCAGGCCTTTAACTTGTTTTCAGTTTGGAGCCAATAAACACGTTTTTAAAATATTATATATTCCCTTTTAATTTTGTAATACCGTGATAATACTGTCATTATAAAAAACAAAAAAAATATACTTTTTTGGTCATATCACCCAATCGTAGACCACGATGATCTAGGATGAGGAAAAACTTACATTATTTATTATTTAAATGTGGCTCTATCTCATCAGGGAATAAGTCAACAACATAATCTGACCTGATACACATGTCAGTAAACCGGCCTTTATTCTGCTGGTGAAAGTCTGCATCCTTGTGGTGGTTCACATCACTTCCCTGGTGAGCTACTGTCGTCGAGCCTGCTGCTGTTACCATGGAAACACAGCTTCACAGCATCAGTCTCGCTGCTACGGGACGAACCCAGATCTTGGCTCTGATATTATAACGTTATGGGTTCACTGCACTAAATTCTCCGTCGGGATGCTCTGAACGGTCGCGAGCCTCGGCAGCCGTTTCCATGGAGATGCCTCGATCCAGAGCTGTGACGTCAAGAGGTTTATCACATTCAGCAAAAACAACAATCCAAATGTGAATTGATGCAAATGTCTGAATTCATCGAAAATAATCCACAAAGATCGAACCTCAGCTGCCATCATGAGTGGATGATTTCAGCTCAGAGTTTCACTGTTTGTACCGGTGATTTAAACCGGATGCTGCTATGGCGAGCCAACTGGATATTCATTACATATCTTCAGTGTCATTTTGCCTCTAACTCAAGTTATCCCTAATTATAATTTGACTTGTCAAAACTCTAATTTTAGCCATCTATAATTATATTTTTACCAGTACAATTCAAACTACTTGTCCCTTTCATATGTGTCAGAATGACGTTATAGATATCTGGAATAAGAATTCTGACGAGTCACAACGTAAATGTATTAAATGTTCACACTGCTCGCCATATACTGCCTCTATGGAGCTAAATGAAAATATCTGCAGGTTCCCGTCGCAGACAGAAGGGCTCCGACTTCTCCTCGTCCTCTGAGGAAGAATACGACGCCGGGAGTGCCGGGAATCCCAAAGCCAAACGCTCCTCCCATCCCTCCACTTCCTCCCAGACGCCACGCCACCGGACAGCTGCCACCCGATCCAAGTCGGTCTCCCTGGAGACGGAGGAGGACGAGGACCAGAGCGAGGTTGACCCCTACCAGAACTGGTCCACGCACAGCGCAGAGATCGCCAAGTAAAAACAAACACAACCAACCTTACCTTCAGTTCAAAGAGTCGCTAAACTCTGATCTGCATACTTGCCAACCCTCACAATGTTCCCAGGAGACTCCAGTTTTTCACTGCTGTCTGCTGGTTTCCTCCCACAGTCACAATTCTCCCATATTTCTCTCATTTTAAGGCAAATTTTCACAATTTTTATACCTTTTTGAGAGCTGCTCTCCGCTTTAGTTTTGAAATCCTCCCTGTTTTTGAGCTCTGAAGGTTGGCAAGTATGCTGATTTATCCTATTAGTTGGTCCTTATTTAACCCAATTTTAAAGCTAGAGTGAAGATCATCATGTGAGACTAGAAAACCTTATGAATCCACTGGTACCAACCATATCACAAGCTAATTGGGAAGAAGGTTAAATAACGCTCCAAAGTTATGCTAAATCCTGGTAAGGAAAAACTGCCATGGCCATTTTCAAAGGGGTCCCTTGACCTCTGACCTCCAGACATGGGGAAAAATGGGTTCTGTAGATACCCACAAGTCTCCCCTTTACAGACATGCCCACTTTATGACAATCACATGCAGTTTGGGTCCCTAAAGTGGGGTCCCTTCTTCTATTCTTGAATCACATAAACTGGGTATCTCTGTAAAGCCGAGACTGTTGAGGATCCAATGAGCCCAACTGGATTCAAGTCTGATGATGTTAGTCCCCATTGGAGCCATTTCATTGATCACTGTATAAAATGACCTGTGGTGACCACGAGGATAATCACAGCCCCATGAACCTTTACAGCCACATACTAGAGACCTACTACTACTACTACTACTACTACTACTACTACTACTACATCCTGGTAACTAGAGACCTAGAGCATTCAGAGGATGGATGGCTTTCATAGCTATATTGACAATAACAGTGAAAAATGAAGAAACCTCCAAAAAATTTTTGATACTAAATCACAGCATGGATTTTTCGTCGTGGTGTCTTAATGTGGTATGTTGGAGGGATTATTGATAATTTTTATCGATTCTCAAGTGGTTAAAAAAAGGTTAAATTTACCACCAAGTCTGTGAAACAAATGGTATCAGCCCAAAAACTGTTGCACCAACTTTTGAGACATAATAGCAAATGATGATGGACGTCGTATACTTCTGTCGTAATGCTCTAAACCTTTATACCTTTAATAAATAATTCATGTTTATTTCTGATTTATGACTGGAACAACTTGACACACTGCTGAGCTGCATCTCAAATTACTCTTCAGGTTTGGCTTTCAGATGGTGTTCACCACTTCTATGTGACATCTACTGCTGACCTGCTATCTGCCCCTAAAGACCCCCTGTACCCCCTAAAAAAGACAAAATTTTTGTGTCTCAGAGGGTTAAACCTTAATGTTGATGTTTTGTTTGTGTTTCCCCTGCAGGCTCAGTCAGGATCTGGCCAAAGATCTGGCCATCCTGGCGAAGGAAATCCACGATGTTGCTGGGGACGGAGACTCGCCGAGCTCCGGCATGGGAACCGTCACCTCACCCAGCTCGCTGCCTAACACACCGGCATCGACCATCTCTGCCAGGGAGGAGGTGGGCCACGCTGCAAACATGCCCCACACCCACCACGCCACATACCACAGCTTCTACGACTAGGAACATACCAGATCTATCCACCTTATTCTGGGGGGCGTTACTGTAGAAACGATTATGGGCGTAACTTCCAGTGAGGTAGCAGAAGTAGCAGTAAGGTATTTAGTCCCATAGGCTAACCATAGTGACTATACACCAATTCTTCTTTTGACAAGTAATTCGTCTTCAGTTTAGCAAATCCTGCTTCATTTCTTAACAGATATTGAACTAATGTTAAATTTGCATGTCCTAAAATGTCCTTGCGGAGCTCTGGTAGTTGTTGCGCTGTTGGCAGCTGCACTAACAACCAGACAAAGCTAACTTCTTCAGGTCGTCCTCCATCCCTCCATAGTAGAAGGCAGAGCTACGATCACATTATCCCATCTGAGATGTAGTAGGTAGCGTTCACATGTTTTACTGGATTTTTTAATGCATGCGCTCTAGGAGCAACGATTTGCGTACCATCACCCTGGAAAACGGCGATTCTGGTTCAGTGGCACAACGCACTGGAAGTTGCACCCGTAATTCATGCAAGGCATCATGGGGGATGTTTGAGCAGCAGAAGTCAGTAGTTGTTCTGCTAGTGTTCCCAGTTTCAGTCAGAAACAGTAGTTTTGTCCATCATTTCTATCGGTGATGACACCCGGAGTTTCAGATGTTCCAGAATGACTGACGGGAGCTTCGTCATGCTTTGGATTCTCACGATTCATCTCTCTGTTGTGCTGCGCAGAGGCCATCTTATCCATACTTCCATGGGGTTCGTCCATCTCAGGTGTCTGACTCATCACTCCTCCTGCCGTGTCACTGGTCGCCCTCCCCACCATCACTGATCCAAACACTCCCCTCTCACAGTGTTGGATTGTTCTGAAGCACTTTTGATTTTTTAATTTTCATTTATTTTGTCTGATTGAGTGGACCTGTGTGACAGATTATTAACAACAAAACTACTGAGTTAGCACAAAACAGACCCAAGCTGGAAGCAGTTGAGGAAATCCACCACTCTGGTTCAACCTGTGTGGTGACCAGGGGCACCTCCCCTCTGTAATACAATACGCCACACCAACTTTAATTCAGAACATCCGTCAATGGACAGCAACCGATATTTAAAGGAGTGCCCTCCTCATCAATAGACAGAATATGATCACCATTATCAGATAATAAGGCAACAATAAGTTAAGGCAAAGCTGTTATCAGTCTTTTCAGTTAAAGCCCCACAAACATCACCGGCAAAGAACCAGTATAAATTTGGGTCAAGGTTTGGAGTCCTACCCTAATAAAATCAGAAGTGATTGGACATAAAAATATTGAATTTTGGTAACACGTCATTTTACAGGTCTGCAAATTTCATGGTGATAATTAGCAAGTAACCTATTCTAGTCATTTCTTTGGAATTACTGACAAATTACCCCAATATTTACTTTAAAATGATCAAAAATTACTCTGTTTGGCTGATCGACTTAGGACTTGACTCTGGATTTTTATTTTTATTATTTTATATCTATTATAAAATTATTTAATAATTATATTCTGTTATTTCCCATTAAGAAGTAATAAATGTCTGGTAACTTATTTAATACATATCAAGGAAAAGTTAATAGATATGCTTTATTTCCATGTCTGCTGATAAATCGATAGTAATTTACAAGTAATTTCTGGGTAATTTCTTTAAAAACCTCCCTGAATCATGACATTAGTGTAGACAATAAGTCACAATGGTGACATTTGTACCTGATCAGAAGTGTTTTCTATTAGTTTTCCAACTCCGATGAAGAGCAGCCGCTTCTCAATCCTAAGGGCCCTATTTTAACCATTATATGCTGTTTCAGCATAGAATTATTAAATAATGTTTATAATTAAGTCATTTTTGATATTTTTTAATGTAAATATTGGAGTAATTTGTCAGTAAATCCACAGAAATTTCAAATACGGTGCTTGAAAACTATCACCTAATTACAATGAAATTTGCAGACCTGTAAAATGAAGTGTTTTGAATTTTACATAACTTTGGACCATTGTTATTACTACAGATAATACCCAAAAGGCTTAAAAATGAAATTTGCTTTAATAAGTGTTTTATTATTTACTGCATTTGTCTGAACATTTAAATTTCTGGCAATGTTTGTCATGTAAAATCTATTGCATCGATTAATATATTTAATCACAATTAATTGCGCATTTTTTATCTGTGCAAAATGTACCATAAAGGAAAATTATCAACATGGGAGTGGGCAAATAAGCTGTTTTATGCAAATGTATGTACATATTTATTATTGTAAATGTTAATGGACAACACAAAACAATGAAATTGGGCATGTCTGTAAAGGGGAGACTGGTGGGGACCCAGAGAAACCATTTACATTCACACATCTGGAGGTCAGAGGTCGACGGACCCCTTTGAAATTGGCCATGCCAGTTCTTCCTAGCCAAAATTTAGCGTAGGTTTGGAGCGTTATTTAACATCCTTTGAGACTAGTATGACCTGGTTGGTACCAGTTGATTCTTGATTTTCTAGTTTCATATGTTCCCAGTATCTTCACTATAAAACTTAAATCTGAGCCCACTGCAACCTAAAAATTGCAAGTTGTGTTAATGTGTTACGGAAATTAGTGGCGTTAAAGCAAACCTGCAGTATTTGACAGCCCTTCATGGGTTGGTGACATCTGTCCTTGCTTGCTTTCAGATCTTTATTTTCCCGCTGATTCCTGCTCACATTGATTTTGTGCTCTCTCAGTAGTTTTGCCATGAACTCCCATTGGCCTGCACCATGACTGAACTGGTTTAACTGGTTTGGGACCAGTTCATGGAGCTGTAGCTGGTCACCAATAGGACCCTATTGTTGTTAACACGCTGTATCCCAGCAGTACTAAAATTCACTGCATACACTGTTGCCCTCCACCATTGCAGCTGCATGTTGACTTGGTGCATGCGTTCACGGAGCGCCGCCATCACCGGCCGGCTGCTCGCCGGCTTGATGACGAATATTCAGTGGTTGGATCACCGGACCCAGACTCCCTTTACTCTCTTTCCAGCTGGTCCAACATATCCCTGAGGCCAGTTTAAACTACCAGAAGGTTCCTCCAGGTTCTGCTGCTGTCACGGACCTGGACGCAAACATGAATGAGCCGGAGACCGGCTCTAAGCAACGCCGTCCGTGGAACCGCGAAGAGGTCACTGTCTAATCCCACTGAGGCTAAGTTCACACTGCAGCTCAGAGAAGCCGCGATGCTTTCAGTCAGTTTATCAGGAAAATATGGATGGAGGCCTGATTATTGTGTCAACTGATCAATGAACTGATTATTAATTGGTAGAATTTTACAAATACCCCATACCTCAACACGATCGGACTGTACAGTGTGATCACTCAGGTCGTGGCTGACAATCGGACCGTACAGTGTGATCACTCAGGCCGTGGCTGACAATCGGACCGTACAGTGTGATCACTCAGGTCGTGGCTGACAATCGGACCGTACAGTGTGATCACTCAGGCCGTGGCTGACAATCGGACCGTACAGTGTGATCACTCAGGTCGTGGCTGACAATCGGACTGTACAGTGTGATCACTCAGGCCGTGGCTGACAATCGGACCGTACAGTGTGATCACTCAGGCCGTGGCTGACAATCGGACCGTACAGTGTGATCACTCAGGCCGTGGCTGACAATCGGACCGTACAGTGTGATCACTCAGGCCGTGGCTGACAATCGGACCGTACAGTGTGATCACTCAGGTCGTGGCTGACAAATCGGACCGTACAGTGTGATCACTCAGGTCGTGACTGACAATCGGACTGTACAGTGTGATAATATCACATTAAATATTTAATAAATATAGATGTTTAGTCATGCTCCACAGATTTTCGGTCACATATGCTACGAAAAAGGTCGCATTCTGGAGCCCTGTTTTCAGGGCATTACGTGTCGAGGCGTTCCACTCGACGAAGGCAGCTTCACCCACAGGTCATAAACACTTAACCCCAAGTTGCTCCCCGGGGTGTTTACAGCAGTGCAATACTGCTAAAATACTTAGTATGGGTTAAATGCAGAAGTCAAATTTCATGTATGTACCTGTATCTATATGTCAAATAAAGGTTTCATCTTCTACTCTTAGCAAACTATTTAAACAGCATTTATAGGAATGATTCTGTCATGAGCTTTTTGAACACTATAAGTGGTTGATCGCTGTAACCATGATCACTATAAACTGATTCCACTGTTTTCTGGACCAATGAGCTGGCTGACAGCTGGTCTAGCATCATCATACTCAGGCCCCGCCCCCAGAGAGATCAACAAACCACCTGAGCTGAGCCTGCAGTGTGAACAGGTCCTAACTTCAAAATAAAAGAGTCTGCTGCAGTTAGTTTTGGTGTGCTGGGAAATGGTAAACTGCTGTTCATGTCAGTGGTGACGTCACGTTACGTTGGACTTCATCTGGTTCCGTCTCCGTCTCTGAACGAACTCTTTCAGGTGATTCTGGACAACCTGATGCTGAATCCAGTGTCTCAGCTGTCTCAGGCCATCCGGGAGAACACGGAGCAACTGGCTCAGAAAATGAAGTAAGGGAGCGCTTGATGCTAAACTCTCAGAATAAGGTCCAGTTCTTTTGGGGGTGGGGGGGCAATTTGTGTGTGGTAGTTCAAGTCTCTTTAGGTTTTGGCATCAAAACCATTATAGTTAGGTTTAGGAAAGACCATCACAGTTGGGCTTAAAATTACTACATTAGTACAGTGAAAATGTAGTTTTATTTCTTTCTTGTAATTTTATTTTTTTCTGTATTTATATTTTTTGTGGTCTGTTTGTTCTAATTGTTCTGTCTGTCTCAGGGCTCTATCTCTTCTCGCGGTTCTTTTTGTCTATTCTAGGGTTCTGTTGGTCTGATCTCATGGTTCTGTCTGTCTCAGGGATCTATCTCTTCTCTGGGTTCTGTTTGTCTATTCTAGGGTTCTGTTGGTCTGATCTCATGGTTCTGTCTGTCTCAGGGCTCTATCTCTTCTCTGGGTTCTGTTTGTCTAATCTAGGGTTCTGTTGGTCTGATCTCATGGTTCTGTCTGTCTCAGGGATCTATCTCTTCTCTGGGTTCTGTTTGTCTATTCTAGGGTTCTGTTGGTCTGATCTCATGGTTCTGTCTGTCTCAGGGCTCTATCTCTTCTCTGGGTTCTGTTTGTCTATTCTAGGGTTCTGTTGGTCTGATCTCATGGTTCTGTCTGTCTCAGGGCTCTATCTCTTCTCTGGGTTCTGTTTGTCTAATCTAGGGTTCTGTTGGTCTGATCTCATGGTTCTGTCTGTCTCAGGGATCTATCTCTTCTCTGGGTTCTGTTTGTCTGTTCTAGGATTCTGTTGGTCTGATCTCATGGTTCTGTCTGTCTCAGGGCTCTATCTCTTCTCGCGGTTCTTTTTGTCTATTCTGGAGTTCTGTTGGTCTGATCTCATGGTTCTGTCTGTCTCAGGGATCTATCTCTTCTCTGGGTTCTGTTTGTCTATTCTAGGGTTCTGTTGGTCTGATTTCAGGGTTCTGTCTGTCTCAGGGCTCTATCTCTTCTCTGGGTTCTGTTTGTCTGTTCTAGGGTTCTGCTGGTCTGATCTCAGGGTTCTGTCTGTCTCATGGTTCTGTCTGTTCTCTGGATTCTGTTTGTGTGTTCTTCATGGTTCAAGACCTCAGTCTGTTCTTAGGGTTCTGTTGGTCTATTCTCAGGATTCTGTCTGTTCTCAGGGTTCTGTCTGTTCTCAGGGTTCTGTCTGTCTCATGGTTCTGTTTGTCTGTTCTCAGGGTTCTGTTGGTCTGTTCTCAGGATTCTGTCTGTTCTCAGGGTTCTGTTTATCTGCTCTCAGGGTTCGGTCTGTCTGTTCTCAGGGTTCTGTCTGTCTCAGGGTTCTGTTTGTCTGTTCTCAGTGGTCTGTTTGTCTGTTCTCAGGATTCTGTCTGTTCTCGTGGTTCTGTTGGTTTGTTCTCAGGATTCTGTCTGTTCTCAGGGTTCTGTTTATCTGCTCTCAGGGTTCGGTCTGTCTGTTCTCAGGGTTCCATCTGTCTGTTCTCAGGGTTCTATTTATCTGTTCACAGGGTTCTGTTTATTTGTTCTCAGGGTTCTGTTCCAGAACAAGGCGGAGGTCTGGGAAGAGATCGAGGCCAAGATCAACGCTGAAAACGAAGTCCCCATCCTGAAAACCTCCAACAAGGTTCTTCTGCTGAACTCTTTATTAATTATAAACAACTCTGATGTTCTGACGAGAGCAGCTGGAACTTTATCTTGTTTTCTGTTTGACGTTACAGGAAATCACCTCTATTCTGAAAGAGCTGAGGAGAGTCCAGAGGCAGCTGGAAGGTACACGCACATCTGGTTCTACTGATATCTAACTTCATTTCATCAGGTTCTCACAGACTGGCCTAAAACTGGCCCACACTTAACGACAGGTTCTGTTAAATGTGTGGAGAGCAACGATTTGGCCAAAACAGCACAACACACTGAGATTCCTTCAGACTCAAAAACACGGAAATCTCACAAACTCTCTCAATCAAATGTGACTTTCATGTAAACAAACATGGTGGACGGTGGGCAGGAAGAATGAGCGATGTTAGTTTTAGTTTGAAATTCATGAGAGATGATGGATGAAGTGATGGAGATGGTCGGTCCTCCATTTCCGAGCTCCATCTTACTACGACTTTATGCTTCATGTTTAGCATTAGCTCATGTGTTAGCCGCGGCTGCTATGACAACGGTAGTTGTCTTCTTCAGTCGGCTTGGTTCTCTATAGGCTATCATTCTTTCGGTTCCTCACACACCACAAGGTTATCACATCATAAATATTCACGCATCCAGGATGGACATCCGAGCTGATCAGGGGATGAAAAAAAACACTCTTAACGTACCTCAAACCACAGGAACATCTGGAAGATCAAAGAAATCGAGGTTTTGCTGATGATTGTCAGGAGAATTGTTCCCAAAATCGTCTCTATTCTCATGTAAAACACAGAGAAAATAAAACACTAAATTCAGCTTTTTTTGCACAATGCGGGACATAAAGACAGTTATTGATTACAAACCCAACATATTGGTAGACAGAGGCAGACTCAGTTCTGACTTGTTCCAATGTTGATTTTTAGCATTTAAATCGAGTTTCATGTATCATCATATTACATATTAATCATTTTGTCTTTGTTTATCAACATTAGAATCAGACTATGACAACATGCAGAACAGTAAATGACACTGTCATCTGCATCAAAGTGTAGGTTTGTGTGCTTTCACACCTGTAGTTGGGTTCATTTTAGTTCTGGTCCAGTTCCCAGTACGTCCTAGAAATATAACAGCTTCAACACAAAGAATGGATCAATAAACAGAGCTGGACGCAGTGATAGGGCTAGGCTAGCAGTGCTAAGCTAGCTTTTGGGAGTTTATGTAATAACCTTGTTTTTCCTCCTCACGCTGCTGGTGTGTATAACTCTGACAAGTCAGGGATAATGTACGGTGAGCTGGTCATTGTGAAATAATGCATCACCCTGAATGGATTTATTTCACAACCCTCTAGCTGTACATTATCCTGCTTATTACACGGCTAATTACTAAAGAAATAAAAAATTTGACACAAAAATGGTCCATCAGAGTCTTACATCAGCCATGGTCTGCTATAAGGAAATAACAGACTGTAGAACGCTGTGATTGACCAATCAGAATCCAGTATTCAACAAAGCCGTGTAATAAAGAATGATAAGATCTGAGACTGACGTAGATTTCCTTTGACCTCGCCGTAGTTATAAACACCATCGTGGAGCCCGGTGGCGGTCTCCAGACTGCAGCCTTCGGGACTTCGTCTATCAGTCAGACGCGACCGTCCTCAAGAGAGAAGAAATCTGCCGCCAAGCCCCGCGCTGCCGCCGCCCCCCCGACCTCCAACGCCAACGCAAGCACCAAAAGACCACCTCGTGGACCCGACGGGGCCCACTACATGGCCTGATCGGGCCACCGTAGCACCTCTGGATGGTAACTCTGTATCCACACCGCCCGCGGCCACGCGGCCACGCGGCCACGCCTCTGTCCGGCAATCAGCCTCAGCTGGTTACTGGCTGTAGCACGAGAGGCAGGAGCTCCTAGATCAGCTTCAGTACAGCGACAAAATCATGAGGATGTTCAGAAGAGGCGCTGGCTCAGGCAGCTGTAAAGACAAACTCATCAGCGGTCGTTGCTTCAGCAGAACATCCATAAACTGTGTCCTGTTTTAGGGCGCCACCTCTTCTTTATTCAGAGGGCACAGTGTTACTTCGCTGGTCCTCAGTGTCCCACAATTCATTGCATATTGCTGTGTCCCAATTCCATGCTACAGTGTACAGTCTGTACTATACTGCTGTCATAGTACACGATTTTATCAGTTAGTACACTAGAATATACAGTATATATATTTGAGCACTCTCAAATGAAACTCGTGAACTTGTCTTTACAACATGGGAAGTCGTTATGCGTGGTAGTTAAGTCGTGAAGAGCACCGCTGCTAATCAACAGTAATATTAACGTTACTGTCGAGGTTGTGAATACTACAAAAGGGGGGCGTTCATGTGGACTCTTCTGTTGAACACGGTTAACGACCCCATTTGAAGGCACCACTAGACGCGGCATGTGTTGGCCTCATATACATCCCATCCTCCCGGAGAAGTGGCCCCCTAAAAGACGACACTGATTAGCTGCAGGACTCAAACGTGTCGCAACACTCCGCCGCTGTTTCTGTGTTAGCAGGAAAGCGCTGGCGGTGTGGATTCACTGAAACTTATTCCAGTGATTCAGTCCGTCAGAACTGATGCATTTTGAAATAATATAACTGTAGGACTGCTTTACATCGCACAAGCTGAACAACCTTTAGTGAAAGCTACAAAAAGAAGCAGCTGCTCGCGCCGCAGTAGTACGTGGATGATGTTTATTGATCAACTCTGTGCTTTGATAATCTGTCGTTGCGTTTGAACAGATGATAGATTGTGTCTCAGTTTTCTGTCCGTATCTAAGAAGGTATCGTCTCTCTGACAGGAAGCGAACAAGATGTAATGTTCTATTTTGCTGAATGTTCTTTTGCCATCTCGCTGTGATCGTACGCTTCAGGTTGGCTGTCGATGAATGTTGTGAGTGCCGAATGTCTGCGATTTCCTGCTGGTCCTTAAACACATCGGTTTCCTCAATCAATGAATGAAACAAGAGAGGTGACACACTGACGCTGTGGCCGACGTGATCAGGATTTATTTAAGACATTTAGACATAAAACTGTTCATCACTAAATGAAAGTAATTCTGACTGATATTTACCAGATAAAAATTGTATAATTATGAGATACAGACATAGTTACCAGTATCGCAATATTATGTTTTGCAATCGATTCTCCAAAAGGCTGTATTGATTTTTAATTAACCTCGTAAAAATCGGCCAGCCCAGCGGCTTCAGTTTTAAAGCTAGTGTGAAGATACTGGCATGATGTGAAACTAAAAGACATTCGGCTGGTACCAACCATGTTATACTAGCTTGTTGCGAAGGAGGCTAAATAACGCTCCAAACTCACGCTACATTTTGACGAGGAAAAACTGTCATGTCATTTTCAAAGGGGTCCCTTGACCTCTGACCTCCAGATATATGAATGAAAATGGGTTCTATGGGTTCCCACGAGTTGGGCTGCAGTTTGCCATGTTACGATTTGAGCATATTTTTTATGCTAAATACAGAACCTGTGAGGGTTTCTGGACATTATGCATATGTCATTGTTTCGTGTTTTTAATTAATTTCCAATGATAAATATATACATACATTTGCACAAAGCAGCATATTTGTCCACTCCCATGTTGAAAAGAGTATTAAAAATTTTACAAATCAATTGACAGCCCTAATGCAAACAAATCAAAAGCAGACTACACAACAATAGTTAAATTTATACAACCGACAGATGTTATATGATATTATAACAGTAGATGAAAGCATTCTTAAACATACCAGATGATTTCAGTCAAACTTACAGCTTCTGAAACTGTAGGAATAAAGAAGGAAAGCTGAGCAGAGTAGTCAGTTGTAGGTGATGGGGACACATGAGTCTGTCACACATTGTACAATGATGAGTAAAACAGGTAAACTGATTTACTGCATTAATCCAAAATCGGTAATGTGAGTTGTAAAGCAAGTTTCTTTCTGACACTAAAGGCCCTCTCCCCGTTTCCTCCCAGGGTCACGATTTTTTCTCCCAATTTGTGATTTATTTCCTTTCCGTTATCTCAGCCTGTTTCTGGAACTGATCAGTGTGTATAATCCCTCCTGTTTCCACCTGGACGTCAACAGAGCAACACCAGCTGTAGTTTTCTGGTGAAAGAGAGCAGTCTATGCTCACGACACAGTGCCCAAAGTCAGCTTTGCTCAATGCAGTGAAAAGCTGTTGTAGCGACGCAATCCGTTATAATAATGTTTCTGAGTTCACACCAGAGGGGCAGATTATTCAGTGTTTTTTCCTGGTACCACGTACGTTCAGTGTCTGCATGAGAGGAAATAACTCTCCACACCAGCAGGTGGCGGAAGTCTGTATTCTTCATTCATCAAGGGAAACAGGAGAAGTTACACGACTTTACACTACTCACCACTCACTCACCACTTTGCTTCATTCCAGATGGCCGTGTCGCTGGGAAAATATCCGTGTGTTGGAACGATCAGATGAGATGAAGATGAAAAACTTTACTCGATGGTTTGCTTTCCTCACATCCATTTCTCTTCACATGCACTGATTCGTTTAAGCTGTACAACCAATCAGAGTGATTTCTCTCACCGATAAGCTGCCGCCGAGTCAGCATACTTGCCAACCTTGAGACCTTAAAACCAGGAGGACTTTAAAGCCAAAGCAGCAGGGTCTACAGACTTTGCTGCATTCTGGTGACTTTACAATAATGAAAATAAGTTCACTACAACAGAAAGTGTTTATTTTACCTTTAACTTCCATGGAAAGAAAACTGAAAACTGAATAATTTTGGGGCTCAGAGGGTAGAGCAGGTCATCCACCAATCGGAAGATTGGTGATTCGACCCCCGGCTGCCACAGTCACATGTCAATGTGTCCTTGAGCAAGACACTTAACCCCCAAATTGCTCCCAAAGGCTTAGCCATTTGTTGGCATCTTAGCAGCCTCTGCCATCAGTGTATGAGTGTGTGTGGATGGGTGAATGCTGACATGTAGTGTAAAGCGCTTTGAGTGGTCAGAAGACTAGAAAAGCACAATATAAATGCACTTACCAATAATTCGCCCCTCTGGTGTGAACTTGGTGTGTGAATCCCTGGCATAAACTAACAATCATTTGTTTTAATTAATTTATTTTGTGCTGCTTCTCGGGTATTTCTTTCTCTCTCCATCTGTCACTCACTGAAGGTCCTTTTAGGCACAACTGAGCTCTGAAATCCGTCATTTCTAACGGCTTGCATCGCGCCACAATGGCTTTATGCTGCATCAAGCAAAGCCTGATTTTGCACATTGTGTCGCGAGCATAGACTGCCCTCTTCCACCGGAGAACCACAGCTGGTGTAGCTCTATTGTTGTCCAGGTGGAAACAGTAGGGATGATACACACTGTTCAGTTCCAGAAACAGGCTGAGCTAACGAAAGGGGAAAAAAAGTGTGACAATTTGTGACGAATCGTGACCTCAGGAACAAACAGGGAGAGTACAATGAAAAACAGAAGTCAGAAAATCTGGAGGGTTGGTAAGTATGTGAATCAGCTGATAAACCTCCAACATGGGCAGACTAGAGCCGATGGTCACCGCTCAACGCCAGCCCGCTGTCGGCCTGGTGTGTCAGGGCCTTTAGTGGAAGGACTTCTAGATCTAATGGGTTCTTCCTCACTGCAGCCAAGTTTCATGAAAAACAAGCTAAAAGTTTTACTGTAATCCTGCTGACAAACAGTCGGAACTGAAAACATCACCTGGTGGAGGTGAAGAAGTGTTTAGTTTGACCTGCTCAGTGTGTCTGTGACGTCGATGTGAAGAGAGCTGTACAGATGTAAGTAGGAAACATTTAGATCAGTCCTCCTGTTGGCTGTCTTCTTCTTCTTCTTCTTCTTCTTCTTCTTCTTCTTCTTCTTCGTCACGTTTCAGAGATCGGTTTCATCAGACGTGGTTAGCCTAGCTTAGCACAAAGACTGGAAGCGGAGGCAAACTGCTAGCCTAGCTCTCCTGATATCCGTCTGAAACGCGAAGACAGACGACAAGAGGACTCCTCTAAACTGTAGATGTAAAGTGTTTTATTTTGTAAAGTGCATGTTTCCTGTAGCTTGAGGCTAGTTCACCAAATGTGCACTTTTTCATTTAACAAACACCTCGTGAAAACGGGTGCAGCAGCTGAGATAACTTTGGGGTTTTATTTCAACGGTCATGGCATTTTCGTGCTCTGCAGCCATTGAGAATGTATTGATTCATCACCTGCCCACAACACTAGCCTGATTGGCCGTTGCTGTGATGATGTAACCGCTGCTGCTACAGGTGATTGGTCATTTGTGTTTTCTTTCTGTTACAGTGCATGAGACTGAAGCAGACGAACTGTATGTTTCCTGTAATCAAACCTTTTTATGCATCATCATATGACGGAGTTTCTGATGATATTTATTTATTTATTTATTATGTTCATCTGGACTCTCATGTGTTCATCAACAGGATTTCTTTGTATCACTGTGTCATTTGTAATAAACTGATTTCATGCACTCTGATGTTTAATGACGAGTGTAATGTCGTGTGTCTGCCGCTGCATCTGACTGAGACAAAATGGTTCCTTTAATTCAAATATCCCAAACTTGTGCTTCGTCATTCTCTCTGTATCATCCTGCAAACAGAAGACAGCTGCTTCGTTTCCACACTGAGGACGAAGAACTACTCCGTAATAAAAGCAGTAATACGAATGTCAAAATACTCATTTACAAGTAAACAATTATGTACAGAAGTATTATTCTATTATTCTTAAAGTTATTTTAAAAGTAACTACAAGAATCAAAGTGCAGTAAAAAGTACACTATTTCTGCCTGGGATGTAGTGGAGTATAAGTTTAATGTGGTAGAAACAAGTATACTTGAGTTAATGTTACTTTCCACCTCTGCACAAATCAAAGGAAAATTATTTGACAGTTTTTCTTAAGGGATAATGTACAGCGAGCCGGTCATTGTTGTGAAATAAACCGTATCACCCTAAAGAACAGAGTAGAACGCCAGATTGACCAATCAGAATTGAGTCATGTAATAATAAAACAGGTAATCCATGAGGATAATGTAGAGTGAGCCGGTCATTGTTGTGAAATGAACCCAGACAGCGCGATGGACCCGACATGAAGCATCTTAAATCGCCATGAAGGGTTTATTTCAGAATAATGACCCACTAGCTGTACATTATCCCACTTATTACACGGCTACTTAGTTAAGAAATCAACAGCTTGACACAAAAACAGTCGTCCAGAGTCAGAGATCAGACCTGCGCCTATAGCAACGTCTTTTACACATAGCAACGGTCTGTTATATATAGCAACAGTCTGTTATACATAGCAACGGTCTTTTATACATAGCAACGTCTTTTATACATGGCAACATCTTTTACACATAGCAATGGTCTGTTACACATAGCAATGGTCTGTTACACATAGCAACAGTCTTTTACACATAGCGACGGTCTGTTACATATAGCAACAGCCTTTTATACATAGCAACAGTCTGTTATACATAGCAACGGGCTTTAATACATAGTAAAAGTCTGTTATACATAACGACGGTCTGTTATAAAGAAATAACAGACTGTGAAACACTGTGATTGACCAATCAGAATCGAGTATTCAACAAAGCAAATAAAAAATAATGTAAAAACAAAACTAATAATAATAAAACAGCTTGATTCTGATCAGTAAACAGATTTAATAAAAGCAGTAAAAATGGATTAAAAAAATTATTCAGATTTTTAATACATAGCATAATTTATTATAATTTTGCATCATATAATATAATATTAATCATTATGACATATGCAGATCTGTATCCCAGAATCCTCTGGGGCCTGACAACCCTCCAGACTTCTAAACTCTTTTAATTTAATTTCTCTTCTTTGATTGGTTCAGCCTGTCCTGATCTGACTCCGCCCCCTGGCCTGGAGGTGGAGCTACAGGTGAGTTTGACCCCGCCCCTGCCATCATCACAGGGTCTTTCACACTGATTGGCTAAAGAAGAGCCATGTCAGTCAGAGGTTTTAAACCCCACCCATCACATGCTCCTCTGGCTCCGCCTCTTCCAGAGGTACACCTGTGATAAAACACCTGATGACATCACTCCAGCTCAGGTACACACACTGATTTTTACTGATCAATAAAACTGTGCTAATAACTTGCAATAATGAAGAATGTTTCTTTCATGTGAAGACCTCACCTGTCACCTGGGCGTGGCCCTCTCTGACATCACTGCTGACATCATCAGGAGGCCAGCGCAGCTCTCCACTCTCGACCTCTCCTCCATCTGTCGGCTCCACTACGATGGACGGGACACGCCTGGAATGTTTGGGAAAACACTCCACCTAGAGGAGAGGGAAGGGGCCAATCAGAGAGTAGTCACACCGGAGGAGAAGGAGGGACCAATAAGAGAGGACCCACAGCAGAGGAGAAGGAGGGACCAATCAGAGAGGAGTCACACCTAGAAGAGAAGGAGGGACCAATCAGAGGAGTCACACCTGAGAAGAGGGAAGGATCCAATCAGAGAGGACTCACACCTGAGGAGAAGGAGGGACCAATCAGAGAGGGGTCACACCTGAGGAGAAGGAAGGGACCAATCAGAGAGGACTCACACCTGAGGAGAAGGAAGGGAGGAGGGACCAGTAAGAGAGGACTCACACCTAAAAGAGAAGGAGGGACCAATCAGAGGAGTCACACCTGAGGAGAAGGAGGGACCAATCAGAGAGGAGTCACAGCTAGAAGAGAAAGAGGGACCTATCACACCTGAGAAGAAGGAAGGGAGGAAAGACCAATCAGAAAAGAGTCACACCTGAGGAGAAGGAAAGGACCAATCAGAAAAGACTGACCTGGAGTACCTGAGCTCACTTTGATGGACAGGTTGGTTAAAAGACGAATTCACTGTTCCTATACGGAGTATTTGAGTCTCACCTGAAGAACCACTACATCCCCTCCAGAAGCTCCACTCACTGTTGAGTCAGAGGCGTTCATCACCTGCGTCATATCAGCCAATCAGAATGCAGAGACAGCGGGAAACAGGAAGCTGAGAGACAAAATAAATTCACCAAAATAAAAGGATGTGAAGGTAAGAGGGACGGACGGACAGCACTCTCTGCTGGACACAACAGAGTTACCACCAATAGATCTGCAGAGCAACAGGACCCTCTGAGATTGTTTGCATGTGTTTGTGTTGCGCAGAACACCTGTAGGTTACCATGACGACACAGACAGACAGACTATGTCCTTTCCCAGTCTGTACATCCTCAGCTCCTTTCCTTGCCTCCTCTCCTCGCGTCTTACTCCCTCTCACAGGAGATGTACCCCCAATTAAAATTCTTTCTTTGATTTTGGAAATACTGTCTGAGTTCTGTGCAATGTGTTAAAATCAGAAGATGTGTGCGGTGCGTCTGCTCAGACTCTGCAGTCAAATCCATGGAAATGAGCTCAGTGCTCCCCAGTGCATGCTGGGATACGTGACATCACCTCTGACCCGTGGAACCCTTACAAAAAAGAAATTTATTCAAGTGTGCTATTAGTAAGCTTAAAATAAGAAAGTAAACTTTCAGTTTACTTTTAATATACTTATCAGAGATACACTTAAGATTATACTTAAGTATACTTAGCTTATACTGACAAGTATGAATAAAAGTTTAAGTGCTCTCGGCAAATATACAGAAAGGTCCAAGTATACTTGGCTTATAACAACAAGTATGCAGAGATGTTTAAGTGTTGTTGGCAAGTATACAGAAAAATCCAAGTATACTTGGCAGTATAAACCGACAACTACACAGAAAAGTTTAAGTGTTGTTGGCAAGTATACAGAAGAGTCCAAGTACACTTGGCTTATGCTGAAACATTTACAGAAAAGTATATTTGGCTTATAAGATCACTTCACTAAAAAACTTAAATAAATACTTGGAATTATACTTGAACTATATTTAAGTTTACTTCTCATTAGTTCTAGAGACCTTCCAGCTGTTTTTCGGGAGTTTTTTTCAAATTATAAACCTGTTTTTTTCTGTTTTAGTTTCCAGCAGACGTTACAGTCTTGTGGTTTGATGCTGATCTGTTCAGGTAAGATAAACCTCTGGAAACACTTTTATTATTTAACACAAGTCATGATCTCTTTTTTCCACTGGCGGACACAACAATGACACAAACTGACAAACAAACAGCTGCATCACTATGACAGCTGACATTTTATTAGATTCAGTCAGGAACTTCTTTACTTCCTGTTTTCACCACTTCACACGCTGCAGTTTCACTTCAAACAGAAAAAAAAATCTCTCCACAAACTGACCCTGAATCATGATTGTACTGTAGTATACTCACTGTAGTATAAACACTGTAGTAATGTGATTGTACTGTAGTATACTCACTGTAGTATAAACACTGTAGTAATGTGATTGTACTGTAGTATACTCACTGTAGTATAAACACTGTAGTAATGTGATTGTACTGTAGTATACTCACTGTAGTATAAACACTGTAGTAATGTGATTGTACTGTGGTATACTCACTGTAGTATAAACACTGTAGTAATGTGATTGTACTGTAGTATACTCACTGTAGTATACTCACTGTAGTATAAACACTGTAGTAATGTGATTGTACTGTGGTATACTCACTGTAGTATAAACACTGTAGTAATGTGATTGTACTGTAGTATACTCACTGTAGTATACTCACTGTAGTATAAACACTGTAGTAATGTGATTGTACTGTAGTATACTCACTGTAGTATAAACACTGTAGTAATGTGATTGTACTGTAGTATACTCACTGTAGTATAAACACTGTAGTAATGTGATTGTACTGTAGTATACTCACTGTAGTATAAACACTGTAGTAATGTGATTGTACTGTAGTATACTCACTGTAGTATAAACACTGTAGTAATGTGATTGTACTGTGGTATACTCACTGTAGTATAAACACTGTAGTAATGTGATTGTACTGTAGTATACTCACTGTAGTATACTCACTGTAGTATAAACACTGTAGTAATGTGATTGTACTGTAGTATACTCACTGTAGTATAAACACTGTAGTAATGTGATTGTACTGTAGTATACTCACTGTAGTATAAACACTGTAGTAATGTGATTGTACTGTAGTATACTCACTGTAGTATAAACACTGTAGTAATGTGATTGTACTGTAGTATACTCACTGTAGCATAAACATTGTAGTAATATCATTGTACTGTAGTACACTCGCTGTAGTAATGTTATTGTACTGTAGTACACTCGCTGTAGTAATGTTATTGTGCTATAGTACACTCACTGTAGTAATGTTACTGTACTGTAGTACACTAGCTGTAGTAATGTTATTGTACTGTAGTACACTCACTGTAGTAATGTTATTGTACTGTAGTACACTCGCTGTAGTAATGTTATTGTGCTATAGTACACTCACTGTAGTAATGTTATTGTACTGTAGTACACTCACTGTAGTAATGTTATTGTACTGTAGTACACTCACTGTAGTAATGTTATTGTACTGTAGTACACTCACTGTAGTAATATTGTACTGTAGTTCATCGTACATTTCTAACAGAAGTCAGTCAGCTACATGAATCAGCGTCAGTCTCATTCAAATATTCAAACATCATTCAGAAACTAGAAAATAAAACAAAGAAGAGTTGACCAACCTGAAGGTGATGATGAGGATGATGATGATGATGATGATGGTGATGGTGATGATGAAGGTGATGATGAGGAGGAGGAGCAGGAGGATGCAGTAAACAATGATGTGAAGTGAAGCCTGTTGTTGGTCTGACAGACGAGTCTCTGAACTCAGTTTAACGTCAGCCGGTTCTTCCTCTGTGTTTGTGTGTGCGTGCGTGTGTGTGTGCGTGTGTGTGTGTGTGTGTGTGTGTGGTTTTGCATGTTGTCCTGATTTGACTCTGTCTGTGTGATTTGGTTTCAGAGTGAATACTTTGCTGCCCAGCACTCTACTGCATCCAGACTTTTCTTTTAGCTCCACACACTCAAAGGGCCCTGAGTCGGGTTTGATCCCAGGCTCGTTGCTCTCCTCTGGACCATCTTCATCACCAACACAAACCAGCGGAGAGAGGAAGAGGATCAGACTGAAACTTCACCTCCATCATCCATCATTCCATAGTAAACACTCTCTATACCATGGTCTGCTGAATACTGGATTCTGATTGGCTGCTGGGTGTCCATTAACTCCTGATAATGGACACCTACTAAGTTGTTACAGTGAAAGTGGGACTGGTGGGACAGGTGAGACCAGTGAGACAGGTGAGACAACTGTAGCTGTGGAGACAGGTGAGACTGGAGCGACAGGTGGGACAGGTGACCTTGTCAGCCTCCATTTATTATTGATCACAGCTGCATCGATTATTAACAGCTGACAATCCAGTTACATCACACACACACACACACACACACACAGAGGCCCTCTGGCTCAGCTCACTTCTGATTGGTCACAGACTCTGTGATGTCATCAGTGCAGCTCAGACACTCGTGGTCACATGATGAACATCAGGATTAAACTGTGAATATTAAATATATGTGACGTTACGGTGAAGCGACGCAAGAACAGAAATATGAAATAATAAATATAGAATGAAGTCGATCGTCTGCACTTTGAGTTGTTGACCTCAGGGAGGCACCACAGACCAGTAGGATCCACCAGACCAGTAGGATCCACCAGATCAGTAGGATCACTGGACCAGTAGGATCCACCAGATCAGTAGGATCACTGAACCAGTAGGATCCACCAGATCAGTAGGATCCACTGGACCAGTAGGATCCACCAGACCAACAGGATCCACTAGACCAGTAGGATCCACCAGACCAGTAGGATCCACCAGATCAGTAAGATCCACTGGACCAGTAGGATACACCAGACCAATAGGATCCACTAGACCAGTAGGATCCACCAGACCAGTAGGATCCACCAGATCAGTAAGATCCACTGGACCAGTGGGATCCACCAGACCAATAGGATCCACTAGATCAGTAGGATCCACCAGACCAGTAGGATCCACCAGATCAGTAAGATCCACTGGACCAGTGGGATCCACCAGACCAATAGGATCCACTAGATCAGTAGGATCCACCAGACCAGTAGGATCCACCAGACCAGTGGGATCCAGACCAGGAGAATCCACCAATCTTTACTGTGTTATTTAAGATCACTAATTAACTAACATGTAGCTGTGGAAGAAGTACTGAGACCTCTCACTCCAGTAAAAGTACTAATACCACTGTGTAGAAATCCTCTGTTACAAGTAAAACAAAAGTATCAGCATCAAAAATATTATCAATATAATAGTATAATTAATATGATTATTAGTGTTATATTACTGATGCATTAATGTGTTCATCACTTTACTGTAGCAGCTGGTGAAGGTGGAGATACTTTTAATGGTTTTATATACCAATATACCGTAGATTAATCTATAATAACACATCAGCATTTATTAGTTCATTACATTTAGTTTTAATCATCTGAATCTGTAACTAAAGTTATTAAATTAATATAATGGAGTACAAGTATAAATTAGCAGAAAATGGTAATGTACCTCTAAATAAATGTACTTACATTCCACCACTACTACACTACTAATCAAGAAAATGCTCTTGGAGAGCGGGGTTACAGTGAGGATACCATGATAATATGATTAGATAAATACATAAATTAAATTAAATTAATAAAATTTCTTCATCATCTCCAGACAGGAAATTAAAACCATAAGCAGCTCTTTATTTTATTAATATTTTATTAGACAGACAGGTGGCTCCACCTCATCATGTGCGTAACCCCGCCCCTCCGGGCTGCTCCAGCACTGAATCAAACGGAGACATGGAAGGTAGGAAGCTGCTGCTTTATGCTGTTTACACACTATGAATGTGTCGTGTTTTATTCTGAAGGATCATTTATTTCCGCTCAGATCGCCGAAGAAGAATCATCTAAAGTTACCGGATATTATCGTTATCGGTTTATTGATCCGGTTGCAATATCGATTGAGATTCATCAGTTGAATTCGATCAGGACAAAGTGTTAATGGTTCCTGATGCTGCTCAGTCTGCTCTGACATTAATGATCTAAACTATTAGTGATAGTTTTATAACGTCATGAGAGGTTTATTCTAGAGATCTGTGACGTTACACTGTGGAGGAAAACTGGTCCATGACTTCACTAGAACCTGGTTCAACAGTTAAAACACAGGTTAAAAAAAAAAGAAGTTTGTGTCTAATGAATCTTATTTATGGATGTTTGGTTTATGAAGTAATGATGTTTTAACTGTTTATATCTGATCCGAACATTTATTGTCAGACTTTGTTCTCATATTAAATCAGTTATTAGACGTTTGATGAATGATCTGTAAAACTTGAACCAAACTCCATTCACAAACTTCACAATTTAAGATCCTTAACTCGAGTTATTCCACGTCTCATCTCTAATGTTCTGTTCTCTGAATGTCACACTTCTGATTTATAGAAACGTGTTTGTCTCTTAGATATGGCACGTTCTGTCTTTCATTGATTTCTCTACAGAACTCTGGTTCTCTCTCTGTGACAGTTTATTTATTTATTATGTTGTTGAACAAGAACATGAACATGTGAAAAAAGTTGGTGTTGAATGTTGAGCAGGAGGCGTTAAGGAGAACCAAGGAGAGAGGAGGAGGCTGCCCAAACTGAAGAACCCTGCTAAGATCTGGAAGAACCGTAAACAGCGGAACCACACTGACACTGTGGGTCAGTATCAAGAGAACCTCAGATAGAACACCATCAGGTCAGAACCAAGAGAACCTCAGATAGAACACCATCAGGTCAGAACCAAGAGAACCTCAGATAGAACACCATCAGGTCAGAACCAAGAGAACCTCAGACAGAACGCCATCAGGTCAGAACCAAGAGAACCTCAGATAGAACGCCATCAGGTCAGACCAACAGAACTTCAGATAGAACACCATCAGGTCAGAACCAAGAGAAGCTCAGATAGAACACCATCAGGTCAGAACCAAGAGAACCTCAGATAGAACACCATCAGGTCAGACCAACAGAACTTCAGATAGAACACCATCAGTTCAGACAAAGAGAACCTCAGATAGAACACCATCAGGTCAGACAAAGAGAACCTCAGATAGAACACCATCAGGTCAGAACCAAGAGAACCTCAGATAGAACACCATCAGGTCAGAACCAAGAGAACCTCAGATAGAACACCATCAGGTCAGAACCAAGAGAACCTCAGATAGAACACCATCAGGTCAGAACCAAGACAATGCAAGGAACGTCAGAACACCATCAGGTTAGAACCAAGAGAAACTCAGATATAACGCCATCGGGTCAGAACCAGACTTCAGGTTGAACACAGGAACTGCCCTGTAGATCAGAACCACTTTGTGTTACCTTGTTGTTTAAAGGTTCTGTACAGATAAATTTACCTTGTTCTGGTTCTGTGGTGTCAGAGTTTGATGTTATGCAAGAATATTCATAATAAAGCAAGAATGTTCTGTTGGTTGCAGAGGATGAGTTGGATGGTGAGGAGGTTCTGGAGCAAGAGGAGGAGCAGTTGGAGGAGGTGAGCAGGATGCTGATCATCAGGGAGGAGCAGTTGTTCAGTCAAGACTCCCCCAGTGAGGAGGAGGAGGACCAGCTGCAGAAAGACTTTGAGGCTCTGAGACTGCAGATGTGGATGGCCATCCACAACACCTTCACCACCTCCTCCTCCTCCCCCTCCCCCTCCCCCTCCTCCTCCTCAGAGCAGCTGAAGGTCCTGAGGAGCGCTGTGGCCTCCATCCAGCAGCAGGAGGTGCAGGACCGGCGCTGGGCAGACTGTCCGGAGGAGCGAGTCCCGGTGTGGCGTCCTCAGAAGTGTCTTAGCGCTCACAACACTCTACTGCAGAAAATGGTGGAGTCCAGACTGATGAAGGCTGCTGAGGAAGACTGCAGTGAAACCAGCAGACTTTCGTCTTCTCTGAAGAGGGAGGTGAGTCGTCAGCATGCAGGTGTGTCAGATGGAGAATAGTACTGACGTACCTGTGCAGGTGTGTCGGATGGGAAACTTATGTTACTGAAGTACCTGTGCAGGTGTGTCGGATGGGGAACTTATATTACTGACGTACCTGTGCAGGTGTGTCGGATGGGGAACTTATGTTACTAAAGTACCTGTGCAGGTGTGTCGGATGGGGAACTTATGTTACTAAAGTACCTGTGCAGGTGTGTCGGATGGGGAACTTGTGTTACTGACGTACCTGTGCAGGTGTGTCGGATGGGGAACTCATGTTACTGACGTACCTGTGCAGGTGCGTCGGATGGGGAACTTATGTTACTAAAGTACCTGTGCAGGTGTGTCGGATGGGGAACTTGTGTTACTGACGTACCTGTGCAGGTGTGTCGGATGGGGAACTTATGTTACTGATGTACCTGTGCAGGTGTGTCGGATGGGGAACTTGTGTTACTGACGTACCTGTGCAGGTGTGTCGGATGGGGAACTTATGTTACTGACGTACCTGTGCAGGTGTGTCGGATGGGGAACTTATGTTACTAAAGTACCTGTGCAGGTGTGTCGGATGGGGAACTTATGTTACTGATGTACCTGTGCAGGTGTGTCGGATGGGGAACTTGTGTTACTGACGTACCTGTGCAGGTGTGTCGGATGGGGAACTTATGTTACTGACGTACCTGTGCAGGTGTGTCGGATGGGGAACTTATGTTACTAAAGTACCTGTGCAGGTGTGTCGGATGGGGAACTTGTGTTACTGACGTACCTGTGCAGGTGTGTCAGATGGGGAACTCATGTTACTGACGTACCTGTGCAGGTGCGTCGGATGGGGAACTCATGTTACTGACGTACCTGTGCAGGTGCGTCAGATGGGGAACTTATGTTACTGACGTACCTGTGCAGGTGTTTCGGATGGGGAACTTATGTTACTGACGTACCTGTGCAGGTGCGTCGGATGGGGAACTTATGTTACTGACGTACCTGTGCAGGTGCGTCGGATGGGGAACTTATGTTACTGACGTACCTGTGCAGGTGTGTCGGATGGGGAACTTATTTTACGGACGCACCTGTGCAGGTGTGTCGGATGGGGAACTTATTTTACGGACGCACCTGTGCAGGTGTGTCGGATGGGGAACTTATGTTACTGATGCACCGGTGCAGGTGTGTCGGATGGGGAAGCGTGTGAAGGAGGACCTGCTGACGGTGGTGAGGACGGTGCAGGACTGCTACCCTCCACAGATGGACATCCTGAACGTGTACGCTGGACTCTTCCATCAGGACTTCTCTGCTCGGCTGACTGAACTCGCTGCTTCTGGACTGGGACACGACGACTGCAGCTACCTGCTGTTCTGGATCAACCACTACTATCCACAGTGAGTCCATCGGTCACACAACGACTGTTGATACTGT
Organism: Pterois miles; assembly: GCA_947000775.1. Taxonomy (NCBI): domain Eukaryota; kingdom Metazoa; phylum Chordata; class Actinopteri; order Perciformes; family Scorpaenidae; genus Pterois; species Pterois miles. Next base: position 5,479,392 of record CAMQGK010000634.1, on the reverse strand, counting down.
TTCTGTTTTTCACTGTTGTGTTTCACCTGACAGCACATTTCCTCCTTTGGACACTGAGGAAAGTAGTTAATCCAACTGTTTAGATAAACTAAGACTGAGAAAAAACCAATAAAGAACCATTTAAATGAAAGACATAAAAATATAATCAACATCAGAGAGATGAAACTACAGACAGTATATACATTTCATTAGTCCAGTAGTATAACTCTAGTAGCTGCGACAATATACAGTACAAGTATACAGGTATGAGTTCAGTGAACATAATAATACATATTCAAGTATATATTATATATATGCAGTGTATGTAGTATAGTCACACTCTACAGCAATACAATACTATTAAATATATAATCGAAACATTGTGTACAAATACAATACTAATAAGTAGTGGTGGTGATATAGTATTGTGGTTATATAAAGCAGCATGCATGTGTTAGGTATGTCACTGCTTCCATATTAACAGTAAAAACACTTGTTACAGAACATGTAACAACAACACATTCATAACTTTCACATAATAATCATAAGAGTCACTGATCTGGAACCAGTTTTACCTGTCACGTCTCAGGTGTATTTGTTTCGTCCTGCAGTGAAATATTAAACCATGCAGAACTGGAGGGAAAGATAAAGACAGCCTGTCTGGGTTCTCTGCTGCTGCAGGACCATCTGAACCAACTGGAGGACCAGTACCTGACCCACAAAGAGGTAAAGACTAGCACACTGGTGGCAACAGGTCCCAGTCAGATGGGGATTTGTTTTCTATTACTTCACTTCTTAAGTAACAGACACCCAGTTCATAATACTGCAAATATAGAAATGTTACAGCACGTATATCAGTGGGCCGATCACCACTCTGTTACCTCATTTGGGGATAGATAGTGGTTCAGGAGACATTTATTTAATGAAAATCTTCCAGATTATTGCTTTAAGGAATAAGAAAGTCAAATGGTGTGAAACATTTTTTCTGTCCTTCAGGAAAAAGTGAAGTTGTGGCTGAACACAGCTCTGATGAAAGAAGAGGAGAGCTGGCTGAGCGGCCGGAAACCTGAACTCATCGACCAATACTGCTTCAGTCCGCTGGCTATAGATGTCATACAGGTGAGACAGTCAGTACATGTGAGACACAGTCAGTACAGATGAGATACAGTCAGTACAGATGAGACACAGTTAGTACATGCGAGACACAGTCAGTACAGATGAGACACAGTTAGTACAGGTGAGACATAGTCAGTGCAGGTAAGACAGTCAGTACAGGTGAGATACACTCAGTACAGGTGAGATACACTCAGTACAGGTTGAGATACGGTCAGTACAGATGAGACACAGTTAGTACAGGTGAGACATAGTCAGTGCAGGTAAGACAGTCAGTACATGTGAGATACACTCAGTACAGGTGAGACAGTCAGTACAGGTGAGATAAAGTCAGTACAGGTGAGACAGTCAGTACATGTGAGACACAGTCAGTACAGGTGAGACAGTCAGTACAGGTGAGATACAGTCAGTACAGGTGAGATACAGTCAGTACAGGTGAGATACAGTCAGTACAGGTTGAGATACGGTCAGTACAGATGAGACACAGTTAGTACAGGTGAGACATAGTCAGTGCAGGTAAGACAGTCAGTACAGGTGAGATACACTCAGTACAGGTGAGACAATCAGTACAGGTGAGACAGTCAGTACAGGTGTTTTGTATGAAACACGAGGGAACACCTGTAATCCAGATAGTGATGTAAACAGGTGTGTAGCAGGTGTACCTGGATATGTCTCTGTATTTGTGTTCCCAGGTGATGAACGGCTTCCTGACTGAGTTCAGCTGTGCCATCAGAGACCAGTGGAAAGCTCACAGGATCACAGCTCACCTGGAGAGTTTCTTCGACAGGTAGATCCCGCCCACTGAACTCGTGAATATTAACGATTCTTGTCGATCAGGTGTTGTGTTATATTAAATATTTAGTCTGTGTTTCAGCTATAAAAAGTGTGTGGAGGATTTTGTGAAGGGAAACCACAATAACGTTGGCTCAGTGATGAAAGCTCAACTGGTGTGTGAGCAGCAGTTCAGGTACAGTTACACACCTGTCAAACCTGCATTCACACATCAGTGATTTCACTTCTAAAGATCTGTGACTTTATGACCTGAGGCATTCTGGGAACTGTAGGAGTTCACTGCTAGACGAGTGAGCTCTGATTGGACACTTTTCCTGCTCTGTTGCTGATTGGTTCTCTGTGACTGTCCTCAGGGATTACATCACAAGTCAAACAGGAAGTCTGTCGGAGCAGCAGAGACGTCGCTGTCTGGACACTCTGTTGGCCCTGAAGGATTGTGGGTACAGGTATTTCACCTGTCCCATTCACATCCAGCTGAAGGTACAAATAATGTGTGTACTGCAGTGGTCATATCACTCTTATCCACCAATCAATAAACAATAATCGCTGGTTGTGTTCAGGTGTATTTCACTCAGCTGTGGACGTCGGTCTGGTTGGACGGGTCACTTCCTGTTGTTGACTCTCTGCTGGACTCACTGAACCAGCAGCTGATCGACCTGACTGACCTGAAACCAGCCTGCAGACAGGTGAGACTGTTTATCTGTGTACCTGTCTGTCTGACTGACCACCTGTCTGTCTGTCTGACTGACCTGTCTGTCTGCAGTCCCTGCTGTGTGTCCTCCATCAGGACCTGGCTCTTCAGTATGTGAAGAGGATGATGAAGGCCAGGACCAGGAGCACAGAGCAGCAGGTGGGCGGAGCTCAGAGGATGATTGAAGATGCCCAAAAGATCAATGACTTCTTCAACGAGGGGGTGAGACTCATGCACGCTCATACACGTGCACGCCACTCAATATCAGGGTTGCTGTAGTTCAGCTGACCTGAAATCCTGGGGTCTCCTGCTCCGGTTCTTCCGGTTCTCAGCAGGAACTCTGGGACTAGGAACTTTCAGCCCTGTCTCAAGACCTCCAACCTGTGACAGTTAAGATGTAGTACTGTAGTAATACTGCAGTATTATTACAATACTGTGTTTGTGTCCTCAGGGCTGCAGTGAGTCTCTGTGGCTCGGCGAGATGCTCTGCAGCGTAGCTGAGGTTCTCCGTCTGCAGGATCCTGGAAGTGTTCAGCTGGAGGTCGTCAGTCTGGCCAGAACGTTCCCCGACCTCAGGTACAGAGAAAGAGAGCGAAGGAAGAAGAGAGCGAGAGTGCTTCACTGCCACACCTGCTGTAGGAAAGTTGATGAATTTATAGACTCTTTTAGAGTCGACGTCATGATGACGTCACAGTGTTAGCTGGAGGCTAAACAAGGAATACCAGACGCTAACACTAGCGCTAGGTTAAAGTTACACATCTAAAACGTCATCTTGATGTGTCGTGCTAAATATTAGCATCCCTTTCTCTCCATCTCTGAAACGCTTCGCCAGTATTATACGACTCATTTTTGACTGACTTTACTGACAGATAATTAACTACAGGCATCCAAGATTTATCTGCCCTCAATTTATCTTTACAGCGTTGCCGTTGGCCACCGCCGCGCTGGTCGGACGGCTGGGCACTTAGCTAGCTTAGCTTGCTAATTCTGCCATGCTGTCATGCAACACAGAAAATGAGCCGAACAAATGATGTCACTCATCTGGCGATAGCACTGTGCTTTCCTGCGCTGTGTGTGAATGAAACATCAAGTTGGTAAATTGTATTCATTTTGAGACTGGCTCGTTGGCTAGCTAGCTTGCTAATTCCACCACGCTACAGAAAATGAACCCAACAGCGGACAGTGCTGGGTCATGGAGTTAGCTGACTAATTATTGCCCTGGAAGGGCGCAGTCCTTGATGCAAATTTTCATTGGGGCCAAACGGTGGTACTACAACTTCTGTGTGTGTCACGTGATGCCATTGGGCAGAAAAAAGCTTTTTCCCATAGACTTACATAGGGATAATTTTTTTTAGATGAATCAACTTCCCAGTATGAACACTTGAAGAGTTCTTATTTAAATCATTAGGCGCTAAACGTTGTAAAATGCACTGATAGCCGAATCCAGAGTTGTTTACCCTCCTCCGTTCATGTGAATGAGATCCAGACCGAGGGCTGGGCTGAGGGCTGGGAGGCGGTGTTAACAAGCCGTGATGAAAGTGTGACGTTGTGACCGAGACATGTGACCATGCAGACGCTGCTGTGCTTGCTCTACGGCCCACAATGGATGCGGAAGATTGCCGGAAGACCCGGAGTGAACGGGGCCCAGCTTCAAATGCTGTATCTGCTTCTCTAAATACATCCATGATTGTAATGATGAAGAATGTGGACATGAAAAACGCTATAGACCAGGTGTACTTGTACACACCTGTCCTGCTGCTGTGGGGATAAATCGGTCACGTTCTGTTCTCAACTTCAAACACTGGAGCTGTGATCTGGATCAGCTGTGTGACACACACCTGGTTGCCGTAGGTGACGGCAGGTGCGGCCAGGTATGGTTCAGGTGTCACAGGAGTGTAAAGTGAATGGAAAAACACTGAGAGGAGTCATGTTCACAAAAACCTGCAACCTGCAGTCTGTCTGACTTCAGTTACTAAACATTATACTGTATATTATCTACAGTATATCTCTACATGTATTTATATTTATATGCGGTGTATCTCTAAATATTATATATTCATATTTAGATATAGTATCTATCCAGATATCGATTTATCTATCTCTAAACATTATATATTATCTACAGTGTATAATCTCCAAAGATTATATATTTATATGTATACTGTATACAGTAGCTCGCTACACATTATATATTTATACACCGTATATCTCTTAATACAATATTTATATTTATATGCAGTATACCTCTAAACATTATATGTATATTTATATTTATTTACAATATATCTCTAAATGTTATATATTTAATTTATACTCAGTATATCTCTAAACATTACAAAGTAAATCTCTAAACATGATATATTGATATCTATACATACATATATATATATATATATATATATATATATATATATATATATATATATATATATATATATATACATACATATATGTATATATGTATATATATGTGTGTGTGTATATATATATATATACACAATATATATATATACACAATATATATACACTGTATACAATATATACTGTATATTTATATATTATTTATACACTGTATATCTTTAAGCATTATTTATAATCGGATTTCTGATTGATTAGAGTATAATAAGAGAAGACAGCATTCAATATTCAAGGATCTGAATCTGAAACTCTGAGTTTTCAGAAACTTTCCACTTACGAGGTTTGAATACCACAAAAGGGGGGCGTTCATATGGACTCTTCTCATAGAAACAGTAAACACGACCCCATTTGAAGGCATCATTAATATGGCTGACCGTCAACTTAGACTGAGTACCGAACATCGTTGATGGAAACACAATCGGCTTCCTCTCGTCCCACCGGAGTCCTGCCCTCCTGTCTAGTGCAACTTGATCTGGGACGCTATGTTGGAACCAGGTCTCTGGAAAGGTGTGGCCGTTGCTGGGCTGAAGATGTATTTCATCCATCTTATTTTCCTCAGCCAAGAGCAGGCTGGGTAGTGGAGGAGCTTTAGGTCCTAGCTGGATTAGCTTAGCTTTCAGCCCGGCTCTCCTCCTGCTGCTGGCTGGTCAGGAAAACGGCAGATATTTTACTGGAGTACGGTAGTCGCTTTCAGTCCATAATGGCAGAAACATATCTCTGCTGCTGCTGTTGCAACGGAACGAACAATTGACTTTCACTTCTTAACTTCTTCTGCTTTCATTGACTGTTGTCTCCTCTACATCCTGTTTGGACCTTTTGTCGATAAAAAATAATTTATTTTTATCGTCCATCTAATTTTTAAAAAGATATTTGTGGATATATATATATATATCTGTGGATTCTGGTTTATATTTCTCTCATTTTAAGAGTGTTTTTATGAATTTTATGAATTGTATTTTTAAGATTTGGTTGCTCTTGTTTGATTGGTTGTTGCAGCCTGTGACTTAGGTATAACCACGTTATGAGTGTGATGATTAAAGATGCATAATGAAATGTGTCTGTAATAATCTTTTTTGTTTTGTTGACACCTGTCCACCAGGTGCTTTATTGATCCCTCCGCTGTATCGTCTCTCCTCAGTGATGCTCATGTGTCGGCGCTGCTGTCTCTGAAAACCGGCCTATCAGCTGCTGACGTTCGCTCCATCAGGCGCAGTGTGGAGGAGAATCGCCTCCTTGATGTCACCACCAATGAGAGCCCTCCATTCTTCTCCAAGGTCAAAGTCAACTGGATTGATAATAAGATCAATCAGATGGGGCTGAAGACTTGAACTGTTCCGGTATGTTGGTGAGTTAGCATGTTAGTGGTCAGTAAACAATTAAGTATGTTATGAGCATTTATCACAGAGTGTTAATGCTTTATCACAGCACATTTTACTTTGAAATTCTGCCGATGCTTACAGGCGGCCATGTTGAAGGACGGAAAGCTAAAGAAATATTTAGCTTCAAACGTAAAGACTGCCTCTGCTGCTCCGATCTGATGTGGTGTTCCTCAGGGTTCCACCCTGGATCCTCTTCAGTTCCCTCTGTCTGTTAGGAACCATTAGAGAACATGGTCCTCACTGATAGATAGGTAGATAGTTAGCTAGGTGGATAGTTAGCTGGGTATATAGATAGTTAGGTAAATAGTTAGCTAGTTAGATAATTTGCTAGGTAGATTGACCCCAGGCGGAGGGACCATTTAGGCCCGGTGCTGCCACTGCTCAATTTCTGTAATCAGTGCAGCATCAGAACCTGGAAGAACTAGCCCAAGAGCTAACCAGCCAGCGAGCTAATTCCACCATGCCTCAATGCCACATGCTTATAGTTGTCACTCATCTGGCAATATCATGTTCATCAATTTCATCATATGATGATGATGACGATGATGATGATGATGATGATGATGAAAGTTTACAGTTACGACAAACTTTTGAGACTTTATGCTGCCGGTTTGAAACTCTGTAAGAGTTTCCATCTGTGTGTTTGTGCTGCACCAGACAACCCAGACTCCTCCTGGAAAACAGTTCAGTGCTCCAAGAAGAAGATCAACTCCAGGTGACTCAAGAAGTCTGATCAGACTATAAATACAGACTATACCAGTCTGTTCAGCGCTCTGAAATTCATGAGATGAACACCAAACTACCCTCTCAAAGACCCCTTGAACCTTTTCTGCCCATGCTTGAACTGTATTATGAACCCTTGAATATTCTCAAGGTCCCTGGACCTGACCTCCAAACCTTCTCAGTGAACATATTGATCATTTAATGACCTCTCAAACCAATGAACCCACAGCATTTTTAAGGAACCTGATTAATTACATTCAGAACAGCGACAGATGCATCAATACTGAATCAATCTATCTATCTAATCTATCTTCAGCTGATATTCGTTTGCTGCTGCATTAATGCTCAGGATATCTAATAGAGCATCTTTATTTCTAAATATACTTATCCTTTAAATAATAGAAAGTTTTAGCTTAAATCTAAGCTTCAGTCATGATTTTTTTCTGCTAAGAAGGGGAGAAATCTGTTGCAGATGTTGAACAGATGTACCTGGATGAGTCAGTCCAGGTGTGTCTGCTGCCTCCTTCTGGTCACACGTTGCAGCTGCTACCTGTCAACACTGCAAACACTTTCTATTTCAGAAGTTTAATTCTTTATAAGCTGTCTGTTAGGTGGTTAAAGAACGATTCCAATATACACAGTATATGGTCAAAAGTACATGGGAAATTTATTGTGCTGCCTTATTAACTGAGCTGCTGATTGACAGTTTTCCAGTGGAAGTTCTGCATGGATTGTTGGTTGTTTTTAAATGTTTTTATATGATAAATATAAGAAATAAAAATCTTAAATATTATGACACACACTTGATTTTTCACATGATATTTACCAATTAAACTATGCACTCAATTAACTCCTGCTCCTGTTCCGACATCAAGATTCTGTTATTTAAATGTTATCCTTCATATAAATGACCGTGTGAGTTCAGACAGTATACTGTGATAATGTTCTTTATATAAATGAACAGACTAGACTTGTATTCATTTTATTATGATTTAAGACAGCATACTGTGATACTGTTCTTTATATAAATGAACACACCAGAGTTCTATTTATTTTATTGTCATTTAAGACAGTATACTGTGATACTGTTCTTTATAAAAATGAACAGACCATACTTTTATTTATTTTATTGTGATTTAAGACAGTATATCATACTTTAGTGTCTTTTCTGTCCAGTCACCCTAGCAACAACAAACGCTGCAACTCGGCCTGACTAACCAATCACATGGCACACTGCTGATACGTCACATCCTGTCAGCGCGCTGTGTTTGGGGAGTCCTCCATCTTGGCTGTGGCTAGCTGACTAGCTAGCAGAGAGTCTCTTCCGAGGGGATGAGAGGAGCTGGATAAACTAAAACGCCGCTGAATTTACGAAACCGGGACTGTCTCTCAGAACCGATCCGAACCACAGCCCAGTAGACAGACCCGGACCCGCTCTGGTCTCAGAAACACTCACACCCGGTCCTGCCGGGCTGCAATGGGCTAGCCGGCTAACTTAGCCAGTAAAGAGGAACTGTTGCTCCTGGTTCCGTTTGGATCTATGTCGGGTAAAACTGCCGGAAAAAGAAGCCGTGCCGAACCGAACCGGGCCGCATAACACTCCGGTCCTGTAGTCAGGATTGGAACCAGTGATGCCGGGTGATCACCTGCTCAGGTAAACCCAACCTGAAGTTAAAGCAGCCTTCTACACTCCGCTAAGTTTAGGCAGGTGTTCCGGGTGGTCAGGCGGCTTCATGACTGGACCGTCCTCACACTGACCCGGGTAACATGTCCACCAGGACCCCCCTGCCCACTGTCAACGAGCGGGACGCCGAAAACGTGAGTTCAGCTTCATATCTACTTGTGTTTTATTTGTTGTCCTGTGTTTATCTGTCACTTTAACATGCTTTCAATAAAATAGTCACATAACACAATAATTGTGCTTCAAGGTGTTGTTACTGTGAGCAGACTGCTTCATGTGGCATAAAGTAATATAAAAGAATTATTTATTATTATTTCCATTATCAATGTTGCTACTGTTGATACAATAAGTAAATATATAAATAAATACAAATAAAAAAACAGAACTGTACAATTAGTCACAGAAAACAGAAGTGCAAAGAGAGTAAATAACTGATTGCACTGCAGAAGAACTACAGACAGCGTTTTTACAGAGCCACACATCTGTGATAATTAGGTCATCATATGACCGCTTCTGATCCAGGTCTGCATTGATGCTGATGACAGATAGACGCTCCTGTGCCATCGATAACGCAAGTACATTTAATGAGATAAAGTTTCACAAAACTTTGCTCAGCAGAGGCAGCTGTAACTGGGAGAGATACTGCAGAGAGCCAGTGTCTACTACAGGATTTAGTGAGACTGAGGCAAGTGGACCTCGGACTCTCTAGGGAGGTCAGGGTTCATGCTCCCCCAGGAGAAAATTGTGTACAATCTAAAAACTAAAGGTCCAGTGTGTAGAATCTGGCTCCATCTAGTGGTGAGGCTGCAGATTGCAACCAAGTGAGTACCCCTCCTCTTACTTGTGAGTCACTGTGGTTACTTTATAACAAAACAATAAGGTAATGCTATCACTTAAGTTTGCAGCTTGGACACTTCTATAATTCATTTTAGTTGATGCTCAGTGCAAACCCTGCATTTAAAGAATAATCCACAAGTTCATCAATACAAGATATAGCTGACACACTCTGTCTGTCTGTGTTTATTTTCCCAGCATGCCCCAGTGGATGATGGCCGTGGTCAGGTGTCATCCCGTCCCGTCAGATCTGCTCGTTGTAAAAACTCTTCGTCCACCGCAGACGAGACGGCGCACATCGGAAACTACCGACTGCTGAAAACCATCGGGAAGGGAAACTTTGCTAAAGTCAAGCTGGCTCGACATGTCCCGACAGCACGAGAGGTGAGACAGGACCTGGGGTGAGACAGGATGTGGGGTGAGACAATATGTGAGGCAGGGCGAGGTGTGAGGGCAGGACCAGTGTTGAGACAAGAGGTGAGGTAGGACCAGGGGTGAGGCGAGAGATGAGACAGGACGAAGGGTGAGACAGGACGAGGTGACAAAAGCATGTAAGAATCTAAATGCGAGTTCAATAAAGATTGTTGTGTTTGTATCCTGATAGTTATTGATCACTTACAGGAACATGATTTAACCGTCAGTCATCTTTGTGTTCCTGAAAGGTGGCGATCAAAATCATTGATAAGACCCAGCTTAACCCCACCAGCCTGCAGAAGGTGAGAGACAGACTGGACCCAGACTGGTCTGTAACTCCAGTTCATTAAAACGTCATATACCAATAGACCCCTTTTCTTTTAGCAACCATGATAAGTTCATCATTATCTGTGTTTCATGACAGCATGGTGGAATTACCAGGCTAAGCTAGTTAAGTAGCCAGCCGCCCGACCAGCGGGCGGGTGGCCAACAGCAGCGCTGTAAAGATAAACTGAGGGCGTGTAAATCTTTGGATTTCTTTAGTTAAATATCCTTCAGTAAAGTCAGTCAAAAAGAGAGTCGTACAATATCAGCAAAGTGTTTCAAAGATTGAAAGTGTTGCTAATAGTTTAGCCTTCTGCTAACTGCAGCCAATGGCTCACAGCTGCAGTTAGCAGAAGGCTAAATTTTAGCAACGTTTACTTTCCATCTCTGAAACACTTTGCTTGCCAGAGCCTCGAATCACAGTTTATCATCTCAAATGTTGTGATATCTGGATTCTGGCATCCAGCAACACAGCAAGATGACACTTTAGATGAGTAACTTTAGGCCACTGCTAGTGTTAGCCTCCAGTTTTTCCTTTGTGTAGCCTCCAGCTTACACTGTAACATCACCCTGACGTTGACACTAAAAGGGTCTAAGTCTCTGATCAATAACCTGTCTGTCTGTCAGCTCTTCAGAGAGGTCAGAATAATGAAGATCTTAAATCACCCAAACATTGGTGAGTAATGTAACACACCACCATCTGTCTCTCTGTCAGTCACACCTGTCTCACTTGTGACTGTATATTTGTGTGTCCACAGTGAAGCTGTTTGAGGTGATAGAGACAGAGAAGACTCTGTATCTGGTGATGGAGTACGCCAGCGGAGGTCAGTCCAACCTTCATCTGAACACCTGACCTAGGCTCATGACCTCTGACCTTCATTCAGCATCAGGTTCACATTGTGTTGTCATTTATCTGTGTGTGTCTGTCTGTGTGTGTGTGTGTGTGTGTGTGCGCGCGCGCGCAGGTGAAGTGTTTGACTACCTCGTTGCTCATGGCAGGATGAAGGAGAAGGAGGCCAGAGCTAAATTTAGACAGGTAATGCACACACACTGCTGTTACCATGGTAACACACTGGCAGAGCGATGTCACCATACCAGAACCTTAGTGGTACCAGTGAAATTCTACAATTCTCCAGTTCAGTACCACAGTAACACAGCTCTTCAATATCCACGGCTTTTTACCGTGAGAAGCTGTTTTATGAAATTATTCTTTCTCACCAAAACTGAATTTTATTAGATTACATTTGAACACATCATTATAACGTTAGAATTTACCTTCACCCAATAAACATTTTTTCTGAATAAAGCTGGAACGGGTCATAACGAAACTCTTTGCAACCTCTTATAACGTTACCTGGTAGTTACCATTATTTAGCCTAATAGGACTATTAGGCTAAATAACGTTACCATTATTTAGCCTAATAGGACTCGCTGCCCACCTGCTGCTAACAGCTATCTGCTATCTGCTAACATGTAACAGCTAACAGCTAAGTACTTACACTAACTGCTAACAGCTAACTGCCAACTGCAAACAGCTACCTGCTAACTGCTAACATCAAACGCTATCTAGCTCTCCTCCTGCTGATTTCAACACAGATGTGTTGTTCACAGGGTAGCATTATCAGGGAACTTTTCTATCTTCCCTGGGACGCTGTTAGTCTCGAGCCCTGATCTCTGGTTCCTGTGGTACTGTAGAAAAATTAAAGGTACCGTCATGTTTTTGACGTGTTACTGAAGTATCGGTTCTGGTGACATCCCTACCTGGAGGGACCTGCGTCCCATAATACTATAGTGAAGTAAAGAGGTGTACCTGGTTCAGATTATTTCAGGTGAGCAAACACACTCTAAGCCTGGTCTGAACCTCTCTCTGTCTGCCTGTCTCTCAACCTGTCTATCTTTACCTATCTACCTCTACCTGTCTCTCTACCTGTTTCTCTACCAACCTGTCTGTCTCTATCTGTCTCTCTGCCAACCTGTCTCTGCCTGTTTCTCTCTACATGTCTGTCTCTCTCTCTACCTGTCTGTCTGTTTCTCTACTTGTCTGTCTGTCTTTGCAGATTGTGTCTGCCGTTCAGTACTGCCATCAGAGGCACATAGTTCACCGTGACCTGAAGGTAACACATGCTAAACTCAACATCAGATTTCCCAGCTGACATTAAACACACCATGTAATTACATTCACATTTCCTTCTCCTGCTGCTCCTCTATCCTCCACTCCTCTCTCTCCTCCTCTCTCCTGCAGGCAGAGAACCTCCTGCTGGATTCTGACATGAATATAAAGATAGCAGACTTTGGGTTCAGCAATGAGTTCACTGACGGTGGGAAACTGGACACTTTCTGTGGTTCTCCTCCATACGCTGCTCCTGAACTCTTCCAGGTACTCATTCACTCATGTATTGATGTGTAGTGGTAGTAGTAACAGTACTAACGGTGTGTGTGTGTGTGTGTGTGTGTGTGTGTGTGTGTGTGTGTGTGTGTGTGTGTGTGTGTGTGTGTGTGTGTGTGTGTGTGTTTTTTTTTCAGGGGAAGAAGTATGACGGTCCAGAGGTGGATGTGTGGAGTCTGGGTGTGATCCTCTACACTCTGGTCAGTGGATCTCTGCCTTTTGATGGACAGAACCTCAAGGTCAGTATCACACACCTGCTCCCAGTTTGGAGAAGCAGGAGTACCGACAGGAGGCCAAGCTAAAATTATAAAATCACACAAACTAAAACTCAAACTAACCAATCAATGATGCGGTAGACCAGCAACTCCTGTACTGAGAGGGAAAATTACTGGGTTTTTGAATGGAGTCTGGTGGCTTTGAAGACAGCAGTGTAACAGCTTCAGAAAGGGATGACTGGTGGTGAGGTAAAGTGGTAAAAATATTTTAAATATAGCGTACACTTAAACTGCTATTGTTTTTTTAAGGCAGCTGAAATCTGTTTTTCTGCTGCTCCCATCAAGAGCCGTTTGCCTCCTCATCAGACAGCCTTTTCTGACGGGTAACTGAAGCCGTTCACTCTCTTCAAAGCCGCCAGACTAAATTTTACCTCAGAACATGGGAGTATACTTAGAACCCCACTTCTTGTAGTTACTGTGTTTCCAAACTCGGCACAGCTAACGTAGGCTCACCTAGTGCCAGTGTTCACATTATTCATATCCTTATTGATTACTATACTGTGCTAAGCTACATCCCTGCTTTCTGCTGATGGCTGAGTGGGCTTTTCCTTTTGGAAATAACAGAAAAGGACAGGTAGTGTTGCTCACTGGCTGAATGTCTGTCTGTAGGAACTGAGAGAGCGAGTGCTGCGTGGTAAATATCGTATTCCCTTCTACATGTCGACTGACTGTGAGAACCTGCTGAAACGTTTCCTGGTGCTGAGTCCAGGGAAACGAGGAACGCTGGAGGTCAGAACACCTGAACACATCATAAGTTTCCTTATCGGGTGTTTGATTGATCAGTTTATTGGTTTCAGTGTTGTCTGAATGTTATGGGTGGGATTTTTTTTTTTTTTACTATTTTGAAATAGATTTTTTTAATGCCAGAATCAATATATTTGCTTCATTTGAGTCTATGTGGAGGTAAAAGGAAGTTACCGATTTTATTGTTGTAGTCTGAGATGGATGGATAAAAAGAACGGAGCTGATGGAGAGCTAGAGATCACCTTGGAGAAGTTGGAGGAAGTAGACACGTGTGACTAACTCTGGTTTTCAAAATAAGGTGTTAACAAAAGGAACTGTATATACAAAATAAATCTATGGAAATCAGATTGATTGTAGTATATTCACCAGAATTATAAAACATTACGTGTCCCTTTTAAATTAAAAAGAAAATACCACTAATTTCTGAAAGAAATGTTGTCATTGGAAAAAATTTAGTAAATAAAGACAATGACTGATATATTTGACTTCAGGACATATCTGACGACATACGTGCTGAAAATCAAACATTTTACTGTATTAATTTAGATATTTTCCAAAGTAAAACTTCTTAGAAGTGTACGATTCAACTTTTCCACATGGTCTAGTGTTAAAAAAGTTAACAAAAATCACAATAAATCACAATATCAAATTGCAATGTTTAAAATTAGCAATACACATTGAATCAGCACCCAAGTATCTTGATAGTAGTGAATCAGGAGATGAAAGGTGAATTGTCCCAGCCCTGCTGAAAGTTATCTGAATGTTTCTCAGCAAATCATGAGGGATCGCTGGATCAACATCGGCTCTGACGAAGAGGCGCTGAAACCCTTTGTGGAGCCGGAGCTGGACATCAGAGACCAGAAGAGGATCGGTACTCACTCAATTACAGTACAAGTGCACAGGATGAATATATTTACACTGGTTGTATACATGTATTGTACCAGTCACAGCACAAGTACCCTCAGGGCTTTCCCTGCATAGAGAATTATGAAGCGGCCACCTCCTTCAAATTTCACCTCAACTCCAGCTCTCGACAAAACACTTGACGGTTGTCTTTGTGGAAAACTATTTTGTAATATGCAAATTTCGTTGCACTTGGTGGATTTTCGGCATGTTACTGCAGTTGCGGGATTATGTTGTGGTGGTGCTGTAACCCCGCACTCACCACCGCCACACACGCGGTCTGTCGGACACTCACTAAAGTTACACCTCGCTGACAGACTGTATGTGTGTGACAACGTTGAGTACGAAGCCACCAGCAACGCTACAGCCGTTAAAGTAACACAAACAGACCCACTGTCGGACATTTGCTATTGTCACACCGGGCAGTCACACCGCTGACAACCTCACAGCTAAACTAAATGCATGGTGGAGAATTTTACTGGGAAAGTGGCTGCATGTGTCTGCACCGTGGCTGCTACAGTAACTCTCCTGACGGTGAACTGGAGACAGTGAATGCAGCACCGTGGCTGCTACAGTAACTGTCCTGACAGTGAACTGGGGACTCAGTTGTCTATCGTGTTCATATACTGCAGCTGGTGCACCGCTAGATCCCATCAAAGTAGGAGCAGCAGTGTTTCCCTGCCGTTTGTAAATATTGTTTTATTTCGCCAGCTGGCATTTAACTTAAAAATGTACAAAATGTCCTTCTGGGGGACCCCTTAGAGGGTTCGAGATCAGGATGGAACCACCTCTGCCCCTTTTGAAACAGCAAAAACCCAGACACATGATGAATATACTTACATATATATTGTACTAGTACGCAGCTGAAGTACTGTATAACGCTGTGCTGTGTTGCAGACGTGATGGTGGGGATGGGTTACTCCAGAGAGGAGATCAATGATTCGCTCTCCAAGATGAAGTATGATGACATCACAGCTACCTACCTGCTGCTGGGACGCAGCGCTGCTGAGGTCAGAGGTGGTTACCACGGTGACAGCAGATGTAACACATTCAGACACTGAGCAGCAGTGATGATAACAGTGTGTTTGTTGTTCAGGTAGAGGTGAGCGACTACAGCAAACCCCGTCAGTCTCCTGCTCACCTCCTGAACCATCGCTCCTCCTCCTCCTCCTCCAAACAGAGGAGGAACAGTGACCAAGGTACATACCCAGACTAGGACCAGGACTTCATCCAGACCACATGTCCAGACTATAACTCCTCTCACTTCTTCTCCAGTGTGTCCGGCCTCCTCAGCTGCTCCTCACCCCAGGAGGAGTCAGGTGGCAGCTCCAGCAGAGGGGGAGGTGAAGCAGGAGGTGGGAGGTCAGAACAACAAGTCCAGTCCTGTTGAGGGAGGCAGTCCGCTGCTTGGCAACGCCAACAACCCCAACATGGCTGACATCCCTGAGCGGACGAAAGCACCAGCCACACCCACTGTGAGTTCATATAGACATACAAGCAGTTTATATGTGTCTTCCTATTGTGATCCAGCGAATATCTGATATCTGTGTTTTCTTACTGAATGTGAAACATATTGATTATTGATTATTGTCTCAGGGTGGATGGTCCAGCATGACGAGGAGGAACACGTATGTTTGTACTGAGAGGAACTCAGCAGATCGAAACTCTGTGGTCCAGAACGGCAAAGAGAACAGGTACAAATCCGCCAGGTTTTAAGTTTGATTGAGGATGTTAATAATTAACTGTGTAACCGATAATCAATATTAAGAATTTTATCCAACTAACTCTATCAGTTAAAAGAAATAATAATTAATTCAACATCTGAGAAAAACGCAGAGGAGTGACTTGTCACTTTAATGAGAAAAGCTGGTCCACCTTAAGAGTCCCCCTTAAGAGAGAGCCATTGCATTTACAGTTTGCTCTGGACTTCCAGCCGAGGATTTGTAGCTTGTAGCCTCGTAGCATTTTTTTCACCGACAAATAAATTGTACACACACTGTCTGCTACAGCTACGTTCACAGCTATGAAGCCCACACTCACCGCCACACACACGGTCTGTCAGAAACTAGCTGTAGTTACGCTACAGTGGGCATGAGCCACCGGCAACGCTAGCAGCTGCTAATGTAGTAGTGTAGCGTGTTTGCCAGACAATTGCTATCATTAATCCAGGCACACAGCTGATAACCTGCTAAACTAAACTAAATGTTCGGTGGAGACTTTTACTGTGAAAGTGGTTGCATGTCTGCAATGCTACGTGTTAGCCTCTGGCCAGCAGTAGCTGGGAATCATTTGGCTGAGTGTCTCTATAGACCCCTTTTCTGTTTGTAGCCATGAGGGCGGAGTGTTAAGTAGAGACAGAATAATTCTCTTTATGCGTTAGGTAATGCTGGTTAGCAAGTATTGTTGGCTTGTTTTTTTTTAACAATGGCTTAAAAAAGTGCTAGTTGCTTTCAATATGTTCTGTCACTCACTCTCCAGGATCACCAGTGTTAGTTGAGAAAGTTAACATTAACCAATGGGACCAGATTAGCCGACCCCTACGCCGCTTGAGACTACTTCAGGGGGAGTAGACAACTGGCTAACATTAGCCGTTAGTTAGCTAGCTGAATTGTCTGTGTCCGAAAATGGCTAGATAGCTAGGTAGATTGTCCGGAGACTGACAAGCTAGCTAGCTAACAGTTGCTCTCCTCACGGTGAAGTAGTGTCCTGGCGGTGAGGAGTGAGGCAGAGGAACCGTGACCCATCACTGTCTGCTGTTGGGCTCATTTTCTGTAGCATGTTGGGATTAGCATGGGAGCCTAAGCAAATACATTAAATTTATTAAAAATCGAAAAAACAATAAAGCATAATACATAGATCAATCGATTGTTTTTGCCACCCCTAGTAAGACCCCCTGAATTAATGATGTAACTGTACCCGCCCCCCGCCCCCTCAGTTCCACCACCACCCCTCAGAGGTCAGTGGGCGGAGCCTCCACCCACAGTGTGAGCAGTGCAGCGACTCCACCTGACCGGCTGCGTTTCCCTCGGGGGACGGCGAGTCGCAGCACCTTTCACGGAGGTCAGCTGAGAGAGAGACGCACCGCCACCTACAACGGTCCCCCCGCTTCCCCCAGCCTGTCTCATGACGCCCAATCGCGAGCCAGAGGATCCACCAACCTGTTCTCCAGACTCACCTCCAAACTCGCACGCAGGTACGCCAGCGCAAAGCATCATCGGAGGTTGTTCTCACTGAGTGTTCAAATGTCTTGTAGGTCTGTTTACCTGTCTGACTGCAGACAGCATCATATCTAGTTTGAATCTGACCTGAATCTGGCTCCAGGACCAGGACCAGGCCAGTCTTCCTCTCAGAGTCTGACCTGAATCTGGGTCCAGGACCAGGACCAGGCCAGTCTTCCTTTCAGACACCTGTCTGCTGTTTCCTCTTCTGTTTCTGCTCTGCAGCCGTTACCTGCCTCTAGGTCTGCATGACAGGAGGAAAATCTGCGCAAATCTGCGATGTGCGATAACAACAGCAAAGTCACTAAATAAACGTAATAATATAATTAATATCTCACTGGAAACAAAAATCTAAAATGTTAATAAAATATATAATATTCCTGAGTGAAGTTTAAAAGGCTGAAGAACACAAACATCAATCAGTATCAGTCCTTCCTCCTGTCCTCCATCAATCAGTATCAGTCCTTCCTCCTGTCCTCTGTCCTCCATCAGTCAGTATCAGTCCTTCCTCCTGTCCTCTGTCCTCCATCAGTCAGTATCAGTCCTTCCTCCTGTCCTCTGTCCTCCATCAGTCAGTATCAGTCCTTCCTCCTGTCCTCTGTCCTCCATCAGTCAGTATCAGTCCTTCCTCCTGTCCTCTGTCCTCCATCAGTCAGTATCAGTCCTTCCTCCTGTCCTCCATCAGTCAGTATCAGTCCTTCCTCCTGTCTTCTGTCCTCCATCAGTCAGTATCAGTCCTTCCTCCTGTCCTCCATCAGTTAGTATCAGTCCTTCCTCCTGTCCTCTGTCCTCCATCAGTCAGTATCAGTCCTTTCTCCTGTCCTCTGTCCTCCATCAGTCAGTATCAGTCCTTCCTCCTGTCTTCTGTCCTCCATCAGTCAGTATCAGTCCTTCCTCCTGTCTTCTGTCCTCCATCAGTCAGTATCAGTCCTTCCTCCTGTCCTCCATCAGTCAGTATCAGTCCTTCCTCCTGTTCTCTGTCCTCCATCAGTCAGTATCAGTCCTTCCTCCTGTCCTCTGATGATGTGATTTACTGCTGCACAATGAGGAGGGGCTTCTTTGTCTCAGCCAGCTGATCAGTTTACTAGGAAGATTCATGACCCACTAACCTAAACAGACTATATAACCTACTGCTACAGGTTTCAGTAAATGTCTTTAAATATAATGCTTTTTCTTATTCATTGCGTTTCAGACAGCCAGTGTGTTCATCACGTATGTTCATATCACGATGACGATGAAAATATGATCGGTCAGCCCTACCTGCAACTTAAGCTCCTTGTATGCTCATTAACAAACTAACGCCTCTTCCCTCCTTGTTTCCTTGTGTCCTTGCTGGCAGAAGTGTGTCAGAGGTAGAGAGGAATGGGAAACCTGAGGGCTCCAGGTGAGTCCGACAGGTTGATGTGTTACTGTGACCATTTTTCTGATTTGTTCAGAGCAGCATTGCTCAAACTGTCATTTCAACCAGAGGGAAACACTAGTTGATGGGGAAGCAGACTTTGACTTAACAGCTGCTGCTTTTCTTGACTTTTCCAGTTCAGTTTCTCTCTTGTGAATTTCATGAATGGGTGCAGTGCTACTATAATGCAGACACCACTGTGCTATGCAGAGTATTTTACAACAGGTTTGATATACTGTGTGTATATACAGTATATATATTTACCAAGATGAATGTGTTGAAATCAAAGCATGTTTGATCTGATCCCTCTCCTCCTCCTCCTCCTCCTCCTCATGTCCTCTCACCCCCTTCTGTAGTCGTAATGTATCCTATGATCAGAGGGAGGATCCTGGTTCTCCTGCTGTTCCTCAGCTGAGGGAATCGAAGCCTCGTTCCCTGAGGTTCACCTGGAGTATGAAGACCACGTCCTCCATGGAGGCCCAGGACATGATGAGGGAGATCAGGAAAGTCCTGGATGCCAACAACTGTGACTACGAACAGCGCGAGCGCTTCCTGCTGCTCTGTGTCCATGGCGACGGACATGCAGACAGCCTCGTCCAATGGGAGATGGAGGTCTGCAAACTACCCCGCCTCTCGCTCAACGGGGTCCGCTTCAAACGGATTTCAGGAACGTCCATCGCCTTCAAGAACATCGCCTCCAAGATCGCCAACGAACTCCAGCTCTAGAGACAGAAAGGTAGAGAAAGAGAGACGGGTCAGAGACAGACAGGTAGAGTGAATGACAGACAGGTGGAGCATACTGGTAGTTTGTCATGTTTCATTGTCTTCATGTTGAATTAAATGGGCAGCAGTTCAAAAAGTCAATGATTGTTTTCCTCGTCTGCCCCCAGCACAGCAGGGCAGCTCCATGTTGCACTCTGAGTGAAAGGATATGGTTAACTAGTGTTATGAAGACCACACAGGAAGTGTTCTGCTGTGATGTACATTTGTTTTATTTTGACAGGCCTTCCGCAGTGACACATGAAAAGTGGGTGTGGCCCTTTGGATGCAGACAGGTTGAGTGATGTTTGTGAATGTAAATAGTTTGTCTGACAGACTCACCTGCCTATCATTTGTTTTCTCTTTTGTACATGTGAGCAGTCAGCTGATTGACCGCAGACTGTCAGCCGCTCGTCAGCTGATTGATAGCTGATTGACAGCTGATCGTCAGCTGATTGATAGCTGATTGACAGCTGATCGTCAGCTGATTGATTGCTGATTGACAGCTGACTGTCAGCCGCTCATCAGCTGATCGTCAGCTGATTGTCTGCCGATCAACTGCTGATCGACAGCTGACAGCTGATCGACAGCTGATTGACAGCTGACTGTTGTTTGAACCTAAGGTTCGCCTGTGTCTCATTAAACACCTTGAATGCAGCACAGCTTCCTGTCTAACAGCTTTTTGAATAACAGATAAATACACTAATGAACTTAAGTACTGTACATAAGTACAAATCTGAGGTACATGTACTGAGTACTTCCATTTTTTTCTTTCACAGAAGCGGTCATTGAAACTGACCGCCAGTTGAGAGAAGAGTGAAAACATTTTGAGTCTTGAAGACCCTCCAGTGCCGTTCTTTGCTCCTCTTTCAATGAAGAAACACTCTCCAGGTCTAATGTAACTGATGCTATTGCAGCATCTATGCTAACCTCTCCAGGAGCCGCCATTGTTGTTTAGAGCCAATAGTCGCCTCTCCATGTCATCATAAAACACACCTAAACCACGCCCCTACTTTTACTTTGACTATCTGATAATACTGACATGCTTTAACTTCAATCAGGTTTTGAATGCAGGCCTTTTATTGTAGTGGAGTATTTTCAGTGTTTTAGTAATGTTACTGCAGTAAAAGATCTGAGTACTGCAGAACACATGATGCAGTCAGTGTTTATAAAATATTTAAATCAGATAATACACTAAACAAATTATTCATCTTTCACATGATGTGTTAACTGTTTTCTCTGTGAATATACAGTATCTCTCATGTGTTTTTCAACTCAGGAATTAATGTCTTTGACACTCAGAATCCCAACGTGGAATTATAAAATATATAAGTACATAAGTAAGTAAAATAAGTACATTGTGCTGATAATGCTTCTCTTTTACTCTAAAAACTACTAGTAAACATTTGAATGCAGGACTTTCACTGTGTGCTATTAATGTCTTTAATATTAATACTTAGTGGTTTTACATCAGAAAAAAAAAATAAAGCCAGACGACATTTGTTTGTAGCCCCCAAATCACTAAACCACTCCTGAAAACACACCCATGTGGCTGTTACTTGCGGAATGGTGGAATACACTAAGAAACATTGGTAAAATACAGAGAAACATTGATGAAATACACTGAGAGACATCAGGAAAATACACTGAGAAATGTTGGTGAAATACACTGAGAAACGTTGGTGAAATACACTGAGAAACGTTGGTGAAATATCAGTGAAATACACTGAGAAAGATCAGTAAAATACACTGAAAAAAATCTGTGAATTACACAGAAACATCTGTGAAATATACTTACAAAAATCTGAAATACACTGAGAAACATCAATGAAATGCACTGAAAAATCTGAAATTCACAGAAAAATCTGAAACACTACATCACTGAAATACACTCAAAAAACTTGTGAAATACACTCAGTGGAGGTAATTTCCAAATAGACACATTAGTCTCTTACTTTTGACACAATCACTGTATACTTACTTAGTTATAAAGTAAGTAAGCATGGATTTAATTGGCGGCGGTATTTTACTGGTGGTACCATTATTAGTGTTAGTTAGCTAGTTAGCATCAAGCGTGACATCAGGGAAATACACTCTGTTTTGATTCTGCTCGTGTTAACCCTAACCCTAACTCCAGGTAAGTGAAGAATAGTTTGGTTCTGATGTTTTAACCAGCATCCGTGTAATTAACAGTATAATGTTAGTATACCTGCTTCAGAAATGAAAGACCTATCTGTACCTGTCTGTCTCTGCTTGTCTACCTGTCTACCAATCTGTCTCTATACCTGTCTACCTGTCTGTCTCTGCTTGTCTACCTGTCTACCAATCTGTCTCTATACCTGTCTGCCTGTCTCTCTACCTGTCTACCTGTCTGTCTCTATACCTGTCTACCTGTCTCTCTCTCTACCTGTCTGTCTCTCTGTGCCTCTCTTCTGCAGCCTCAGAATGAGGGTAAAGGCTGTCAGCTTTACAGTGAGCCCCAGTTTATGTAATTCAAAGACAGTTTATTGACCCCAGTATGCAGAAATATTCAGATACACCATTTTAGAATAGGAGACAATAACACATTTATATCGCATGTGATTATGACAAAGTGGGGATGTCTGTGAAGGGGAGACTGGTGGGGACCCAGAGAACCCATTTACATTCACACATCTGGAGGTCAGAGGTCAAGGTTGATACCAATGGATTCCTCAGGTGTTCTAGTTTCATAGGATACCAGTATCTTCACAGTGAAGTCTGTAAGGTGTGTGTGTTTGTGTGTGTGTTTGTGAATGAAGACAGGAGGCAGCAGCAGTGTTTAGTCGGGGCCACACAGACTTTATTAGATATTTCAGGTGTTAGACGGGTCCAACAGGAAATAGAAAATCCTTCATGTTGGAAGACTGAGTCTAAGTGAGCGGCTCTAAACATCCTCGTCAGGACGGCTTCTGATTGGTTACAGTGGGGTGGGGGGGGGGGGGTGTATGTGAGGGGGTCAGAGGTTACTGTGACACGGTTCACTTCTGCTCAGGGATGATGTCATCGATTCCCTCGCCGGCCTCCAGACGTTTCTCCATGTCCACCAGCAGGTTGACTCCGTCCACCACCATCTGCACCAGCTCCACCTCCGAGAAGCCCAGACGGTCCGCGTTGGAGATGTCAAAGACTCCGCCCACCGCCGCCGTGTCCACGCCGCCTGAGATGCACAGACAGGAAGTGATGTCACAGGTACACCTTTGATTAATACTAGTGAGATGGAAATCGCCGAGACAAGATGTGGATCTAGAGAACAGTTATTGATTCTCTCTCTCTCTCTCTCTCTCTCTCTCTCTCTCTCTCTCTCTCTCTCTCTCTCTCTCTCTCTCTCTCTCTCTCTCTGGGTACCTGTGCCTCTCTTCTGCAGCCTCAGCCTCTTCAGGATGTCTCCGAACTTGTCGTGCTTGCTGACGTTGGGCAGTTTGACGTGGACTCCGGCTCTCAGTCCCGTCCCCAGGTTGGACGGACAGGTGAGGACGTAGCCCAGGTGTTCGTTCCACATGAACTCGTGACCTCGCTCCTTAAACAAGCTCTCGATCTGCCGGAGAGAGAGACGGGTGGTCAGGTGAGGCGGTGATTTCACCTGTGTGGAGACAGGAAGTGAGCGTGCAGGCGTTCACCTTGGTGAGTCCGGTGCAGAAGCGGGTGAACACCTCCCTCATGTTGCCTCCTTTCTGCATGCTGATGACACGCAGGTGGTCCTCCTCGTTCACCCACACCAGGAACGTCTTGTTGTCGTTGTGCCTGCAGGCCAGAGCGAAGGGTTAATTACACAGGGAGACAGTTACGTGCTGCTCAGACACCAGGTCAGAGGTCGTACAGACCAGATGCCGCGGCCGTCGGGCCAGTCGCGGGCCATGCCGGACGCCAGCAGCAGCGGGGAGACGGGCTTGTCGAACAGGAAGTGGTCATCGATCAGCTGCTGCTGCTCCTCCTCCGTCATGTTCTTCAGAGCGTAGTACTTCCCCTTTAAGTCTCCGTCCAGGATGTCCAGACCTGCGGGAGGTCAGAGGTCACAGGGGAAGCTCAGGTGAGATTTTCGAATTAAAGGTCTGATATTTATTATTATATATTAACTCTGTCTCTCACTTTATTAATATTTCACTTCTCAGACGTTTAGAACTTGTTTCTTTAAGACATAAAGTCATCAGGCTGCTGATGAAGTCCAATAACTTTCTCCACCTGTCTCTCTCTCTACCTGTCTCTCCCTCTATCTGTCTCTCTCTCAACACCTGTCTGTCTCTCTACTTGTCTGTCTACCTGTCTCTCTCTACACCTGTCTCTCTCTCTCTCTCTACTTGTCTCTTTCTACCTGTCTCTCTACGTGTGTCTGTGCCAGTGTTTGATTTGCTGCCTTCATTAAAGAGTTAACTGAGCTGTCAGCCGGCGGGGGGGCAGGCAGAGAGTCAGCTGGTCCGGTTCAGTCCAGTTCTCTGTAGTCTCATTAGAATATGAAAGAGGTTCAGATCCTCATTAAGAGTCTGAGCAGGACGACACGGAGCTCACCGTTATATAACCGTTTGACTTGATCACTGAGGCATGATGGGAAAACAGCTAAATAAAGATCAGCTTTAAATAAAAGCCTTAGTGATCATCAGATCACCAGAGTGTCCCTGAACGCACCATCAGAAACAACATGTTTCATTTAAACATGATACCAGCAAATCTTTCTGAAGTTTTTACTCTTGTTTGTGTTTGAGTTTAATATTTAAACAACTACCTTCATCTCCTATCTGAGCAGTAGTACTACAGTCACTGAGTACTACTGGACTAATAATACACCTCGTCATCAGTCATTCACTCAAAGTCCACCTGCAAGCTTTTCTGGAGCTTTCATCCACATGGGAGTCATCAGTAAAAAAACAACAGTTTGATTAATACATCACATGTTAATTACATTTTATGATCATTTTCTGATTTTTAATTTTAGTACTTCTTTACTTTCATTATAATATATATATTTTGATTCTGAAACTTCAGACTCAACATATATGATAAATGATAAACAAATGACAAATAATATAGAATAAAGTTCTTATAACAATTGATGATAACTTAATTTTACAGGTCTGCAAATTTCATGTTAATTAGGTGATAATCAGCAAGTAACCTATTTTAAAGATGATTTTTGTCGGATCAGAAGTGTTTTCTATTAGTTTTGGTTTTCCACCTCAGATGAAGAGCAGCCATTTCTCAAGCCTATTTTAACCATTATATGTTATTTTAGCATTGAATTATTAAATAATGTTCATAATAAATATCATAAATTTTGAGGTAAACTGAGGTAATTTGGCAGTAATTCTAAAGAAATTTCAGATAGGTTACTTGCTTATTGTTACCTCCTTACAATGAACCTGTAAAATGAAGTGACTAATGCGTGAATATTTCTTTTCTATTTTCAACACAGTGAAACACAAACTGTAACATGGAGGTCATTTTTAGAAATCGTAATCGTAATCTGTTGCTACCTGGTTCTGTCTGACTAGTTCACTCAAACCATGAAAGGTTACATTACAGACTGGACTCTGACTGGTTCTACATGCTGGTTCCTCAGATGTACCACAGTAGTTTAGGCAGTGATAGTGATAGTACAGGAAGTGATGTCATACTTTCCAGGGAGAGGTTCTCGATGGCGCGGCGCTCTCCGCGGCTGCAGTGCGGCGGCAGACAGAAGCCGCGGATGCTCCGTCCCGTCCGAACCCGAGAGCTCAGAACGTAGTTTGGATCCAGATCGTCTCCACCCTGAAACAAAGCAGACGACGAGCAGATCAGCAGAGACCAGCTGAACCCTGACTGATGGTCCAATCAGCATTCAGCACCATGGACGGACTGTCTGGTACCAGAACCAGAACCATAGGCCTGTTCACTGGACAGAAAGAGTTGCTGTGTCCAAGTCAGTTTAATGTTTAGTATCGTAGCTGTAGGGAGATTAGTTTTTCGCGCCACATAGTGCACACAGGAAGTGATGCGAAATCTGTAATTTCCTGTGCCAATGAATGTCCAGTGGTCACAGAAATGTCGGGCTGCGTCAGTCGGCGTCCCACGAGTACCCCCGATTTGTGCTGATCATTGCTGCGTCCCTGCAGGTTTTCAGCGTTCAGAGGTCTGCACTACGAAGCAGGATTTAAGGTTAGCGAACTAACTTCAGGGTTTAACCCTTCAGGGTTTTCCATTTTATGATGGTGGTTCATTTCTTACCGAGGTCAATCGCCATGGTAACATATGCTGAACACCTAACACCTTCAGCATCAGAGATAAACTTGTATAAAAGCCCCTCCTACTGACCAATCAGAACTCAGTGCGCAGACTGTATGATAATATTACACAAATACAAAGAAGTTTAAGTCATAATCTAGACTAAAAACAACACAGTTTAAACTGATTAATGTAGGAAGGACCGCTGGATTTATGCTGTGGGTGTTCATCATGTTTTTATATTTATGTGTTTTACTTGCTCTCAAGTCTGTTTCACACCGTCAGAGGGGATGCAGCTGAAAGAAGGCTAAAATAGTCACAAGCCACTATCACTAAAGGCCATAATGAAGTGTAATTAACTCAATCGTTACAATCCTAAAATCTATTTATAGATCACTGCCCCATGTAGACAACTATATCTGACTTTTGAGAATTCGTCTGTTAATTTACGCATTCAAACATGGGCAGTTTGTTTCTTTTGCCAGCTGTCCTTCCTGCATTTAGCAGCTTGTTACTTTTAGTCTGGATTACATGTTGAACTTCTTCATATTGGTCTACTATAGTTTGCTCTTCCTTTGTATCATGTGCTGCTCTGCCTGTCTGTAAGTCTGTATCATCTCGTTATCTGGCTTAACTAACCCTAGTTAGTAACGGTTTAAGGAGATCCCGCTAAGTCCTGCAACGGTGGTTATCATCTCAGTAAATCCACCCAGGGTTTCTCTATCTGGGCATGAGCACATTCACAATGAAAGGGGCGGGGTTTGCAGCATCTGGCCAATCACAAACATGGACAGGTCCACAGATTTGCAGACAGAGGCAGAGCTGCACATTTTACAAATATAGAGAAAACTATTTTAGGCAAACATGAAGAAGTTAAACACGTAATCCAGACTAATGTATGGATGTATGTAATGTGTCATCAGCATCAGTTACCATGGCGATTGACCCCAGTAAGAAGTGAACCACCATCGTTCTGTTAGAGAGGTAACTTCAGGGTTTCTGAAGTTACCTCTCTAACAGCAAACCCTGCTTCACAGCACAGGCCTCTGGTTTGTTGTTGTTTACCTGCAGGTTTTCAGGGTTCGGGTCTGTTTGTTGTTTACCTGCAGGTTTTCAGGGTTCAGGGCTGTTTGTTGTTTACCTGCAGGTTTTCAGGGTTCAGGTCCGTCTTGTGTTTGTCTGTTGGTTTGTATCCTCCGTGGCGGTCTTCGATCACCGGGTCCAGCAGCTCTTTGAACACCTCGTACGTCTCCTCGTCCCCGGCGACGCAGCCCACCGTCATGATGAACGGGTGACCTGCAGGGACACAAAATGGCTGATCGTTTCCTGCTCATCACCAACTTTCTGACTGGTGGCCATTTTAGACCGATGACCTTCAAAATATAAGTGATGCACCTGTCAGTTTTACTTTGGAGGGACTCAGATTTGTAGATTTGGCCTCTGTGAGGGGTTACCTGGTCTCCATGGAGAGTTACCAAGAGTAAATAAGGGGTTACTTGGTCTCCATGGAGAGTTACCAAGAGTAAATAAGGGGTTACTTGGTCTCCATGGAGAGTTACCAAGAGTAAATAAGGGGTTACTTGGTCTCCATGGAGAGTTACCAAGAGTAAATAAGGGGTTACTTGGTCTCCATGGAGAGTTACCAAGAGTAAATAAGGGGTTACTTGGTCTCCATGGAGAGTTACCAAGAGTAAATAAGGGGTTACCTGGTCTCCAGGGGGAGTTACTAAGAGTAAATAAGGGGTTACCTGGTCTCCATGGAGAGTTACCAAGAGTAAATAAAGGGTTACCTGGTCTCCATGGAGAGTTACCAAGAGTAAATAAGGGGTTACCTGGTCTCCAGGGGGAGTTACTAAGAGTAAATAAAGGGTTACCTGGTCTCCAGGGGGAGTTACCAAGAGTAAATAAGGGGTTACCTGGTCTCCATGGAGAGTTACGTAGTGTAGATGAGGGGTTACCTGATCTCCATGGAGAGTTTCCAAGAGTAAATAAAGGGTTACCTGATCTCCATGGGGAGTTACGTAGTGTAGATGAGGGGTTACTTGGTCTCCATGGAGAGTTACCAAGAGTAAATAAAGGGTTACCTGGTCTCCAGGGGGAGTTACCAAGAGTAAATAAGGGGTTACTTGGTCTCCATGGAGAGTTACCAAGAGTAAATAAGGGGTTACCTGGTCTCCATGGAGAGTTACCAAGAGTAAATAAGGGGTTACCTGGTCTCCAGGGGGGAGTTACTAAGAGTAAATAAAGGGTTACCTGGTCTCCAGGGGGAGTTACCAAGAGTAAATAAGGGGTTACCTGGTCTCCATGGAGAGTTACCAAGAGTAAATAAGGGGTTACCTGGTCTCCATGGAGAGTTACCAAGAGTAAATAAGGGGTTACCTGGTCTCCATGGAGAGTTACCAAGAGTAAATAAGGGGTTACCTGGTCTCCAGGGGGAGTTACTAAGAGTAAATAAAGGGTTACCTGGTCTCCATGGAGAGTTACCAAGAGTAAATAAGGGGTTACCTGGTCTCCAGGGGGAGTTACTAAGAGTAAATAAAGGGTTACCTCGTCTCCAGGGGGAGTTACCAAGAGTAAATAAGGGGTTACCTGGTCTCCATGGAGAGTTACCAAGAGTAAATAAGGGGTTACCTGGTCTCCATCGAGAGTTACCAAGAGTAAATAAGGGGTTACCTGGTCTCCATGGAGAGTTACCAAGAGTAAATAAGGGGTTACCTGGTCTCCAGGGGGAGTTACCAAGAGTAAATAAGGGGTTACCTGGTCTCCATGGAGAGTTACCAAAAGTAAATAAAGGGTTACCTGGTCTCCAGGGGGAGTTACGTAGTGTAGATGAGGGGTTACTTGGTCTCCAGGGGGAGTTACGTAGTGTAGATGAGGGGTTACTTGGTCTGGGGGTTAGAAACTGGGTTCGATATAACCTGGTCCAGGATACTACCTAGTTTAGAGGGGGGTGATTTGGTTTGGGGGGTTGTTTTAGGGTCGTTACCTGGGTTGTCAACGCCAGTCTGGATGACATCGTCCAGGGTGAACCCGCTGGGCGTCTCCTTGTCCCTCAGGTTGCTGTACATCTCAGGTGTGAGCACCTTGGCCATGTGGTTGTTGTGCTGGCTGAGGTCGGGGTACTCCTGATCCGACGAGTAGTTCATCTTCAACCTGTTGTGGGTGTTTCCGAAAGGCATGATGACGTCCGGCTGCTGACCTGGGAACAGTTTAATCAGAATTTTTATTAATTTAATCTGTTAAACTTAACAGTTTAACGTTTAGTTTATTAACAGTTTATCAACAGTTTAACTCTTGGTTCATAAACAGTTTATCTGTCGGTTTATTAACATGTAACTGCTGGTTTATTAACAGTCCAGTCCACATGTTGAAGTGTCCTTGAGCAAGTTACTTAAAGTGGAGTAGAAACATTCAACCAAGTTAAGCTGGTTTACTAAATGGATTTCCACTCTAATGAACAATTATATAACAAACATGACAACTTTAAAGCATTTAAAAGAAAAAAGCAGGTTTGTTTTAATCTTTCATGACAAGAGTGCCGCCATGTTGCAGTACTCACCAACCAACCAACCAACCTGTGACATCGTTGGTTGGCTCGGCTGAGTTACACAGATACGACAGTAGAGACTGAAACACGAGGACTGAAGAGACCAGGACAGAATAAAATAAGAGGGGGCACTATTGTATTGTTCCTGGATGTAAAGATGAGTTTTACAAGGTTAAAACCAAGCACAAAACAGGCCATCTCATAAACCGACGCTGAAACAGAGATCAGTAATGTTACTGCAGCAGTGCTGGCTAGTGGCACTGAAAGAGAGAATGTCTCTAGTATTTGCTTTGGAGATAAGAGTAAGAATGAGTTACGTAAACGAACGCTATAACGTGGGCTTCAAAATAAAGCTATGCTACATTGCATACTATTCTACATTTATTTTCTTAATGATCCTGTATTTGAATTGTCTGAATGAGACAACAGAGGAAGAGAGACAGGTGATCAGAGAGGGGAGAGGATGGAGAGACAGACAGGTGATCAGAGAGGGGAGAGGATGGAGAGACAGACAGGTGATCAGAGAGGGGAGAGGACGGGAGATGGAGGGAGAGAGAGACAGGTGATCAGAGAGAGGAGAGGACGGAGAGACAGGTGATCAGAGAGGGGAGAGGACAGGAGATGGAGAGACAGAGACAGGTGATCAGAGAGAGGAGAGGACGGGAGATGGAGAGAAAGAGACAGGTGATCAGAGAGGAGAAGATGGAAAGACAGGTGATCAGAGAGGGGAGAGGACGGGAGATGGAGAGACAGAGACAGGTGATCAGAGAGAGGAGAGGATGATGGGAGATGGAGAGACAGAGACAGGTAATCAGAGAGAGGGAGAGGATGGAGAGACAGACAGGTGATCAGAGAGAGGAGAGGACGGGAGATGGAGAGAGAGACAGGTGATCAGAGAGAGGGAGAGGATGGAGAGACAGACAGGTGATCAGAGAAAGGAGAGGACGGGAGACGGAGAGACAGGTGCTCAGAGAGAGGAGAGGACGGAGAGACAGACAGGTGATCAGAGAGAGGAGAGGACGAGAGATGGAGAGACAGGTGATCAAAGAGAGGGAGAGGATGGAGAGACAGGTGATCAGAGAGAGGAGAGGATGGATGATGGAGAGACAGAGACCAGCAATCAGAGATGAAAAACCTGTTTATTTTTAAAATGCTGACATTTGTCATGTTTTTTAATATAATTGTTCATTAGAGTGGAAACATCTAGTCTTCCACTTTAACCCCAAAGGCTGAGTCAGTGTGTGAATGTTGTAATCTGTGTGTGTGTGTGTGTGCGTGCGTGCGTGCGTGCGTGCGTGCGTGCGTGCGTGTGTGTGAAATTGTTGTCATCTGTGTGAATGTTGACATCAGTGTATGAATGTGTGTGTGAATGTTGACATGTGGTGTAAAGCGCTTTGAGTGGTCTGAAGACTAGAAAGACGATATACAGTATAAATACCAGTTCATGTGCCATTTACCATGTTAATATTTCTAATATTATATATTATATATATTTTCCCAACATTCGTTTTTAAATAATTCCGATGGTATTATCGTCATGTGTATAATATTTGTGTTATAGAATTAAGATAAATGAAGAAACCAGAAAGAAAATGCTAAATCCTTTATATAAAGTAATATATAAACATACTAACTGTATTCTCAAACTGCTAAATTCTGCTAAATGTATTAAACATTTAGACATTAATATTATTTTTTTAATATTATCTTTTAGCATTTTAACAAATCCAAAAACAAACCTCATCCCACAATTAAAGGATCTGAAAATAAAGAGAAAAGAAAACCTTTCTGATAAAACTGACAAAATGAACTTAAATTTTCAGCTGAAGTAGTACTGTGATCCTTCACTCAAGTAATAGTATAATCAACGCAGTATAAAAAATACTCCATTATAAGTAAAACTCCTGCATTTAAAATCTTACTTCAGTACTAAGATTATCATCTTACGTATAAGTATTATCATCAAAATGTACTTTAAGTATCACAAGTAAAAGTACTCAAATGTCACATTATTAAATATGATTTAATACATATTGAAAATAATTTAATAATAAATAGTAATTAGAATATATTTAGTACTTTGGAGATTTGTTTTTATTCATAAATAATATTAATATATGACATTTTGTCCAGAAGGTTGTAATCTGTAAAGTAATCTGTTACTAAAGCTTTCAGATATGTGCAGTAAAAGTACACCATTTACCGCTAACGTGGTACTACAAGTAGAGTAAATGTACCTCGAACTGTACCGGAGTAACATCTTCATCATCTTCATCTTAATGTGCTGAAATGTTTTCGGTCCTGAACCAGATCTGAGTCTCTGAACTGATCCGGGATCTGGTTCGTGGTTCAGACCAGCTGCATTAGAGCTGAAGCAGATCGCGGACCGGACCGGATCCCGGATCAGGAGACCCTGGAGCGGATCAGTGTGAGTCTAAACCGGGACTCAGAGGCTGATTAGGATCTGCGGGAGGCCGGGGAGTGACGCAGCAGCAGACCGGGATTAACCCTTCAGAGCGCGGCTGCTGCACCGCGCGACGCCCCGGTCACCTTCAACAAGAGCTACCGAACAGAACCGGGTTCTGCTCGTTCACACCGACGCTCGAGCCGGGTTTTTACCGGCACTCTACCGGGTTGATGAATTGGATGACGCTGCAGCGGCGGAAGAACGGAGCATAATCCGGTATTATCCTGTTCAACATAGAGAGATAAAACCGAGGCGCAGAACCACAGTGGAGATGATAAACGGCCAGATGGAGGAGTGAAAAGAAAAGCGTTTAATTACAATTTCAGATTATTCAGACTCATTACGCCTGAGTGGATTAAAGGTGGAATTACTTCAGGGCCTTTTTGTTTTGCACATTTAAATCATCATCACAGATTTCTTGACGCTGATGTGCGCGAGATTAGAGATGATTCATGAGGTAAGACGCAGATTGTGTTGGTCCGCCGGTGACTGCGCAACACCTGCAGACAGGACGGTCCGCAAGGTCGTTAGGATGCAGAGGGACGGACGGAGCGACAGACAGGCTGCAGACAGACAGACAGGCTCTGTGCAGCTCTACAGCATGCATCCATCCACCCACCCATTCATCCATCCATCCATCCATCCAGTCTGTCTGTCTGTCTGTCTGCCCCTTTGTTCCTCTAACCCTCCATCACTCTGAGACCCTCCGGGTTGTCCCAGCCTCTCCCCTCCCCTCTCCCCGCCTGATGAACCGTTAACCTGCAGCACTGATGGGCTGATAAGTGGTGCTGTGATTGGTCAGGATTAAAGGTGTTCTCACCTGGTAGTTCAGTCTGCTGGGATATGGTCTGAAGCGGATCCGGTTCTGCTGCTGCTGCTGCGGATTAAAGCGGTTCTCAGCTTTTTATACCCGCCCCCCGCTCTTCATTGGCTCCTATTTACAGTCCATTCATTCCATTGGACGGAGGGTCACATGAGCTCTCTCTCTCTCTCTCTCTCTCTCTCTCTCTCGTGCAGGTTCAGTTGCTGCTGCAGTGCCCCTGAGCAACAGGACAGTCCAGTGTCTGTGGTTAGTTCAGTGTCTGTAATAACAGCAGGACAGTCCACTGTCTGTGGTTACTTCAATGTCTGTAATAACAGCAGGACAGTCTAATGTCTGTGGTTAGTTCACTGTCTGCAATAACAGTAGGACAATCTAGTGTCTGGAGGAGGAGGGGTTCTGTGGTGACAAAGCACTTTCTCCTGCATCTTTAAATTATTCATCACCTACAGGAGAATGTGTGTGGACTCTAAATGGATCCAGCTGACTCTAAATGGTTCCAGTGGATTACAAATGGATCCAGTAGCCTGGACCCAGTTGGATCTAAAGAGATCCTGCACCCTCTAAAAGCATCCAGTGGATTACAAATGGATCCAGTAGCCTGGACCCAGTTGGATCTAAAGAGATCCTGCACCCTCTAAAAGCATCCAGTGGACTCTAAAGGGATCCGATGGACTATAAAGGGATCCAGTGTACTCTAAAGAGATCAACTGAATCCTAAAGGGATTTTGTGTACTCTTATATGACCCAGCTGGATCTAAAGGGATCCAGTGGACTCTGAATGTATCCAGTAGACTCTAAAGAAATTTAGTGGGCTCTTGAGAGATCCAGTGGACTTTAAATGGATCCCATGGACTCTAAAGGGATCCCATGGACTCTAAAGGGTTCCAGTGGGATATAAAGGGATCCATTGAAAACTAAAGGGATCCAGTGGGCTTTTGAGAGATCCAGTGGACTCTAAATGGATCCTGTGGACTCTAAAGCTGGTCCAGTGGACCCTAAAGGGATCCAGTAGGATATAAATGGATCCATTGGAATCTAAAGGGAGCCAGTGTATTCTAATGGGATCCAGAGGGATGTAAAGGGATACAGTGGACTCCAATGAGAACCAATGAGCTCTAAAGGGATCCAGTTGGTTCTGCTGGTATCAGATCTATAGAAGAGAGATCCACTGCTGTAACTAGATCCTGTTGTGTTGTTTTTAGAGACCACCTGGTTCAGGTGAGTTCAGCTTTGGTGAAACACAGAGAGATCTTCTGCTGCAGTTTGTGTTTCAGCTCTATCAGGGTCACATGGTGGTTCTGAGGTTTACTGTCCTTCCCGAGCTGCCGTGCCTCAGTGAAGGTCAGTGAGTCTGCACTTCCTCTTTAAAGCTGCAGATTACATAATCTGCCTCTGCTGGATTAAAGCTCTCAGATCACACGGGCCATCACTGGCCCCGCCCCTCTTGACACATCGCCACCTGCTGGTTGAAAGGGGGGTGGAGCGGGCGGGGGTTTATACAGGGATACCAGGAGTCACATTGTCGCTGCTGCAGGAAATAAGCCACGCCATGGATGGACTGGCCATGTGACTGACCGGTGGGCTGAAGGTCCCATCGAACAGGAAGATCAGCTCATTGTCTGTTTTAAACAAACCTGCTAACCTAGTGTGCTAAAATGGATCAGACAAGATGTAACGGAGGCCCGGAGAAAGCCCGGTGTCTGAGGCTGCAGCTCTGGATGTTTATGTGGCAGCGTCTCTCCCTTTCTCAGTTACTATGGTTACGGGGACCGGCGTCGCCAAACACCAGGTCATTTTGTGGTAATAGAAGCATGTGTGAAGCTCAACAAAAAGCTTAATATGTGTGAATGTGTGATTGTCTGCCTGTCACCCTTCAGAGATCTACATGAAGTTACTGGACATTTAGTGGCAGATCTGCAGGTAACCAGATGAACTGGATCTACTGGGTCCCTCTGGATGATGAAATCTGGATCCAAACAGATGGACTGGAATGAGCAGTAACGGGAGGAAATGGAGATGGAAATGGAGACAGTCAGGTGATGAGAGCTGAATACAGACCAGATACGCCACCCCTCCCCCACCTGTCCTGCTCTACCAGACCCTTACTCCCCTCCCCCACCCCCCATCAGCATGTAGAGAGGCTGCAGCCCGACTCAGCACCCTCTTCCTCCTCCTATGTGTCATTTATTCATGACCCACCACAGTGAGGTGTGGAGGAGGAGAGGGGAAGGCGGAGGGCAGTATTACTATCGATGCAACTCAGGAAACCTGGTACCCAGTGTCCCAGTATAAGACCCAGTATGTCCCAGTATAAAAACCCAGTATGTCCCAATATAAGACTAATATTGTCCCATTATAAAAACCCAGTATGTCCCAGTATAAGACCCTGTGTGTCCCAGTATAAGACCCAGTATGCCCCAGTATAAGACCCAGTAAGATAAGATACTCCTTTATTAGTCCCACAGTGGAGAAATTCACTTTTCAGTATGTCTCAGTATAAAACCCTAATATGTCTTAGTATAAAACCCAGTATGTCCCAGTATGAAAACCAGTGTATCCCAGTAGTAGAAGTGACGTGAACTCACCCTACTCCTGCCTGCAGCCAATCACAGCCCTCCTCAGCCCCCTCCTGCTCCTATTGGTCGAGGATGTCAACAGAGCAGCGTGGTTCACGTGCAGCAGCAGGAGGTCAGTGAACGCCTCAAAGAACTCCCAACACCATTCATTGTAGGAAAGTGGATACTGT
Source organism: Pterois miles (assembly GCA_947000775.1). Taxonomy (NCBI): domain Eukaryota; kingdom Metazoa; phylum Chordata; class Actinopteri; order Perciformes; family Scorpaenidae; genus Pterois; species Pterois miles. The sequence continues at coordinate 5,443,564 of CAMQGK010000634.1, read as the reverse complement.
CAACATTTAGGTTAGTTTGGTCAGCAATCATACTATTACTACTACTACTACTACTACTACTACTCAGATCAGAAAGAAACACAATAACACAGACTAACTAACTGATCCATGCAGTGGTAGACCAGCTACTCCTGTGTTCTAAGAGGTTAAATTCCTGGTTTTGTGAATGGAGTCTGGTGGCTTTTAAGACAGAGATGCAACGGCTGAAGGAAAAACGGCTTTCTGACAGTGAGGTAAATATTGACTGACTAATATGGAATCAATAATCCTAAAGTTTGATCCTCAGAGGTGACGACATCGCTGGCTTCATTAAGTCTCTGCAGAGTCTTTGAGTCGAGGATCTGAATATCAAATAAAGTTTTGTGTTTGAACAAAGCAGCGTTCACTGCCCTCTCGTTCATTTGGGCGTCGGGCCCCCTGGCAGCGCCGTGGCTCTCCCAGGACTCGTTACCAGGCAACCAGCAGTCGGCGGCCATGACTGCTTTGTCCATTAGGAGACTGAAAACTGAAAGAGAGAAGTGATGAACAGTGTGTTCGTTTGAACTTTCAGTTTCCTGTTTTCAGTTTCTGAACTACATAAATCCTTTCTTTCTTTAATCAACAACATGAAACACTTCCTGGTGTATATGAGGCTGTACGTATACACTATATATGTTTATTACACGTCTTTGTTGAATACTTAATTCTGATTGGTACATCAGTCGGGATGTCAGGAACATATCATTGCTATGCGTAGCACACTGTTGCTATGTATAACAGACCGTTGTTATGTATAGCAGACTTTGCTATGTATAACAGACCCTTGCTATGTATAACAGGCTGTTGCTATGGGCGCAGATCTGAACTTGGACTCTATAGGACTGTGTTTGTGTTAAATTATGGATTTCTTAAGTAGCTGTGTAAGAAGTGAGATAATGTACAAATGTACAGCTAGCGGGTCATTGATGTGAACTAAACACTGACCAGCTCACTGTACATACTCTACATTATCCCTTATATAATAGTGTATAGAGTTCGTCGTTGATCCCGATGTTCCTAGAGGCCAAATGGTGGTACTACAACTTCTGTGTGCATGGCGTGACGTCATTGGGCCCAAAAAGACTTTTCTTCATAGACTTTCATTGAGAAAGAGACATCTGTAACTCAGCGGATTTTTTTTTTCCAGGTAAACCATCTCCCCAGTATGAACACTCCCATAGTCCTTATTTAAATCATTAGGTCCTAAAAGTTGTAAAATGCACTAATAGCCAAATCCAGAGATATTTCCTTCCACTGTTTATGTCTACGGAGACCCAGACGGTGACAACAGGGTGAACTGTGACCGAGTCATGTGACCCAGTGGACACTACTGCACATTTCGGCCATAAGCAGTAGGGTCCAGTTAGACCTGGAAGACCGTCACGCGCCACTGAGCAAGTTTCAAGGGAATGAACGGGGCCTCTGACACTGTATCCAGTCTCTTTATACAGCCATAGTTGTGTGATCATTGGCCCTTCACTTCCTGCTCGCTCTGTGTGACGTCACAGGCTCTCATTGGCTGATACAGTTAGGTAACAGCCCGTCGCCTGACTCCAGGTGCATTGTGGGACATGTAGAGGTAAATCTGAGCTTGTTTAATAAGATCAGTCCATGTCCCTAGTCTGTTAAGTCACTGGTAGAGGAGAGGAGAAGGAGGAGAGAAAGAGGATACAGAGGGAGGAGAGGAGAGGAGAAAGAGGGAGGAGAGGAGGGAGAGACAGAGAGGAGAAGAGGGAGAGAGAGGAGAGGAGACAGAGGGAGGAGAGGAGGGAGAGACAGGGAGGAGAAGAGGGAGAGAGAAGAGGAGAGGAGGGAGAGAGAGGGAGGAGAGGATGGAGAGAGAGGAGAGGATGGAGAGAGAGAGGAGACAGGGAGGAGAGAGGGATGAGAGAAAGGAGACAGTGGGAGTAGAGAGAGGAGAGGAGACAGAGGTAGGAGAGGAGGGAGAGAGGACAGCAGAGGAAGAAGGAAGGACAGATTCATCATGGTAGTAGCAGTCAGCATCAGAATAATCTGGGGCACTGAGGACCACATGGTCATCACCATGACAACCAGCTCCCTCTGTGATTGGCTAATGGTGGAGCTGCAGTACCGCAGAGCACCAGCAGGAGGAGACAAAAATCACTGCTGACCACAGCTCCATGTCAGAAAGGTTCAGCACCTGGGACAGAGATCAGTGTGTCTCCATAGTAGTAGTAGTAGTAATAGTAGTAGTAGTAGTAGCAGGAGTAGTAGCAGGAGTAGTAGAAGTGTCAAAGAGTTTCACCACCTAGGACAGAGATCTCTGATGTCTCTCTGTAATACAGTAGTAGTAGTCATAGTATCAGAGATTTCCAGCACCTCAGACAGCAATCAGTGTGTCTCTGTAGGATAGTAATAGTAGTAGTAGTGGTAATAGAATTTCAGCACATTGGATACAGATCTGTGTGTCTCTGTAGTATAGTAGTAGTAGTAGAAGTAGCAGTAACAGTAAAAGTAGTAGTTTCAGAGTTTCAGCACCTCAGACAGCAACCAGTGTGTCTCTGTAGTATAGTAGTAGTAGTAGTAGAAAGTTTCAGCGCCTTAGATAGAGATCAATGTGTCTCTGTAGTAGTACTAGTAGTTGTAGTAGTAGTAGTAGTATCTGAGAGACATAGATCAGTGTGTCTCTGTGGTAGTAGTAGTAGTATCAGAGGAACATAGATCAGTGTGTCTCTGTGGTAGTAGTAGTAGTAATAGTAGTAGTGTCAGAGTCAGAGAGACATAGATGAGTGTGTCTCTGTGGTGGTGGTAGTATTAGTAGTAATAGTAATAGTGTCATAGACAGAGATCAGTGTGTCTCTGTGGTGGTGGTGGTGGTGGTAGTAGTAGTCGTAGTGTCAGGGAGACATAGATCAGTGTGTCTCTGTGGTAGTAGTAGTAGTGTCAGAGTCAGAGAGACATAGATCAGTGTGTCTCTGTGGTAGTAGTAGTAGTAATAGTAGTAGTAGTAGTAGTAGTGTCAGAGTCAGAGAGACATAGATAAGTGTGTCTCTGTGGTAGTAGTAGTAGTAATAGTAGTAGTAGTAGTAGTAGTGTCAGAGTCAGAGAGACATAGATCAGTGTGTCTCTGTGGTGGTGGTAGTAGTAGTAGTAGTAGTAATAGTGTCAGAGAGACATAGATCAGTGTGTCTCTGTGGTGGTGGTAGTAGTAGTAGTAGTAGTAATAGTGTCAGAGAGACATAGATCAGTGTGTCTCTGTGGTGGTGGTGGTAGTAGTAGTAGTAGTGTCAGGGAGACATAGATCAGTGTGTCTCTGTGGTGGTGTTGGTAGTAGTAGTAGTAGTAGTAGTATCAGAGAGACACAGATCAGTGTGTCTCTGACTCCCTCCAGTGGACAAACACATCAACAACAACATTTAACTTGTTTCCGGTGTGGTCGTATGGATCCATAAAGAGAATTGAACAGTTGCTCAGTGGCACATGAGCGTCTGGTAAAGTCTCCGGATCCTCTGTGGTCTTCCGGTTCATTCTGGGATCAACTGTTCATGTGCAATATGTGTCTGCTCTGTCACATGACTCCATCACGGGGTCCCACAGGGTGCGTTTAAATAAGGGCTATGAAAGTGTTCATACTGGGGAGTTGGTTTACCTTAGAAAACAGTTACAGATGTCTGTTTCTCAATGTAATTCTATGGGAAAAAGTCTTTTTGGGCCCAGTGACGTAATGCATCGGACACGGAACTTGTACTTCACGAGTCATCTTTATTAAAATCATATCATAATCATACAATTTAGTTTCCACTGGAACGGACAGACTTAGGATTTCAGTCTTTGTGCTAAGCTAACCACATGCATAGAGCCGATGAATTAAATTCTGGACTGTTCCTTTAAGAAAGTGGCCCCCATGTTGGTGTTGAAGTGGAATCTGATTGGCTGAATGTTTTATGACTCATCACTTTATTATTAGGAACCACCTACAGCTTGCAGATCAGCAGTAGATGTCACATAGAAGTGTTATTTATAATTAATTAATTAAAAATAAATAGTGAATGTATATGTGTTTGTCACGTCTATCATGCCTCATAAGTTGTTGCAGCAATTTTGGTGTTGACCATTTGTTACACAGATTTCAATAATCCCTCCAAAATACCACATTAAGATACCAAGACCTTGAGGAACACCATAGAAAAGCCATGCTGTGATTTAAAATCAAAAACTTTTGACATTTGGAGATTTCTGCAAGAATGGCATTTTCAGTTTGACTCAACAAGAGCCTTAGCTTTATATACACCTATTGATATCCAATTTATGTAATTCAAGACTGATTAGGGGCCCTGTACGCAGAAATATTCAAATACACCATTTTAGAATAGGAGAAAATAACACATTTACACTGCATGTGAACTGGGCATGTCCGTGAAGGGGTGACTGGCAGGTACCCATAAAACTAGCGATCAATGAATAGGAAATATACAGTGCAGTATTCTTTATTGTTCCGATAAATTATAGCGCAGATAAATCAAAGACAAATTGTTTGTGTGCTCATGGTCACAACCACCAGTGAAACACAGACCCAGATGACCCAAATAGCTAAAGCTAGCATGCTAACATGCTAAACTAAGATAGTGAACATGGTAAAACTGCTAAACATCATGTTTGCAATAGATATAAAAAAAAGAAGTACATCATAACTAATGGGGTAACTATCCACCATCTTACCTGGGTATTGCCCGCAGTCACCACCTACGGGCAGTAACTGGTATTAGCCTGAAACTGTGGCGAGCAACGTGATGTGATAATGATTGTTCGGGTTCAATGTTGAAAAATAATGTACGTAGTCCCAGACAACAGTTTCCTCTGAGGAGAACTCTCTACAGGACTCCCAATCTGTCAGTGCGTCCTGACGGGGATAAAACTGTGATTAAAGGGTGTGAAAGTCATGATTGTCACAGCCTCTAATGCATCCAGCTATAATAATGCCGTCTTTCTGATGCCTCTCTGTGCTAAAATGTGCCACAGGTGTGCCACGTTAGCCATCCTGATGAAAACGCTTATGGTGCGTGTATATTAGCACGTGCATGTGCACGCAGTACATCTAAGGGTCCCGATTTGGGTCACCCTACCCAGGTAAGATGGCTGCCATATGGTTCCATCCTGGAATGACAATGATGCTATGATGTGATTGTGAGCATGTTAGCATGCTAATGTTAGCATTTAGCTCAAATCACAGCCTCATATAGCTGCTAGCATGACACATAAATGCTGCTGACAGAAAACAGAGTTGGTGTGGTTGTAAACATAAACTGTGGGAGCTAACACGGCTAACATGCTAACATCAGCAGTCCACAGGATGTTTTGAAAACCTTGTAAAGCATCGTGACACTCATACGTTCTTTCTTCTATCTGAAGGCAGAAATCATAGCATCAGACCTGCAGAGCTCTGAGGACGCAGCAGCTGTACATTTTTTTCCAAACTTAATGTTTGGAAGGCATCGGTGAAGCTTTTCTTCAGCTCCTCAGGAAGTATCAACTGGAGGTTTTGAACCTGAGATCTTCCTGGTCTTTCAGAGGTCCGTGACTCCTCAAGCTAGCTGCTAACTGGTCCTAGAGATCTGGACCTGGGATGGCACCTCCCGTTCAGCAGCAGTGGGCGGGATGTTGATGTTTGGGTCATCGTCGACCTGGTAACACTTCCCCATGTTCTTGATGATGTTAAAGTTGGACCAGGCCGTTTCTGCCAGGCTGTTCTCCAGAATCCAACCATCAGACTCTAAGTCTGGATCACCCAGCCGGAGAGCGTTCTCCATGGCCGTCTGCAGGTAACGGACTCCTGTCAGAACCAACAGCTGGTGGAAGATGAAAAACATGGTCTTTAGTGTGACATGTAGCTGGAGCCCATTTCACAGCCTGTTCACTGGCATTATTCTGCCTCACTGGTGGAATGCTGCCACTAGTACTACTGCTACTAGTACTACTACTAGTACTGCCACTATTGATGCTACTACTGATCCTACAACTTCTACTACTACAGCATCATGAATCAGGGCGTTAAACTGTCAGTGAGTTTGATTATGTTTTGATATGCCACATGTTCATTTGTTCTTTCTAAATAAAACACAGACAAAGATGTTGCTGCTACTGCTACTACTACTACTACTACTATTAACTACTACTACTGCCACTGATGCTACCACTACTATTACAGCTGTAGATCCAGTAGTTAGAGTGCTAAATTGTCAGTGATTTGATTTTATTTTGAAATGCCACATGTTCATTTGTTCTTTCTAAATAAAATGCAGACTGGACTGTTGTACTGCTACTACTGACAATACTACTTCTCCTCACTGTTGGAATGGGGGGCATGCATTTGTTTGTATTACTACAAACAAATGCAGGGCCCTTCATCTGACATCAGACAGGACTAAACTGGTCCCAGAATGCTTTGGATTTGTTGAAAGATGTGTTCAGATGCTTACTGGGTGCACAAAGACACACTTAAATCAGTACCTCAAACAGCCAGATGAGGAGCACGGTGAAGCCGATGGAGCCCATGATGCTGGTGTAGTGGTCCATCAAGGCCTGTCGGCAGCCTCGCCTCCACAGGTTCAGCTGCTGGCTCTGCTGGTCGTAATTAAAATGGGCCCGCCTGTCGCTGACCTGCTGCTGGATGCAGGGCCGTGGAGACAAGGTGCTGCAGCAGCTGAAGGGAACGCCGTCCATCAGGTACTTCCCCTCCACGTTACTCCTCAGTCGGCTGCAAGGAGGAGCAGGAAGTTAGGAACCCCTACTACGAATACTACTACTGCTGCTCCTGCTAGTACTACTACTCGTGCTACTGCTACTACTACTATTGCTACCACTACAACTACTACCACTGCTGAAAGGAACGCCTTCCATCATCAGGTACTTCCCCTCTACGTTACTACTCAGTTGGCTGCAAAGAGGAGCAGGAAGTTAGGAACCTCTACTACGAATACTACTACTGCTGCTGCTGCTGCTGCTGCTACTACTACTACTACTGCTACTACTACTACCACTACAACTACTACTACTGCTGAAGGGAACGCCTTCCATCATCAGGTACTTCCCCTCTACGTTACTACTCAGTTGGCTGCAAAGAGGAGCAGGAAGTTAGGAACCTCTACAACTACTACTCCTGCTACTACTACTACTACTACTACTGCTGCTGAAGGGAACACCGTCCATCAGGTACTTCCCCTCCACCATTATTCCTCAGGTGGCTGCAACATTTCTGCATTGTGTTGAAAGACTCAGATAGTCTCGGGTCATTGTGAGTCCCTTGAGGTGAACTCTGTTGTTTAAACCTAATTAATCCCAGGACATCTGACCTCACTAGCCTCCGGTCTGAACTGAAAATACTCTGTTTATTGTCTGCTGACAGATTGGCTCAAACATTAGTGCAGTCCAGCTGGATCCACTCTGCTCTACAGAATCTAATTCAACTCTTTGGAATCCAAGCCGATCATCCACCAGAATCCACTATCTAGGTTTAGGAAGATCCTTTAGAATCCACCTTCAATCATAATACTTTTAGAGGAACCAAATGAACAGCTGGGTTCTGCAAGGATTTAGTTGTTCCTTCTGGTTCTAGAGTCCTCTAGACTCCATTCAAATACACTAGAATTCACCACAATCCAGTAAGGTCTACTAGAATCTATAAGGGTGCATCAGGTTGAACAGGAGGTGGATTTTTGAAGATTTATTTGTGTTTTTTCACCACAAACAGTAAATCAGCTGACATTAGCTTTAGCTGGCTAGAAACATGTCCATGTTGCTATTCTGGTCATTACGTGGAATCAAACACTTGGGATAAACCAGATTTCTTCACTCAGGATGAAACTGTTTTTTATCTGAGATGAATCTTCATATTTTACTGACTTCACTGTAGCTTTAAAATTAAGCTTTAACACTTTAGGTAGACACTGGTTTTCACAAGGATCCACTAGGAACTTAGAATCTACTAGACGGAAAGAATTTGCTAGAATCCAGCAGGATTTACTGGGATCAACAGATCCAGTGAATCCCAGCAGATCTAGCTCCACTTACTCCACCACACTGCTGCTGGTCATGTCCAGGTAGCGGTTGCTGATCCACTGCACATGGAACCAGTCCCGGTACCCGGTGTTCCCACAACACTGGAACTGGATCTGCAGCAAGTCCAGAGTCTTCTTTAGGTAGCAGCGGCCCGGCGTGTCCGTGTCCTTGTAGTACCTCATGGCGTTCCTCAGGCCCAGGAACAGCGACTCCTCCAGCTGACTACGGATGCTGTAGCACATGAGTGCCCCCGCCAGGACGCAGGAAGTGAAGAAGAAGGTGCAGATGATGTATGGCATCATCACCAACTTCCAGCGCAGGAACTTGTTGGTGTCAGTGCAGTCCAGGCAGATCTTCCCACCCAGGAAGTTGATGCAGCAGGCCGCCAGACCTGTGGTGATCAGCATATGTGGCAAATAGAGGATTCCCAGCTCTGACATCACTTCCTGCCATTTCTGAATCTCTACTTTAAGGAATAAGCCCAGGCCAAAGAGGATCGCTCCTGTTAGCACGGAGATCCAGTTGAGCAGCCAGAGGACCTCAGCTAGCTTCTCTCTCTCCGCCTTGGTGAAGGTCAGCTTACCGACTGCCATCTCAGTCCTAGTTTTTATGTATCACGTCCAAGCAGCTGGAAACATGGCCAAAATTAGAGTGTTTTAAGGTGCAGTAACACGACCACTAGGTGCTGCATTCAAAACGTGTCAACTTTTCTGTAAAAATTAAAGTCCCAGATGGTTTGGTCCAGTCAGGTTTCACTTCTTCTCATCTGTTCCACTCTGCTGACCATATTTGGAAGTTCCTGGCTTTGACTCACAAAATGGTGCTGAGCGTAAACTCCTCTTCAAATCCAGGTTTTGGAAACCAAGTAGCAGTCCTCACATCCAGTCCACAAGGGCTTGACAGGCTCAGAGGTCAGGGTTCAGGGGTCAGGGTTCAGTGTCCTGGGTTAAGATTTCAGGGTTCAGTGTTTTGGGTTCAGGGTTCTGGGGTCAGGGTTTAGTGTCCTGGGTTTAGAGTTCAGGGTTCAGTGTCTTGGGTTTAGATTTCACTATTCTGGGGGCAGTATTTTGGATTCAGAGTTAAGGGTTCTGGGTTTAGGGTTCAGGCTTTATAGTCCAGTATTCTGGAACCAGTATTTTGAGTTTAGAGTTCAGTATACTGGGGTCAGGATTCTGGGTTCAGGGTTCTAGGACTAGAGTTCAGTATTCTTGGTTCAGGGTTCTGGGACTAGGGTTCAGGGTTTAAAACTCTGTATTCTGGGTTCAGGGTTTAGAGTTCAGTATTCTTGGTTCAGGGTTCAGAGTTCTGGGACAAGAGTTCAGGGACTAGAGTTCAGGGTTTAGAGTTTGGTATTCTGAGTTCAGGGTTTAGAGTTCAGTATTCTTGGTTCAGGGTTCTGGGACTAGAGTTCAGGGTTTAGAGTTCAGTATTCTTGGTTCAGGGTTCAGTGTTCAGAGTTCTGGGACAAGAGTTCAGGGCCTAGAGTTCAGGGTTGAGGGAAATTGCTGCTCTCTCGGAGTCATAAGGAGCTTAGTGAGGTATTTTAGGCTCTCTTGACTGCAGACTCCACAACCAGGATGTGATCGCTGCAGGAAGAAGGTCAGAGTTTAATAAAACTGATCGATGGAGCCTATTAATGATCAGATGATCAGTTAGAGTCATGTTCCTCATATTGATCATGACCTGAACATACTGAGCATGCTCATAAGACTTACCATCATCCGATACCTTCTGATATTGATCATAGAGGAGCAACTCTCTCGCAGAAACTATCTTTGATCAGGTGATATTGACCAATAACTCCCCTGATCAAACTTTCATGCTAAACAGCCGTTCTAAGAGATCACAACAGGGAGATTCACCAATCATAATTCATTAATGCTCAGGTGAAGTGAACCAGTGTCTTGGGTCCACTCAGCCAATCAGCAGACAGGAAGATAAAGACAGATGTTTACCTGTAGACATCAAGCTGCTGCCGGTCTTCCCTCCGACCCGCCATCATTTCCCTGCGACCCGCCGTCATCCTGCAGCTTTTCTTCTGTTTCACAGCACGCAAACTCATATTACTGCTGAGAAAGAGAGTTTTGAGACGTCTGTTAACCGGCGGCGTTAATCTCCTTACAGCTAATCAGCCTGGTAATACTGTCCAACCCCCCCATTCACCAGCTGGACCATCAGCAGGGAGGACGTCCGTCCACCACAGGCTGTCCTCCATACAGGTTTCATATAGATCTATGTATATATGTATATATAGAAGAGGAAAGATTACTGTTACTACATGAAGGAAGTATGTATGACAGGAAGTAGTTGGAGAATAGAGGATGTGTGACGTCATTAAATTAAAACAAGTAATATCACGATACAAAATTAAACTTCCCTCATTCAAACTGCAATAACATTATTAGTCAGATTAATTTGATTATTATTCTGCAAAATAAGTTCTCTGTTACATTATTATACATTATTAAAGTTGATTCAACTCTGTCACATTTTATTGACATAATATAATAATATGATCATTTTAATAAATCTGCTGAATGTATGTGATGTTTAATTTTCACATGATGTTCACTCAGCGCCACCGAGTGACAGAACACAGTAAAACTGCCTTATAAGTATAATAATTAATAATCCATCCATCCATCTGCACCCGCTTATCGTGTTAGGGTGGTGCAGCTGATCCCAGCTGACACTGGGTGAAGGTGGGGTACACCTTGGACAGGTCTCCATACTATCACAGGATCATTCACGCTCACATTCACACCTACAGGTAATTTACATTCAACTTTATTAATAATAATAATAATAATAATAATAATACAAACTGTGTAAACCATTTTTGATATTTTTGATACTCCTTTGGTGACATCATGGTGATGTTTATGTTTGTGTTTATGTATTTATTTAAATTGTTTTGTTTTATAAATACTGACAACATGAGTCTCAATGTGATTTAAATCCTGACGATTTATTAAGTTAAACTGTTTTTTTTTTAAAAAACATTTTCATTTCAAACTGAGCACTTATTAAACACTTTTCCCTGTAATTAGATTATACAGAAACCAAATTATCCTGATAAAACTAAATCCTGCATTTCTTTCTTTCTTTATTTATTCATTCATTTATGTGAGCTCTGGAGCATAAACAACAAGTGAGGAAATAAATAAAATAAAACAAAATAAATGTTAATGTAATTTTCCTACTATTTCGTGATGATGTCACACCCATGACGTCAGACACGGTGTGCTCCTCTACCAGTCTCTCCCAGCTCCTGTCAATCACGGCGTGACGTCATGTATCCTGAGCGTTTCCGGTGCAGGAAGGCGGGGCCTCCGTGTTCCTTTGGGAGAGACAGACAGGTGAGTCAAGTCAGCGTAGGGCAGCAGGTTCCGACTTCCGGGACATGAATATCATCCTTCGTAATAAAAGTAGAGGGTTTTTTTTTTTTTTTTTTTTTTTTTAGTGGCAGATGCTCACCAGGCTGAATTTCTCCTTTATTTTTATTTTAACTGTCCTTTTAATATATCCTCAGTTATATTATATGAATCAGTTAATTTAACTAAATATTGTTATGGGGGATATTAACAGACCACATGCTTATTGAAACGTTTATGACTCAACTGTGAGAGACTTATTTGAAATGAATATAACTGAAAAGCAAAGTTAGTAGTTTTTGATTGATTGGAATATTTTCATTATCAATACATGTGTTAGCAATTTTTTGGATGTGAAATGTGAAAAATGACCGTCTCAAAGTCTTGTTCGACCAAACAGTCCAAAATATTTACTTAACCGAGAACAGAAAAATGTCTTAAACAAGTAATCAATTATCAAGCGCTGGTTAATTTTCTGTTGCTCGACAAAATGATTAATTGAGAAATTTGCATTAGACAAAAATTTCAATTCTTAAAGTTAACAATGAACTGAAAATATTTTGACCAAACAGTTAATCTCTTGAAGAAAATGCTCTGTAGATTAATGAATAATTAAAATAATCGTTAGATGCAGTATTTTGAATAATAAATGGATCAAATGTCAGATTATTGGTGTCTTTTATTGAGAAACTCTGTGTGACAGGAAGTGTGTGTGGGTGCCTCCAGCTTGATGATTGATCCGATCTGAGTTCAGCCATATTCCCACTGACCAGCCACACCGGCAGCCTTCTCAAACTACCGAAAAACGTTCCGTCGTCCTCCCACCCGCTCTAACACGGTGATACCGGGGGTCGTGGTTCAACGCGAGTCCGTCCCGGAGCTCCCGGACATGTTACCGAGCTGATATACAGACCCGACAGGGAGCAGCGGCGGACAACCTGAGAGAGTCGACGGACGGTCTGACCGACATCCCGATTTCTGAGAGGAAAGTCCAGATTTACCGGGATTAAAGCCGATGTGGAGGACGGACAGACGCGGGCCTGCAGGCTGAACGGCTCTAAACACGACGGACTGACGGTAACCGGCGGAGACACACCGACACACCGACACCCAGACTGCTCAAAATGTCGGGAATGTTTTCCCGGAGCTAAGGAGCTAGCTGCAGCTAGCAGGCTGAGCTCGGCAGGAAACGGAGCCTGTGCGGCGGGTTACACTCGGACTGTGCGGCGGAGGTTTTGGTCGGTTTGTCAGCGGGAGCGGAGGGTGACTGTCCCGGGTCAGGATGTCGGCTCAGGACCGTCTGAAGCGGCTGGAGGAGCTGCTGCTGGAGCAGAAGGCGGCGGGCTGTCTGAGTGTGGAGGCTCTGCTCGACCTGCTGCTCTGCTTCTACACCGAGTGCTGCCAGTCCCCGCTGAAGAGGGAGAAGCACATCACCGACTTCCTGGAGTGGGGTAAGAGCCCAAACCCGGCCCTGGTTCTGGTCCTGGACCTCCTTTTATTCTGTTAAACCGTTTTAAAAACACTACAGAAAGTCCCGGGACCCTTCAGAGATCAATGCAGGGCCACCAGGTTCTCCCCGGGGACACGGGTGGGCTTCAGGGAGGGCTCCAGATGTGTTTGAAGGGCTCCAGGGAGATCAGGTGGGCTTTATGGGTCTTTGAGGGGCTCCAGGGATGTTTAGGTGGGCTCCAGGGATGTTTAGGGGGGCTCCAGGCACATTCGGGTGGGCTCCATGGAGGCTCAGGTGAGCTGCAGAGATGATCAGGTGTGGTCCATGGAGGTTCATCTGGGGTCTAGGGGTCTTGTAAGGGCTCCAGGGACGTTTAGGGGCTTCAGGGAGGTTCAGGTGGGCTCCATTGGTCTTTGAGGGACTGTAGGGACATTTGGGTGGGCTCCAGGCAAAGTCAGGTGGGCTCCATGGGTCTTTGTGGGGCTTCAGGGACGTTTAGGTGGGCTCCAGGGGTATTTGAGGGGTTTCAGGGAGGTTCAGGTGGGCTCCGAGGGTCTTTGTGGAACTTGAGTGAGGGTCATTTGGGCTCCATGGAGGTTCAGGTGGGCTCCATGGAGGTTCAGGTGGGCTCCATGGAGTTTCAGGTGGGGTCCATAGAGGTTCAGGCGGGGTCTAGGGGTCTTGTAGGGGCTCCAGGGACGTTTAGGTAGGTTCCAGGGGTCTTTGAGGGGCATCAGGGAGGTTCAGGTGGGCTCCATGGGTCTTTGGGGTTCCAAGGGTAATTCCAGGGCCTCTGAAAGCTTTTTGTTGTGATGAGGGGTCCTCGGTGTCGCTTGTCCCTGTTTAACATGGTCTGGCCTGGTTTGGTGTGGCCTGGTTTGGTGTGGCCTGGTTTCTTGAGCTGTGTGAGTGTCTGATGCTCCCATTTCCTGTGACAGTCCCACTCTGATTGATCACTGACTGATTATTGATGTATTGATTTCTGATGACTCTCTCCAGTTTTATACAAGAGCTGCAGCTAATCATCATTTTCTGTATCGACTGATCTGAAGATTACTTTCTGGATTCATTTTTTACTAGTTTATGACATATGACAGATGTCCTTGTCAGATTCTCAGAGTCCAGCAGGAAGTCTTCACAAGTCTTTAAACTCCTTTAAATGTCTTCAGTTCTCTCTGATAGGAAAGAATTAAAGAACAACACCTATTATTGAAATGGTTGGGGATTAATTTTCTGATGATGGCTTCATCGCTGTCTCACAGTGACCTATGTTTACTCATAAATCACTTTTCCATATATAAACAATCTGAACTGGTCAGACTGGGATTGATCAACATGATCAATCATCTCACAATAAAAGTATGTTGAATAGAGATCACAATACGACAAATATGTTCACAGTCTCATAAATCAGTGATAACGGTAGTTTGATTAACTTTTTAATTACAGGTTGACTTCAGTCACGTGATCAGATGATGAGCTGATTGAAGTCATTCCCAGTCAGACTGTAAGAAATGCTCGCAAATATAGAAATTAAATGTCAGCTGTCGAACATATTTTTCATTCGACTTATTGTACCAAAATAACTATGATTTGAGATGATATTGATCTGATGTTGGTGCAGCTGCTTCTCAAAACCTTTGATAGACTGTTACTTTGAAATGCTGCCGTGTTTGAGTGAACCAATCAGAGACGAGAACATGTCCACCCTGTGGTGACTGGCTGTAAACAAACAAGCTTCACCTGGAAACACCCCCACCTGTGTTTACCTGCAGGTTAAAGGTGTGTTTCATAAAAAAAAAAAAAAATCCTCTCAGTTTGGATCATTGTTCACGAGAGTGTAACTGTTCACGTTGCAGTTTAAGAGACTGTAACTGTTTACAGTACCGTAACAGATCGTACGACTGCACCTGTTCACCAGACTGTAACTGTTCACGTTCCAGATTATGAGACTGTTACAATTTACAAGACTGTAATGTTCACCTCGCTATTAATGAGACTGTAACTCTTCACCTCACAGTTTATGAGACTGTATCTGTTCATGTCGCCGTTAACGAGACTGTAACTGTTCACATCACTGTTTATGAGACTAGAACCGTTAACGAGACTGTAACTGTTCACATCACTGTTTGAGACTAGAACCGTTAACAAGACTGTAACTGTTCACATCACTGTTTGAGACTAGAACTGTTAACAAGACTGTAACTGTTCACGTTGCAGTTTAAGAGACTGTAACTGTTTACAGTACCGTAACAGATCGTACGACTGCACCTGTTCACCAGACTGTAACTGTTCACGTTCCAGATTATGAGACTGTTACAATTTACAAGACTGTAATGTTCACCTCGCTATTAATGAGACTGTAACTCTTCACCTCACAGTTTATGAGACTGTATCTGTTCATGTCGCCGTTAACAAGACTGTAACTGTTCACATCACTGTTTATGAGACTAGAACCGTTAACGAGACTGTAACTGTTCACATCACTGTTTGAGACTAGAACCGTTAACAAGACTGTAACTGTTCACATCACTGTTTATGAGACTAGAACCGTTAACGAGACTGTAACTGTTCATGTTCCAGATTATGAGACTGTTACAATTTACAAGACTGTAATGTTCACCTCGCTATTAATGAGACTGTAACTCTTCACCTCACAGTTTACGAGACTGTATCTGTTCATGTCGCCGTTAACGAGACTGTAACTGTTCACATCACTGTTTATGAGACTAGAACCGTTAACGAGACTGTAACTGTTCACATCACTGTTTATGAGACTAGAACCGTTAACAAGACTGTAACTGTTCACATCACTGTTTATGAGACTAGAACCGTTAACAAGACTGTAACTGTTCACATCACTGTTTGAGACTAGAACCGTTAACAAGACTGTAACTGTTCACATCACTGTTTGAGACTAGAACCGTTAACGAGACTGTAACTGTTCACATCACTGTTTATGAGACTAGAACCGTTAACGAGACTGTAACTGTTCACATCACTGTTTGAGACTAGAACCGTTAACAAGACTGTAACTGTTCACATCACTGTTTATGAGACTAGAACCGTTAACGAGACTGTAACTGTTCACATCACTGTTTATGAGACTAGAACCGTTAACAACACTGTAACTGTTCACATCAGTGTTTATGAGACTAGAACCGTTAACAAGACTGTAACTGTTTATGAGACTAGAACCGTTAACAAGACTGTAACTGTTCACATCACTGTTTATGAGACTAGAACTGTTAACGAGACTGTAACTGTTCACATCACTGTTTGAGACTAGAACCGTTAACAAGACTGTAACTGTTCACATCACTGTTTATGAGACTAGAACTGTTAACGAGACTGTAACTGTTCACATCACTGTTTATGAGACTAGAACCGTTAACAAGACTGTAACTGTTTATGAGACTAGAACCGTTAACAAGACTGTAACTGTTTATGAGACTAGAACCGTTAACAAGACTGTAACTGTTTATGAGACTGTAAGGGGAAAAAGTCCCAAAACCCACAATTGTACGTAACATGTAGTGGTGTCGTCAAGGTTACGTAATATGTCACTAAGTGTTATGTCCTCTTCCCGTTTAAACCATTTTGAACCTTTGCGGCGTCTCACACTCAACCACGTACCAGGTGACGCCAGTTAGGTCCTTCAGGGTTAGTCTTCATCATCATCATCATCTCTCTCTAAAACACTGATCAACATCACACTGAGCTTCATTACATCGTGTGTATGTGTGTGTGTGTGTGTGTGTGTGTGTGTGTGTGTGTGTGTGTGTGTGTGTGTGTGTGTGTGTGTGTGTGTGTGGACCCAGATAAAAATGAGCAGATAAATAAAAGATAAATGAAGAGCAGACAGTCTGCAGGGTCCTACTGCCCCCGTATGTAGTATTATTATGAGCAACAGTAATAGTATTATCTGTCAGTATTCCTGTGTTATTTATTCAGTATTATTCAGTGTAACTGTTGGGTTTTATAGAAAGTTATTATATTATTATTTATTGGGGTGCTGCTTCATCAATTCTCTGACCTGTTTCTTCTGATTACTGTGCATGAAATAAAAATACTATTAGAATAATAACAGTGTGCCTCATCTCTTCGTAGTGAAACTGTTTGTATATGTGTAACATTTCTATAATACTAATATAGTAACAGTGTGCTGTGCCTGTCCTCATTGAAGCAGTTTATCACCACAGTGAAGGACAAATGTTATTATAATGTATAATAATTATAGAATAATATTAGTATAATGTTTGAATGATATAATAATAATAATAATAATAATAATAACAACAGAATAACATTAATATAAAATTAGAATATTATTATAATAATGATATAATAATAATAATAATATAATTCTAACAGTATGTCCCCTCTGTCCTCAGTGAAGCCGTTCACCACCACAATGATGGACAAATATTAGTGTAATAATCTAATAATATTGAATAATATTACAATAATAATAACCTAATAATGGTTATAACAGTATGTCCTCTCTATCCACAGTGAAGCCGTTCACCACCACAGTGAAGGACATGCGGCTGCACAGAGACGACTTTGAGATGTTGAAGGTGATTGGACGAGGAGCTTTTGGAGAGGTAAGACTTCCTCCTCCCCCCCCCCCCCCCCCCCCCCCTCCTCCTCCTCCTCCTCCTCTTCCTTGTGACATATTGTAGAAAAATGATTAAGTTCCAGATGAAAAGTCCTGAAAATCTTTCCAAAATTATCAAAACATTGAACAGATTTCATGAGTGTTAAATTCAGATGGTAGATCAGTGTGTATATGTGTGTGTGTGTGTGTACGTGTGTGTGTACGTACTTGTGTGTGTGTGTGTGTGTGTGTGACGTACTTGTGTGTGTGTGTGTACGTACTTGTGTGTGTGTGTGTACGTACTTGTGTGTGTGTGTGTGTACATTGTCCACATACCTGAGGAAAGGTGTGTCAGAGCCACACCTACCTGCTGCCTCAGGATAAAAACACACACACAGCCTTGTGTTACTGTACTTGTGAGGACCGTTCTCACTCTGAGACCCAGCCTGGTCCTCACAGATACACAGATACGCCACCATAAACACTCAGATAAACAGGACCAATCAGAGGAGCCCAGCTGTGTGTGTGTTATTCCAGCTAAATGAACAGGTGTGGCTCACACAGGTACAGAGTCTGACAGGAGGTACTTTCTATCGGCCAATCAGATGGCTGCAGGTCACATACCTGCTCCAAAATTTAACAACCTGTTTGAACAGATACAGCGAGAAACAAGACAAAACAACCTAATACGTTCTAATATCTTTAGATTATAACACAGAGCCATGATAATGCCAGGTGTGAACAAAGTCACGTCAATGCCAGGTGTGAACAGGGCCATGTTAATGCCAGGTGTGATTAGGGCCATAATAATGACAATTGTGAACAAAGTTGTGCTAATGTCAGGTGTGACCAGGGTCTTGTTAATGCCAGGTGGGAATAGGGCCCCTGAAGAAGTCTTCAGACATGTTCAAACACAGGGAGCAAGGAGTGACCAGTGAGAGTGCAGCAGGAAATGGGATGCAGGGCAGCATCTGCACACTTACTGTGTGTATCCATTGAATATTGTGAGGTCATCTGATCCGAGGTCACCTGGTCCGAGGTCACCTGGTCCGAGGTCACCTGGTCCGAGGTCGCCTGGTCTGAGGTCGCCTGGTCTGAGGTCGCCTGGTCTGAGGTCACCTGTCTGTCTGTCTCAGGTCGCCGTGGTGAAGATGAAGCACACAGAAAGAGTCTACGCCATGAAAATCCTCAATAAGTGGGAGATGTTAAAAAGAGCTGAGGTGAGTTTAGAGTCCAGTTCTGGTCCAGGCCTGGATCATGTCATGATGTTAACATGTTTGTCCTAACATGTAATGATGTTAGCGTGTTGTATTAACAAGTAAACATGTTCTCTGTACAGACGGCGTGTTTCAGAGAAGAACGAGACGTTCTAGTCAAAGGAGACAGCCAGTGGATCACAACTCTGCACTACGCCTTCCAGGACGACAACTACCTGGTTAGTATTACTACTACTACTACTACTACTACTATTGTTACTGTAATTGAAGACTGTGTTGTGTATTTTACTGCAGTGATGGCCTACTACTACTAGTTACTGGTATCTGGTGGTACTTGATGATGTTGTGTATTGCAGTACTTGGTGATGGACTACTACGTGGGCGGGGACTTGCTGACTCTGCTCAGTAAATTTGAGGACCGTCTTCCAGAGGACATGTCCAAGTTCTACGTTGCTGAGATGGTGCTCGCCATCCACTCCATCCACCAGCAGCAGTACATCCACAGGTACTGGTTGTACTGGTGTGAATGTGGAGGCTGATGGGGAGTTACATGACGTATGTGTGTGTGTGTGTGTGTGTGTGTGTGTGTGTGTGTGTGTGTGTGTGTGTGTGTGTGTGTGTGTGTGTGTGTGTGTCAGAGGAAGTGGGCTTTTCCTGGCAGCAGTGTCCTCTGGGAAATGAAGTTATGTCCTGTCCAGCCTTCCTTCCTGTGCAGAAACAGAAACCAGTTTGGCCTCCTCCCAGTATGACTCCACACTTATACAGTGCTGTCTCTGCTGACTGCATGTTTATGGTCTGTTGGTCTGCAGTCTGTTACCATGACAACCTGTGTGTGTGTGTGTGTGTAAACTGTTAGTGGAGGTGTGACAGGTCTAAAGGTTTTATAACACAGTCTGTGTTCTGAACATTAGTTATATGACCTAAACAAAGTACTGTCCCTAAACACATCATTTAATCCCATCATCACATGTACAGTTAACAGCTGCTTTAACTGTGTTCATGAGTACACAGTGATTAATGCTGGAATGTAATTGTGGATATACGTTACAGTATATATGTATATATAGTACAGTGTGTGTGTGTGTGTGTGTGTGTGTGTGTGTGTGTGTGTGTGTGTGTGGGCGTGCGTGTGCGCCGCTTCATTCTCTACCCGTAATTGTCTCAGTCTTCAGTCCAAAAGTCACAATGTGTTGAAAAAAGACAGATATAATCATTTCAAAAATTCATGTTTTTATCTGATGAAATATTCTGCTACAGTCCATATTTGTTGGCATTTAGCCTTTCAAAAACATTTTGTTCTGGTACTTTTTCGGGGTAGAAAAAAATAATCCTTCACTTATATATAGTGATTTATTTACCTATAAAATAGATTTTTCAATGACAGAATCACTATGTTATCTTCATTTGTGTCTGTGGTGGTTACCGCTGTTATTGTTGTTGAGTAACGTGATGTCATATCCGTTCCATATCCGTCAACCAAAACAAACCAGCCGGCTGCCGCGAGCCTAAACGAAAACGTAGAAAACAGCAGAGGGTCTGCGTGGATACCTGCTGCGCCCTCATAGTTTAAATCCAAAGTGCTAAACACTACACATACAGTAAAGTCTGGAATCACTTTGAGCAAAGCAGAGCTAGACATCACGGCTAAAACTGCACGCTAACTCTGTCATGGACAAGAAACGTTATCGTATGGCGGTAAAGTGCAGTCAAGCCAGTTGTCACTCTCGTCTCTGTGGTCAAATGGGCCGACGCTACAACGGTAGAGCACCGTATACTCATATTTATGTTAAATAAATTCAAATGGCTGACCATGGATGGATAAAGATAAGGGAGCTGATGGGAGAGCTAAGTTAGCAGAAGTATATACGTAACCATGTCCGTTTTTTTAAATAAGAGGTCTATGGAAATAAGATTGATTGGATTATATTCACCAGAAGTATAAAACATTATATGTCCTTTATAAATTAAAAATATCACTAATTTATGAAGGAAATGTCTTTATTATTTTTGGATTGCTTGAAAAAAATGTAAGAAATAATTCCTGACAATGATCCTGATATATTTGATTTCAGGACTTGAAGAAGAAGAAGGAGAAAATCAAACATTTTACTGTATTAATGTAGATATTTTCCAAAGTAAAAGTCCCTTGAAGTGTTTGATTCAACTTTTTCCCATTGTCTGGTGTTCAAAAAGTCAACAAAAAATACAATAAATTGCAATATGGAATCGCAATACTTAAAAAAATGCAGTACATGTTGAATCAGCATCCAAGTATCGTGATAATATGGAATCTGGAGATTAATGGTGAATCATCCCAGCCCTAGTACTTTTACTTCACTGTGGACAATTACTGCATCGAGTGGCAGCATGATAACGCATCTAAAAATAGATATCACATTAAAATAGCACAGGATACAGATGCTCTTTGGTGTTGGATTATGAGAAACTAGTACTCTATAGAGCCTGGTGGTCCTAGTGTTAACCACATCATACTATAAGATATAACGTCTGTTTTAATGAAAGTGACATCTCGCATGTGGTTTTGACTTACAACTCAACATTTAGCCTACTTCGTAGACAATACCCAGATTGTGTTTCCGCATTCAGCCTAAAATACTGAGGTATGATTTTTGATATTGCCCTTTTATATGGTTAATTAATATGTTTCAATTTTTTTTTTTTAAATGTGTCTTTGTGTCACAGAGATATTAAACCAGACAACGTCCTACTGGACGTTAATGGTCACATCCGCCTTGCTGACTTTGGATCCTGTCTCCGCATGATGGAGGACGGCACGGTAACACAAACCCTCTCCTACAGTTATCATGTTGAGTTCAGTCATCCAGTAACAGATTTAAGGACTTGCCCTGTGGTGTCGGTGGTCTTGCTGTAGGTGCAGTCGTCCGTGGCGGTGGGCACTCCGGACTACATCTCCCCAGAGATCCTGCAGGCGATGGAGGATGGGATGGGCCGCTATGGACCGGAGTGTGACTGGTGGTCTCTGGGAGTCTGCATGTACGAGATGCTATACGGAGAGACGCCGTTCTATGCCGAGTCACTGGTGGAAACCTATGGCAAGATCATGAACCATGAGGTCAGAAACACCAGTTCAGTCTGTGGATTCACTTCAGTTAATTTAAATTAAGGCAAATGTTTCTTTCAAGACCCTGTTTCTGTTAGTAATGATGATGTATTTTATGGGCGGAGCATCAAGTGGCAGAATAATTCTCTGAACGCCGTAGTTAACGCTGGCTAACAGTCTTGTTGGCTTGTTTTTTTTTTTAACAATGGCTGAAGTAAATACTACCGTAGTTTCTCTCAATATGTACTTACTCTCCAGGATCACCAGTGCTAGCTGAGGACGTTAACATTAACCAATGGTACCAGATTAGCTGGCTAATGTTAGTTAGTTAGCTAGCTAGCTTGTCTGTCTCTGGAACTGGCTAGTTAGCTAGCTAGCTTGTTTGTCTCTGGAGCTGGCTAGTTAGCAAGCTAGTTTGTCTCGAACTGACTAGCCAGCTAACTAGTTTGTCTGTTTCTGGAACTGACTAGTTAGCTTGTCTGTCTCTAGAACTGGCTAGTTAGGCTTGTCTGTCTCTGTCTCTGCTAGTGTTGGCCTCCAGTCTTTGTTTTGCGTCAGCTCTAAAAGGGTCTATATGGAACACATATGAAATATAAAACCTGTCAGATTTTGGTCACATTCAGTTAATTCATGTGCTGAAAACTGAAGCAGCTCGTCTCCAGATGACAATTTATACACTGAACCAGAGCGGTTACTTGTTTCAGCTCCTCTGCTGCTGTTTCCAGGTTATGTGTTTGTCTCCAGACTCTCGTCCTATTTCCTCTTTTCTAAATCTGAACTGGTCTCAGTGGACGGACGCCATGTCCTGCTCTCCATTTCTGTCTCATTATCTCTCTCCATCCTCTTCACTTTCTCCTCACTGTTTGTCTCCAGGAGCGTTTCCAGTTCCCCTCTCATGTGACCGATGTGTCCGAGGACGCCAAGGACTTGATCCAGCGCCTGCTGTGCTCAAGGGAACGTCGACTCGGCCTGAATGGGATCTCCGACTTCAAGAGTCACCCGTTCTTCAGTGGGATTGACTGGGAGAACATTCGGTCTGCCGAGGCCCCCTACATCCCTGATGTGTCCTCACCCACTGACACGTCCAACTTTGACGTAGATGATGACGTCCTCAAGAACCCAGTAAGGACAGCCACCAAGTACTACACAAGTGACAGTGTGCCAGTGTTCCCATCATAAATTCATCAGAGTTTTCTAGTCTTTCAGACCCTGACGTGTCAGGTCCTGATCCTAGTCTTTCAGACCTTACCACTAATCCCTCATGTTCTGGCCCTAGTGTTTCAGACTGTACATCTAGTCTACAGATCTGGTCCATATTAATGACCCATGATCTTTCCACATATACACTGAAGAATATAGAAGCCGTCCAGTCTGACAGTGTTTGTCCTTGCAGGACATCAGCCCTCCAGTATCTCACACTGGTTTCACCGGTCAACACCTCCCCTTCGTTGGCTTCACCTACACCACTGACAGCTGCTTCGCCGACTGCAGCTCAGTCAGCCGGGCAGTGCTCGGTCTCCGCCAGGAGGAGGAGGGAGAGGGGGGAGGAGGACAGGAGGTGGAGGCATTCGAGAGGAGGATCCGCCGACTGGAGCAGGAGAAACAGGAGCTGAACCGCAAACTGCAGGGTAAGTCCTTTTATGGATGTAGTACTCCTGATCTCTGACCTCTAGTCCTGACCTCTACTGGATGTAATACCCCTGACCTCTGACCTCTACTGGATGTAGTACTCCTGATCTCTGACCTCTAGTCCTGACCTCTACTGGATGTAGTACCCCTGACCTCTGACCTCTACTGGATGTAGTACTCTGGACCTCTGACCTCTACTGGATGTAGTACTCCTGACCTCTGACCTCCACTGGATGTAGTACTCCTGATGTCTGACCTCCACTCCTGACCTCTGACTTATATTGGATGTAGTACTCCTGACCTCTACTGGATGTAGTACTCTGGATCTCTGACCTCCACTCCTGAACTCTGACCTCTACTGGGTGTAGTACTCCTGACCTCTGACCTTTACTGGATGTAGCACTCCTGACCTCTGACCTCTACTGCATGTACTACTGCTAACTTCTGACCTCTGTGTCTGTAGAGTCCACCCAGGCCCTGCAGGCCCCGGCTCGAGGAGGAACTCTGACCCGGGACAAAGAGATCAAGAAGCTGAATGAAGAGATTGAACGGCTGAAGAAGAAGCTGGCAGGTCAGAGTGGTAATTGTACCAGAAGTTATAGGAGTAGTAGTAGTAGTAGTAGTAGTTATAGTCATAGTAGAAATCGCAGCAGAACTAATTTCAGTACCAGGAGTTTTAAGCATATCACACGTGGTGTGCACATATTATTACATATATTAGTAAACCGTAAAATGTTGCAGATATAGTACCGGTTGCAGTAGTAGCAGTAATAAGAGCAGTAGTAGCTTGAGTACCAGCAGCAGTGCTAGTAAAAATAGTAGCAGGAGAAGCATTGCAGTTTTAGTGTTAGTACCAGTAGTAATGCAAGATAAACCAGCAGTATCAGCATCCATCATGTGAGTAAGCCACGCCCCTCTGCTGTGGTAGACTCTGATAGGCTGGAGCATCAGCTGGAGGAGGCGGTCTCACTCAGACAGGACTATGAGAGCTCCGCCTCCAAACTGAAGACCCTGGAGAAGCAAGTGAAGACCCTGAAACAGGAGAAAGACGAAGTCCACAAGGTATTTATACCATTGAGAGCATTCTCTGGTCTACCAGGATCAGGTCTGAGTATCCACAGATCTATTAGGATCAGGTCTAAGTATCCACAGGTCTATTAGGATCAGGTCCAAGTATCCTCTGGTCTACTAGCATTAGGTCTAAGTATCCTCAGGTCTATCAGGATCAGGTCTAAGTATCCACATGTCGATTAGGATCAGGTCTAAGTATCCACAAATCTAATAGGATGTGGTCTAAGTATCCACAGGTCTATTAGGATTAGGTCTAAGTATCCTGAGGTCTGTTGGAATCAGGTCCAAGTATCCTTGGGTCTATCGGGATCAGGTCTAAGTATCCTCTGGTCTACCAGGATCAGGTCTAAGTATCCTCAGGTCTATCAGGATTAGGTCTAAGTATCCTCAGGTGTATTAGGATCAGGTCTCAGGCGTATTAGGATTAGGTCTCAGATCACCTCTGGTCTCGTCCTGTGTGAGCAGCAGCTGGCGGACTCTCTGGAGCGTCTGAGGAGTCAGACCAAGGAGCTGAAGGAGGCTCACTCTCAGAGGAAGTTGGCTCTACAGGAGTTCTCAGACCTGTCGGAGAGGATGGCCGACCTCCGGTCCTCCAAACAGCGTCTGTCCCGTCAGCTCCGGGACAAAGAGGAAGAGATGGACGCCCTCCTGCAGAAGATGGACGCCATGAGACAGGAGATCCGCAAGACCGAGAAGAACCGCAAGGAGGTGAGAGAGCGTTTGTTTTGCGACAGCTAGTGACGGAAACATGAGCTGTAGTTCTTCCTGTTCACCACCAGAGGACAGGGGGAGACCTGCAGAATAAAAGGTATTCTATGTGTTTGTCAGCTGGAAGCTCAGTTGGACGATGCAAAGGCGGAGGCGTCGAAGGAGAGGAAGCTGAGGGAGCACAGTGAGGTTTACTCCAAACAGCTGGAGACGGAGCTTCAGAGCCTGAAGGTCAGAGGTCACATGCACACACATTTGTACTGCTATACTTATGAGGACTCTAACCTAACCCTCCATAATGAGCACTGCATGTTATCAATAGAGTTGTTCCGATATTAATATCAGTATGGGAAATGCATCTGATACTGTCCAAAATTTGGTTCTGGTACCATAATTTAACCGAGAAAAAAATCAGCTTGTTTAGGAAGTCAGTTCTTCTTCCTCGCCGCTCCAGAACAGTGGCCTTCATTGTGATTTGGCCCTGGATGTAAAATGGCTGCCACTGGCAACCACTATTTTAGAACCATGAAGAAGAACTGACTGCATGTATGTTGTCTCCAGGCAATAACAAACACATTGCGGTGCTCATGGAGAGTGTGACGGTAAAAGTTTATTTCAAAGTGGTCCCCACAAAACAAACAGAAGGGGGTGACTGTGGTTCTGGTTCTGGTCTCAGTCTCAACAGGGTCGGGGAGCAGCAGCTGGGGGGGCGGAGTTTCAGCAGGAGCTGTCGCGACTGAAGGCGGAGCTCGATAAGAAGGTCCTGTTCTACGAGGAGGAGCTGCTGAGGAGAGACTCCACCCACTCTTCTGAGATCAAAAACCTACGTAAAGACCTGCACGAGTCCGAGGGGGCGCAGCTTGCTGCCAACAAGGAGCTGCTGCAGCTCCGAGACAAGCTGGACAAGGACAAGAGGGACAGGTGAGTTCTGGACCAGGTCAGCAAGAGGGGATCAGTTGAGTCCTAAACCATGTTAAACTAGAGGGACAGTTGAGTCCTAAACCATGTTAAACTAGAGGGACAGGTGACTTCTGAACCAGGATAAACTACAGGGATAGGTCAGTCCTGAACCAGGATAAACTAGAAGGACAGGTGAGTCCTGAACCAGCTCAGTAAAAGGGGGACAGGTCAGTCCTGAACCAGGTCAGCAAGAGGTGGACAGGTCAGTCCTGAATCAGGTTAAACAAGAGGTACAGGTAAGTCCTGAACCAGGATAAACTAGAGGGACAGGTTGGTCCTGAACCAGAATAAACTGGAGGGACAGGTAAGTCCTGAACCAGGTTAATCTAGAGGGGCAGGTCAGTCTTGAACCAGGTTAAACAAGAGAGACAGGTCAGTCCTGAACCAGGTTAAACTAGAGGGACAGGTCAGTCCTGAACCGGGATAATCTAGAGGGACAGGCCAGTCCTGAACTGGGTTAAACTAGAGGGACAGGTCAGTCCTGAACCAGGATAATCTAGAGAGACAGGTCAGTCCTGAACCAGGATAATCTAGAGGGACAGGTCAGTCCTGAACCAGTTTTTTTGTCCCTGCAGACAAACAGAGATGGATGAAGCTGTTTCAGCTCTGAAGGAGAAATCTGAACGAGAGAAAAACCTGCTGACAGAAGAAAACCGCAAACTGACGGCTGAAACTGACAAGGTGACAAAGTCCTGCTGTCAGTGCTGCAGTATTGCTGTCGTGTGGTTTTATACAGTGTCATGTGATTGTCCTGGTTGTTGCAGCATCAACATCTGTACTACTGTGACTGCACATGCTCAGTTAGTAACAGTACTTCTTTCTCAGCTGTGTTCATTTGTGGACAAACTGACGGCTCAGAATCGTCAGCTGGAGGACGACCTGCAGGATCTGTCGTCTAAGAAGGAGAGCGTGGCTCACTGGGAGGCTCAGATCGCAGAGATCATCCAGTGGTGAGTCCGTCCAGCAGGGGGCGATCTGTGTTATGAACATGTGGAGCTCAGGCGATTCGCTTATATCCTGATTCAATACTATCACGATATCTGGATGTTGGTTCGTTATGTATTGCGATTTGATTAAGCCATTTATTGCGATTTTTGAACACTAGACCATCATACACTTCTAGGGACTTTGAGTTTAGACAATATCTAAATTAATACAGTAAAAATGTTTGATTTTCAGCATGTATGTCGTCAGAGATGTCCTGAAGTCAAACATATCAGTTATTGTCAGGAATTATTACATATTTCCAGCAATCTAAAAATCAAAGAATAAAGACATTTCCCTTACAAATTAGTGGTATTTTTGTTTTAATTTATAAGGGACATATGATGTTTTATACTTCTGGTGAATATAATCCATTCAGTCTTATTTCCATATATGTATTTTGTATATACAGTTCCCTTTGTTAACACCTTAATTTGAAAACTGGACATAGTCCCAGGTGTCTACTTCCTCTAACTTCTCCAAGGTGGTCTCTAGCTCTCTGTCAGCTCCGTTCTCTTTATCCATCCATGTTCAGCTCCATCTGGGCCGTTTGACTGTATTTAACATAAATGTCAGTATATGGCGCTCTACAGTTGTAGCGTCGGCTCATTTGACGACAGAGATGAGGGTGACTGCTGGTTTGACCGCACGTTACCAAAATACGATAATGTTTCCTGTCAGTGACAGTTAGCATGCAGCTTTAGCCAGGATGTCTAGCTCTACTTTCCCAAAGTGTTTCCATACTTAACTGTATTTGTAGTTAAACACTTTGGATTTAACATGTGAGGTAGCAGGTCTTATCCGTGCAGACTTTATGCTGGTTTCTACTTCTTCGTTTCGGCTCGCAGCGGCCGACTGGTTTGTTTTGGTTGAAGAACCGATATGATGTAATGTTACTCAGACTACAGCAATGAAAGTCATAACCTCCTTTTACCGCTGTATAGACTCAAATGAAGCAGATATATTGATTCTGAAACATTTCAAAATCTGAAAAATAAATTGTGATACATAGATGTATCAGTTTTTGTTTTTTCCTCACCCCTAGTCTGTGGTGGACCAGAAGGGGGCACTCTGGGTTAAATGTGTGTCTGTGTGTTCAGGGTGAGCGATGAGAAGGACGCTCGAGGCTACCTTCAGGCTCTGGCCACCAAGATGACGGATGAACTGGAAACACTGCGCAGTTCCAGTCTAGGAACAAGACCTCTGGTAACACACACATGTTTGACATGAAACGTTTGCCCCTTGAACCACAGTGAGGCTTTTATTATGAAACAGAAGGAGGAAGTGTTTGGGATGTTTGTTTTTATTTTTTAGCTGTTCAGGTTCAAGTGTGGTTACAGTAAATAAGTCCTATTTGTTTTTCTGTTTGTGCTTTAGTCTGGTATGTCTGTTTTTCTGTTCTTGTGTCAGTAGTACCTGTCTGTGTTGTCTGTACTTCTTTCTGTACTTATGTTATTAGTACTTGTGTCAGTAGTACCTGTCTGTGTTGTCTCTATTTCTGTGTTAGTACTTGAGTGAATAGTACCTGTCTTTGTTGTCTTTACTTCTTACCATACTTGTGTCATTAGTATTTGTGTCAGTAGTACCCGTCTGTGTTATCTATATTTCTGTCTGTACTTGTGTCCGTAGTACCTGTCTATGTTGATATTTCTTTTAATCTACCATCTCAGCCTGAGTCAGGAGTGGCCACACCTCCTAAGAAGCCCTGGCCTCCTATTGGTGGAGACAGGAGGGTGAGTGTGTCAGTTGCTGCTTCCAGCCAATCAGGATACCTTGTTATGGGTCTAAGAAGCTTGCATGGCTATTGACTCACATGTCTGTCACTCACAATAAGCCCACGATAGCCACTTTTACCACCATAGCACCATTGCCAGTTATGTAGTAGCTAGCCATATTGCCCAGCCATAACATAAACAGACTTGTCAGACTCCTGTAGCTTAAAATAGCCATACTGGGATTACAGTTGTCGCCATCCAACAAGTCATAATGAACAAAGGCAAGATGTGTTCAGTCAGATCACTTTAGCTGTTTAGCAAAAAACTCATCTGCTGAATCTGCCTCTGGCGACCCGACCATGGTGTCCCAGGTGGTCTCTCCAGTGGTCCGTTATTCAGAATCCCCTATGGTCGAAAAAATGTCCCATTGGACCGAAAGCCCATTAGTCCGATGGTCCATTATCTCGAAAACAAAAGCTCACTACTCTGAAAATACACCCTGTGAGTCCACTTGTGAGTCTAGTGACTGCCAGACTCTATTAACATATTGCTCTATTTAACAGATCTGGGTTCCCCATTACACAGATGATACTCTGAAATCATAACGTATAACTTTGTATGACTCCTATAGAAAGACTTTTCGTTTCGGCTGATATTTAACAGGTCTTCTGAGAATGAACAGTGAATTGTGAAAAGTCTGTTTGATAAGGTAATGTCCATTTTAAATGACTGAGGTGGCAAATAAAGTCTTCGACTGTTTGCTACTGTCAGAGCAAAGCCTCCTTTGACATATTAAATTTAACAGAGCCGAGCTTACCGTTAAACATCTACTCCTAAAAGATAATTTGTTTTCATACATCTGATAAACAGACACTAACTCATAAGGAGAACATGCTTTAACATAATTTCATTTTTCTGTTATTCTCTAACAATAAAACTGGGTTCGTGAGAAACGTGCTGCTGCACAGACATCTCTACTTACAGGTTCTCTATACAAAATTCAGAGCATTTCTATTACCGATTCTAAACATGGTGACTGCTGATCCAGCGGCTCGCAGCTAACGGTGCTAACAATGATGGATTCTAGATCAGGTTTAAGTGGTTCTTGTGGGGGATTCAAAAGGTAACACGGAGGATTTTGAGGGTTCTTGAGTTACTTTAGGGGTCCACTGAAGAATATTGTTAAGGGCTTAGAGGTTACCATGAAGGAGTTCAAAGTAGGATTGCAGTAGTCTTGCATGAATGGATCTGGGGTGTTCTTAAAGTAGGTAGGTAGTTTGGTCCCCAGTAGCCCTTGAGGGAGTTGAAGGGGTCATGGGTGCTTGCAATAGGCTTGCAGGGTGTTAGGAATGGATCTGGGGGATCCTTAAGGTAGGTAGGTAGTTTGGTCCTTCATAGTCCTTGAGGAAGTTGAAGGGGTCTTCAAGGATTGCAGTAGTCTTTAAGGTTGAAGGAATGGATCTGGGGGATCTTTAAGGTGGCTGGTTTGGGTCATAATAGTCCTTGAGGGAATTCAGGGGATCTTTGGGGGTCCAGGGGTGATGTCATTTGATGATGTCATGTCACCCTGCAGCAACATCAGTGACATCATTCATCAGGAGGTCACACAGAGTCAGATATGCTGGTCAAATGACGCTGTGGTCATGGGCTGCTCTGATTGGCCGACTGCTCCATCTGTTACTGCCAATCAAGGGAAACTTCAGGTGCTTTCAGACATCTGAGACTGTCCACCTGTGACCTCATCATACAGGAAGTGGTTATCAATATTATCAACTCAGAATAATAATGTTCTTCAGTTGTGTTTCTGTGGTTGCCATGGTTGCACAGCTACTCACTGTCTGAAAGCACCGTAGATGATCTGTGTTGTTGCCATGATTACCTGCTGCCTGATGTACAGTGGTGATTCAGTCGTTGTTTATGTTCCGATGTTCTTGATCAGTAACACAACCCTCACTCCTGTCTTCCCCCCCCGCCCCGTAGGACCCCCTGTGGAAGGTGCGTCGCAGTCAGAAGTTGGACATGTCGGCTCGCCTGGAGCTCCAGTCGGCTCTGGACGCTGAGATCAGAGCCAAACAGCTGGTTCAGGATGAGCTGCGCAAAGTCAAAGCTGCCAATATCAGCCTGGAGAGGTCAGAGGTCACATACAGATGAACAGTCTCTCTGTCATCACCTGTCTGTCTCCTCACCTGTCTGTCTGTCTGTCTGTCTGCAGTAAGCTCAAGGAGTCGGAGGAGAGGAGTCGAGAGATGGGGGAGCAGATGGAGAGTCTGAAGAAAGAGATGGAGGACAGTCGCTCCCGCTCTGACAAAGGTGAGACAATCCGGCGTCCTTCAGGTTCCAGTTCATGGGCCTCGGGTGTTCCACCTGTACATGTTCCCTCAGGTAGAACCACACAGGTTGATTTAGCTCTCTCACCAGGTGACCACAGCCCAGTAGACTCACGTCCTCCACTTAAATAAAGACAAGCTGGAAACCACTGAACGATGTAGAAATGTCTATAAAGTTAGAAATGTTAGAAAGCTGGTGTTCACCTACAGCAGCAGGGGCTCATTGATGTCTTCACCTCTAACCTGTCTCTCTGCAGGTCTGAAGCTTCCAGACTTCCAGGACTCCATCTTTGAATATTTCAACACGTCTCCTCTGGCTCCTGACCTCACCTTCAGAGTGAGTCACCCGTCTGTCTGCTCAGTCGTTTCCAGCCGTTTCCGCGTGATCTCTTCATTCAGTGATTCTCAACTAAGAAGCCCAGGGCCCAGGGGTCACAGATTCAATTGAATTTATTTTTATATAATATATATAAATTATATGTATATTACTGCTACTAATAAGAATAGCACTAACATTAGCAGCAATAATAAAAGAAATATGACTACTACTTTTCTCAGGTCATGCAGGTTTTTATGACCTTAAAGCATGCTTGAAATTTAGTTAACTGGTTGGTTTCGTCTGGCTTGATTTATAGATATTATCATACCCCTGTGACAACATAGGTGGGGGTATATTTTTTTAAATTTCCTCTCAAAAATTTTTAACTTCCATTTCCGAAGCAGAGCTCAAACTGTTTATTTAGGAACCTATTTACATAGGAACTTCAAAGTAGGTGTGATGGTTGACAGTGTTGCAGGAATGAGGTGAGCGGAGGTATGTGGTTCATGCTCACTTCTGCCTTGTTGGGTATCATCTGCATAACAGTGAAAGGTTATGGAGTGTTTTCTAATAACATGGCATAAAGGAAGCACTTAAGGAAGACTTAAACCAGGCATTAAAGGAACCATAATGCGGTTTCTTTAATGCCAATTAAATGTTCCAGTCTCTGTAATAGGATGTGATGGTCAATGGTGTCAAATTCAGCACTAAAACAAGTACAGAGACAAATCATTTGTTTTCACTAGTGCTGTCTCTGTGCTATGATGCACTCTAAATCCCTACTGACTGATTAAAGTGTGTCGACAGTATTCAGATGTGTTAATGTCCCTTCAAACATTTCTTCTTTGACTTGCAGACCATGGACATAGACTCGCCCCCCTGAAACCAGAGACCACACCCCCCTCACCATCCACCACCTCCGAACACGAGGTCAGTCTCATATTGCAAAGTATGTCGGTTAGGGATGCTAATTTTTGGGTTGATTACCGACCCTTGTTAACCGATTATTAACTCTTAACTGACAAGATGACTGCATTGGATGCAACGGTGCTATCTTTAGTGCTAACAAGCCGCCCATCTGCAATGAAAAGCTGCTACACAAACAGGTTAAATCCATCATTTATCACCAGCTGCAGTGTATCAGCAAAACAGGCAACTGAGTCCCCAGTTCACCCATCTAGGATCTGTGTTGTCACACCCATACGGTCTGTCAGCACGGAGTAACGTTAGCGAGTGTCCGACAGACTGTGTGTGTGTGTGTGTGGCAGCGGCCAGTGTGGGGTTTTCGGATGCATTGTAGCTGTGAACGTAGCAGTGCAGTGTGTGTACAGTTTATTTGTCAGTGAATAAATGCTACAGCTTCTCAAGACCTGAGCCAACTTCCTGTATTTGAAACAAGTTCTTGAAAATTCTTGAAATCGGTTAACAATTAATTATTAACATCCCTAATGTCTGTGTGTTAGTGTGTTTTATATATACAGTATACAGCGTCTTGTCTTGTTTATGTCAACAGGAAGTTAAACCAGCATCAGTCCCAGCGAGCCCCTCCCCCACCTACCAGAGCTCAGCACTGACCACACCAAAGGTATGCTGCTGTTGGCCCAGGTGGGGCGTTACCTGTGGAGGATAGTAATAATGCAATTCAAACAATATGGTAACAGAAAAGCTCCAGTTGTATTCCCAAGCAGGCGTGTACACAAACAGCTGCAGACACCATGAACTTCTGTTTATACTACTTTTTGGAGTCCGTTTGGAGGACGCATTACATGTGCGCAGTAGATCACTACATTTCTAGTGTACCGTAACAGATTGGAGGTACGCGGATGTCTGTACAGAGCCCACACATACACCCTCTGTTAACGAAATGTCCATCACAGGGCCTTAATGGATGTGGAAAGCATAATGTTGGCTTGATTCTGAAGTAGTCCAGAGAGATGAGTTGATAAGAAGGCTTATTCTTGTAAAAGCAGCATTAGGTGAGATTGGAGCAAATATGATTTAAAAAAAGGTATTTTTATAAAACAGTCACTGTATCCAGTAATGAATGAGACAGGTAATCTAAAAACGTCATGTCTCCGTGTCTTCTGGTGCTACTATTGGCATCAGCAAGATGTCACAGACCAGAGGAAAACAACCAATCAGAGCCTGAGTCTGCCGTCTGAGCAGCTGTCAATCACTGCAAACTATTTCTCTCCTCAGTTGTTTTCAGAAACACGTTGTAATTACTGTTTAGCTGTAAAATGAGAACGTTTGTGGCCCAGCAGCCATGTTGAGCTCAGATGAAGAAATACCAGGCACTGCCTACAAGCTGGAGCACAGCCAATAGGAACGCTCTCTCTGAAATGACCTGTGATTGGCAAACTGTGTTTGTTAAATAATTCGGTCAGTGATGTCTTTTAATCTTTTACTTTTTGGTTTTCAAACTGTTTCCTTTTAAAATCGTGTTTTTCTTTAAGTTTCATCATGTGTGTTCACAGCCAAAAGCTCACCAGCTGAGCATCAAGACGTTCTCCAGTCCAACTCAGTGCACACACTGCACCTCACTGATGGTGGGACTCATCAGGCAGGGATACGCCTGTGAAGGTACACTACACACTCAGTCAGTTTAGCCTTCAGGGTGAAGTCTCAGATAGCCTAGACGTAAATGCTTTGGGACAGTAAGATATTCCTGTGGCTGTACCCTCCACTACAGACTCTAAAGTGTAATAGAGTCATTTAGGGTTAGGGTTCCCTAACCCTAGGGTTCATTTTGGGAGGAAATTGTAATAATTGTGACACAATTAATAATAATATATAAGAAATTACTAAATTTATTAGCATTGTTATTTGTCCACTGATATAAAGAGAAGCTTCCTGACTCAGCCTGTCTTTCTGTAGTGTGTTCCTTCATCTGCCATGTTTCCTGTAAAGACCACGCCCCCCTGGTCTGTCCAATCCCAGCAGAGCAGGCCAAGAGGCCTCAGGGCATCGATGTCCAGAGAGGCATCGGCACCGCCTACAAGGGCTACGTCAGGGTGAGTGATGAAGTAGTGAGGCAGCACTGACAGCAGGCAGTAGTCTTACAGCAGACTCACATGTTGCGGTCTTCCTGTCAGATCCCGAAGCCCAGCGGGGTGAAGAAGGGCTGGCAGCGAGCGTTCGCCTTGGTCTCTGATTGTAAACTGTTTCTCTACGACATCCCAGAGGGAAAGTCCACCCAGCCGGGGGTGGTGGCCAGTCTGGTGCTGGACCTCAGGTAACTGGTAACACTCTGTAGTCTTGAGGGTTTTTGATTATTTTATGTGAATTTTTTTTTTTTTTAAATACATTTTCCATATTGTGTGATCTAGTGTATTGGTATGGGAGGGCTGCAGCTATCAGTTTTAATGATCAGGTATTCTACCAATTATTCCATCAATTAACTGAATAATTGGATAAGAAATAATACCTTAAAAAGGTATATAATACAACCTAAAAC
The DNA here is from genome assembly GCA_947000775.1 of Pterois miles. Taxonomy (NCBI): domain Eukaryota; kingdom Metazoa; phylum Chordata; class Actinopteri; order Perciformes; family Scorpaenidae; genus Pterois; species Pterois miles. The sequence goes on along the minus strand of CAMQGK010000634.1, from coordinate 5,408,637 downwards.
TAAGGCATACATTAGAATAATAACACATAATCATTGTCTGTAAGTTAAGCAGTTTAACTTCCAGAGCTAGCTTGTGTGACAGGGTAACATTAATGTTAGGATCAGACTATGTGCGTAGACTGGATGCTTTCTGCTGAGATGCTGAAGAGTTGATGTTGTGCTAGTCCGGTAGGCTAGTTCGGCTTTACAACGCTGTCAAGAGTTTTTGTTTTGTATCAGCTTGGAGCGATCCCAAACTTTGGACAATTTCTGCCATTTTCTTTAGTCTGTTTCAAGAGGATCTAGTCCATGGAGCAGAGCGTTAAACGTGTTGGGCAACCATAATAATCCTCCGCCTGTTTTATGGATCAAATGAAGCTTTAGAAATGGACTCACTGAAGTTACCGCTTTTATTGTTTTAGTGTCATGTCATATCCGTTCCATATGCATCAACCAAAACAAACAGCCGGCCGCCACAACAAAAACAAAAAAGTAGAAAATGGTGGACTGTCCAGCGTGGATACGACCTGCATCCTCCCATGTTGAATCCAGCGTGGTAAACACTACACATCTCGTAAAGGATGGAAACACTTTGGGTTTCACACATTGTAGGAAAAGCAGAGCTAGACATCACGGCTAAAGCTGCACGCTAACTCTGTCATGGACGGAAAACATTTTCATTTTGCAGCAACATATAAACGTGTAAAGAGAACGGAGCTGACGGAGGGCTAGCGATGCCCTTGGTGAAATTTGGTTTTCAAAATAAGGTGTTAACAAAGGGAACTGTGTATACAAAATACATATATGGAAATAAGATTGATTCATCAGAAATATAAAACATTACATGCCACTTACAAATTAAAAAGAAAATACCACTAATTTGCAAAGGAAATGTCTTTATTCTTTGATTTTTGTGTTGCTGGAAAAAATGTAATAAATGATTCCTGACAGTGATCCTGATATATTTGACTTCAGGACATCTGCTGAAAATCAAACATTTCATTGTATTAATTTAGAGATTTTCCAAAGTAAAAGTCCCTTGAAGTGTAAGTGTCAACTTTTCTTCATGTTAAAAAAGTCAAAAATCCCAATAAATCGCAATATTGCAATACATATCGAATCAGCACCCAGGTATTGTGGTAGTATGGAATCAGGAGAATCGAGGTGAATCGTCCCAGCTCTAATATTTTTGTGTGTCACAGAGAGGAGGAGTTTTCCGTCAGCTCTGTCTTGGCGTCAGATGTGATCCACGCCACCAGGAAGGACATCCCCTGCATCTTCAGGGTAGGTTACCCCGTCTCTTCTGAGTCCTCACTGTCTGACCTCTGACCTCCATGTGATGCTTTGTTATTTTTGCCATGATCAGGTGACGTCGTCCCAGCTGATCTCGCAGCTGTCCTCGGTGTCTCTGCTGGTGCTGGCGGAGAGCGAAGTGGAGAAGAGGAAGTGGGTCAGGATCCTGGAGGGTCTGCAGAGCATCCTGGCCAAGAACCTGCTGAAGAACCGACAGGTCCATGTCCTGCACGAGGCCTACGACGCCTCGCTGCCCATCATCAAGACCACGCTGTCTGCTGCTGTGCTGGGTCAGTAACTACTATTAACTACCACTGTTCATTACTACTGACAGACTGTACGGAAACAAGGACTATGTAGCTCTCTACAGCTCAGATTTGTATTTTTATATTTCACCTTTACTTAAGTTTGTTAAGGGAAGAGTTTTTTTGTAGTTCTGGGAATTGCTTTGGGCTGGGATGTTGGGGATTTTTGAGTTTTTGGAGGGTCCTGAAATAGTTTTAGTTTAATGGGGCTGGGCAGAGGGGTGAGGATTTTCTCTGATGAATCTTTCATACTCTATCATTCTTCTTGGCAATTATATTTATTGTTTAAAATGTAGTTATTTTAAAATCAAACCTGTTACCTCTCTGCAGATCGGGAGAGGATAGCCCTGGGAACCGAAGATGGACTGTTTGTGGTGGAGGTCACCAGAGATGGTGAGACAGGCTGACAGACAGTTGCTATAACAACGTAACAATGTAACAACATGACAATGTAACAACGTAACAATGTAATAGCTCAGTGCAACAACGTAGCGCAACATGTAATAACGTAGCGTTACAACTAGAGCTGGGCAATACATCAATATATTGATACCATGATATGACACTACATATCGTTCTAGATTTTGGATATTGAAATATCGTGAAATGGCATAAAAGTTGTGTTTCAATGGTTTTAAAGACTACATTAGACAGACTGTTATAGCTGTTCTTTTATTTGCTGTTATCCACTTAATCATTATATCCACATTACTGATGATTATTAAAAATCTCACAGTGCAAGTGCTTTGTAAAATCAGTGATCAACCCTACAGTATTGTTGCACTATTAATATAGAAAATAATCAAAAATATTGTGACCTAGTAACGTAGTAATGTGGATAATATTATGAAGCCTTTTATTTTAAAAAAATCTATAATTTAAATGAATGAATGGATCTTTTCACTGACCACGGACCGCTGGGGGTCCTGAACCCCACTTTGTGAATTGCTGCCATAGATGACTAACCCTTGTCTCTCCCTCTAGTCATCGTGCGGGCAGCAGACAGTAAGAAGGTTTATCAGATCGATTTGATCCCGAGGGAGAAGATCATCGCGCTGCTCTGCGGTCGGAACCGTCATGTTCACCTTCACCACTGGGGGGCGCTGGAGGGTGCTGAGTCTGCCTTTGACATCAAGCTGACGGAGACCAAAGGCTGCCAGGCTCTGACTACAGGGGTACTCCGACCCGGAGGCCCCGCCTGCTTGCTGGCTGCTGTCAAACGTCAGGTCTGAAAACTGGACAACAGAACCAGAGAGTAAAAACTCCCTCACTGTGGTTCTGTTACTGTTCTAACGCTCTGGTTCTGATCCTCCAGGTTCTGTGCTACGAGATCACTCGAGCAAAGCCCCATCATAAGAAGCTGTGGGAGGTGCAGGCTCCAGGCGTGGTGCAGTGGTTGGGCATGGTGAGGGAGCGGCTTTGTGTGGGTTATCCTTCAGGCTTCGCTCTGCTGGCCCTGCAGGGGGAGTCGTCTCCTATAAGCCTGGTGAGCCCGGCCGACCCGTCGCTGGCCTTCCTGGCCCAGCAGCCTCTGGACGCCCTGCACGCCCTGGAAGTGGGATCCACCGAGCTGCTGCTCTGCTTCAGCCAGCTTGGCATCTATGTGGACGGACAGGGTCGCCGTTCCCGAACTCAGGAGCTGATGTGGCCCGCAACGCCGCTTGCATGCAGTACGTTATTAATACCTGTACATACATAGTTATGTATTTAAAACAGTTCATACAGGTGTAGGTGGTTGTCAGATGAGTTCAGTTGGTTGGTTTCTTGTATCTCCTGTAAGTGACAGGTGTAAATATAACAGGTATACTGTATATCATCATATCATATAGGTATTAATCAGTATTGACATTTAATTGATCAGCACCTGTCTGTCTCTCCAGGCTCGAACTCGTCCCACCTGACAGTCTACAGTGAATACGGCCTCGATGTCTTCGATATTCACACCACAGAGTGGGTTCAGACCATCTCACTCCGCAAGGTAACCAATCACACCTCAGCACTGCTGGGAACCAGCCAATCACAGCTCAGCAAACAGCTAGTCACAGTTGGGAAGCAGCCAATCACATCTCAGTCTCTGTCCTCAGATCAGACCTCTGAATGTTGAAGGGACGTTAAACCTGCTGAGTTCAGAACTTCCACGTCTGATTTACTTCAGCAACACCTCATCAGGTAACGACCAGACACACCTGGACACATGGGCTGCATTTGAAACTGCCTAATTCATAGTACTGAGGAACGCAGTATGTACTATATACTGCGTTCCTCAGTATTATGCAGTATGCAGCAGTTAAAGCAATGTATTTTGCAGGATGCTAGACCAGGTTTTAGCCTTTAACCCACTTCTTAAAGCACTGGACAAAACTCGTACCACTATTGTAAAATCAAAAAATACAGCTTACATTTTGTTGTTTAAGTTATTTTTGTACTTTATAAGATGCTGCAGGTTTTAACTATTTATTTTAACCGCTCATAGTGAAATGAAACAAATAGGATCATTAATGAGGGGAGACGGGAAATATAAAACATTGATCCACAGCATCTGCTCAAACTGTTTTTTCAGCTACAGCAAACAGTGGACTGATCTCCCTCCAGATATTAGAGTAATGTTAAGAAGGGTCATGTTGTCTCAGCAGGTGCTCCATCACAGACAGCCCTTTCCCTCCTCTTCCCTTGTTACTCTGCTGCTCGGTCGACGCTCTGAGTGTCACAGCCCGGCTGGCGAGCGAGCTATGCCTGTGGGCGATTGTGGAGCTTTTCAAATCCAAAAAGACAGATGAACACAGGTTCCTATTAATTTATAACGTAGATTTATGTTGTGATATTTAAACAAACTATCCAACAACAGTTCTGGCAACAATTGAATCGAAGGCAACTGGACTTAGATTTGTCTCTGAAGACGTTTCGCCCCTTATCCAAGTGGCTTCATCAGTTCGAACGCTACAGTCTGACTAGTCCCCACTAGTCTGACAAGATTGAAACCACTTGGATAAAGGGCGAAACGTCTTCAGAGACAAATCTAAGTCCAGTTGCCTTCGATTCAATTGTTGCCAGAATGAATATGACCTAGATGAATGAGAACATTCACAGACTATCCGACAACAGGGAAATAAAAGCCCCTCATCTACAAACTGGTCTCTAGAGAGCTCCGGCGAGCTCTGCGAGCAAGCTGTTGCAAGCCAATGTCGCGAGCTAGCTGTCTGTCGCGAGCTAGCTGTCTGTTGCAGCAGTTTGTGGAGCTTCTAAACTCTGCAAATACTGGAGCAAATGTTCGATTCGCCATCTAATATCATAAAACTGTCAATATTCAAAATCTACACAGTTGATTTCTTGCCTCAAAAATTTTCAGAAATAAATTTAGTGATGAAATAGCTACGAATTTTTTTTTTTTTTTTTTTTGAGACTGAGCCGTTTTTTTGGCTGTTGTGGGTGTAACCGTCACCTGTTGCAGTCCAGTGCTTTGCATTGTGGGATACAGTAGTGGAGGCAGACTGGACATCTTTTCTAAATCATAACGACATTCGGGTGTTTTTGACATACTGTAGATTTTGCTTTTGTTTGCATACTACATAGTACACTTTGGTCAAATCAGTACGTACTACTGGTAGAGTATGAGGGTTAGAATGCCGCCTGAAAACTACCTGACCTTAACCAGTCTGAAGCTAAGCTGTCTCCACCCGTCTGTCTCTCTGTCTCCACCCGTCTGTCTCTCTGTCTCCACCCGTCTGTCTGTCTCCCCCCGTCTGTCTCCAGAGGGCGATCTCACCATCCCAGAGACGTCGGACCAGAGCAGGAAGTTGATGGTTCGAACTCGCAGCAAGAGGAAGTTCCTCTTTAAAGTTCCCGAAGAGGAGCGACTTCAGCAGAGGAGGTGACTGTTATTCATGTGTACTAATTAATGTGTATTAATATTAATTGATGTGTATTAATGTGTGTGTGTGTGTGTTTTCAGGGAGATGCTGAGGGATCCAGAGCTCAGATCAAAGATGATTTCTAATCCCACAAACTTTAACCATGTGGCTCACATGGGACCAGGAGATGGCATGCAGGTCCTAATGGACCTCCCTCTGGTAACTCCTCCTCACTGCACCTCCTCCTCCTGCCGGCATGTTCTCCTCCCTCACCTCCTCTCCCCTCCGACAGCTCTGGTCATCACACTGACTCCTCCTCTCTTCTCTCCACCTCCCCTGTCTCACCTTCCTCACCCCCTCCCCCCTCCCCTCAGGTTGGTGATGTCATCTCCCTCTCCCCCTCCCCGTCTCCCTCCCCCTCTTCCTCCTCCTCCCGTCACACCCTCATCTCTCCCCCCTCCAACTTTGAGCACGTCTATCACATGACGTCGGCGTCGGCCGGCGCCTTCTTGCAGAAAGACACCTCCTCTTCCTCCTCCCAGCAGAGCCTCCTGCAGCCTTCCTCCTCCTCTTCCTCCTCCTCTCCCTCCACCTCCTCTCTGGGAAGGGTAGGCCAGCTTCTGTCTGTCTCTTCTCTCCTGCTCTCCCTCTCTTCCCCACGTTCCCACACTCGTCTCCTGCCTGGTCTGTAGTGGTTGGCTTGGTTTGTGTGAAGCTCTGAACATTAGTCAGGTCGATGCAGGCGTTCACATCATCAGATATCTGAACGTCTGCTTTAGCTGTTTCATGTCACTCTATCATTTTCTATTTTATCTCTTATAAGTACAACCTAATCAAACGGCACATGTTCCTCACCATTTCATGTCTTTTAACTCCACTTCCTGTCCTTTTACTCCACTTCCACTTCCTGTCCTTTTCGCTCCACTTCCTGTCCTCTTCACTCCACTTCCACTTCCTGTCCTTTCCACTCCACTTTTTCGTTTCACTCCACTTCCAGTCATTTCTCTCCACTTGGTCCTTTCCACTTCACTTAGACTTCCTGTCCTTTTACTCCACTTCCTGTCCTTTCACTACACTTTCTTTCCATTCCACTTAGACTTCCCATCTTTTTCACTCCACTTCCTGTCCTTTCCACTCCACTTTTTCGTTTCACTCCACTTTCACTTCCAGTCCTTTCTCTCCACTTTGTCCTTTCCACTCCACTTCCACTTCCTGTCCCTTTACTCCACTTCCACTTTGTGTCCTTTTCACTCCACTTCCACTTTGTATCCTTTTCACTCCACTTCAAGTTTGTGTCCTTTTCTCGCCACTTCTACTTCCTGTCCTTTTCGCTCCACTTACACTTTCTTGTCCTTTTTGCTCCACTTACACTTTTTTGTCCTTTTCGCTCCACTTTCACTTTTTTGTCCCTTTCACTCCACTTTCATTTTGTGTCCTTTTCATTCCACTTCCTGTCCTTTTCACTCCACTTCCACTTCCTGTCCTTTCACTCCACTTTCTGTCCTTTCAACTCCACTTTTGCTTCCTTTCTTTTCACTCCATTTCCACTTCATGTCACGCCACTTCCTGTGTTCCGTTCACTCCATTTTTTTGCCCTTTAACTCCACTTTCTGTCCTTTTAACACCACTTGAACACACACCACCTGAAGGTTTTAATGTGGTTTATATTTGTGTGTTCAGAGTGTGATGCCTTCCTCTCAGGATGACTCCATTAAGGATAAGCCCCGCCCACTGTCCAGTATCTCCCGGCAACAGAGGAGCAAGACACACATCACCCGCACAGCCTCAGGTACACACACCTGTACATACGCACACGCAGTACTTTTGAATTTATATTTAGATTTTATTAAGTTTCAGTGAGTTTTCAGAGTGTGTCTGTTAGTTTGTTTAGTTTCAATTTTTTGAAAAGGTTTAGTTGTCGTTTTGTATATTTAGTTTTACATTTTGTGCAGTATATTTAGTATATTTATATTTAGTTATAATTTTTACGTATTTATTTTTGTTTTTTATATTTTTTATGTATATTTAATTTCTTATGTATTTTGTTGTACATTTTATATATAGCTTTAGTCTATTTATTTGTGTTTTGTACACACACACACACATATATATGTATGTGTATATATGTATATATATATATATATATATTTAGTTTTTTATCTATTTGGCTTAGTCTCTATTTTAGTTTTAATATAGTTAGTTGTAGTTTTTTAAAAAAAATGTATATATTGTCGTTTTTATGTTTGTCGGTTGTATAGATTTAGTTTTTATCTATTTAGCTTTATTTAGTTGTAGTTTTTATATATACTTGTATATGTATGTATGTGTATATATATGTATGTATATATATATATATATATATATATATATATATATATATATATATATATATATATATAGATAGATATACATGACATGTGTACACGTGTATACATATTGTGTATACATGTATACATATGTATACCCTATATATATATATATATATATATATATATATATATATATATATATATATATATTTGTTTTAAGTTTTTATATATTGTTTTTATACATAGTTTTTACATTTTTTAGTTTTAATTTTTCACAAAGTAACTAATTGTTATATACTTAGTTGTATTTTTGTATATTTAGTTTTTATATTTTCCGTTATAGTAGAAAAGTCAACCTCATTACGGAATATTTGTTCAAACTTTGCCGCTTTTTCGGTGCATTATGTTTGTGTTCTCATAACAAAACGTAGTACTCATAACATAAACAACAATTTGATAAAACACAGTGATGTATTTTCATCACACGAAAAAAAAAACCCTGTCAAGGATACATAAAGGCCTTTAGTGTGTAGTATTAGTGTGTGTACCTCATTGCGATGTGATGTCATCTGTAATCCATGATTTTCTTGGTTCAGATTTTGGAGGAGGAGCTTCATCTCGCAGCATCTCTGAACCGGACCATGATCTGGACCGAGAGGTAAAACACACACAGGACTCAAACATACAGAGTCACTCTGTAAACAGGTCCTGTGTAGAAGGTAACCTCCTAATTGCAAAAACCTGCCCGCCAACCTTAACTGTCTTGCTGCAGTTGAGCAATTTGGGTGCTACCTTCTAGACACGATCCTGTAGCTGAGGTCACGGCACTGAATGTGTTGGCTGTTTTATAGTGTGTAAGTACAGCCTCCTGATTGGATGGTGCCTCAGTGGAGTTAAAGGGAAAACTCCACTTTTATGTGGATGTTCAAAGTCAGTTGTGTCAGTTCTTCTGGTTTAGCGCCAGCAGTGCTGTTAAGCAGCTACACGGTAGCGGTCAGACGGTTTTATCAATACTACATCCATCAGCCATCACTGACTGGAAGGACGGCATAGGGACATGGCCTGAAATCATATGAGGATATTTGTAGTGTCTCATGGTTTACATTTAATCACAGCGACCGGTCAGCGTACAAAAGCACAACGCTGTGTCCACAGTGTTTATGGAAACTCTTGCTGCCAGGTGGATGCTGGGTAGACAAAGGTCCACACTGGAGAGATGACATTTAAGAAGAGATGTCATTGCAGGACACAACAGTGTTCAAACCAGAGCACCTGTTTTTCACCAGTTAGCTAACTGCTAGCTAAAACTGGCTAGCTAGCTATCACCTGTTGAAGGAGGCTGGGTCACACTTCATGAATGTCTCCTCACTGCTCCCAAATCGTTGTTGCAAATTTTCATTTCTGTTTTTTTTGACGTACTATACTCTGACTATACTTCGACTTGACTTTATTTGACATGCTATAGTACAATGTTTTTCAACGTAGTATACTGCGACCTGTTCAATATGACTTTTTATGATTTTTTTGACATACTCTACTACAATTTTCACAAGTTTTTCAACGTGTTATAGTATGACTTTTTGACTTTTTTTGACTTTCAACATACTATACTACAAGTTTTTTTAACATACTGTAGTTTGATTATTTATGACTTTATTCAACATACTATACTGTGACTTTTTCAACATAATATAGTATGACTTTGTTTGACATACTATACTCTGACTTTTTTTTACAAGTTTTTCAGCTTACTATAGTATGACTTTTTGACCCATCTGCCCGTGTCCCAGCCTCCTTTCATAGGCCTCGGTTATCTATCGTCAAATTACTACCTATAGCTAGTTATGGCTAACATTAGCTGCTAGCTTGCTGCTAGCTCTCTGCTAGAGAGCTATGGCTAACACTAGCTGCTATGGCTCTCTACTAGAGCTAGCAGCTAGTGTTAGCCATAGCAGCTAGTGTTAGCCATAGCTCATAGAAACTGGAGCCCGCCTACAATGCTGTATCAGGCTGAATTCATGCATCCATGGTCTACTCCTTCCAGCTGTGAGAGTAATTACTAAAGTAGTGCTGAAGTGCTTTTCTACGCTGTATAGGCTGGTCTCTCAAACATCGCTGCCAATATCCAACTTTATTTGATTAAACTGATCACATAATGGAAATCTATATCTTCTGTCTCACTTGAAAAAATGTTAAAATCTAACCAAAATGAGTGAGAACAACATGATGCAATGCAGAAGTGCCTTGTTCAGGTAGACAATAAGGTGAATAGCAGCTCGGAGGAATTTATTACTTCAAACATTTACCATCAACACTGATTGGACATCCACATAAAAGGTGACACACTCTCCTTTTAACAAGTCCTGATAGTCAGCAGACCCCTCTACAGTCTGGAAACTATGATGAAGTGTGCACAGCAGTGTGGCAACAGAAGTCCGGCAGAGTGCTGTAGCTTGTCAGGCTATACAAGGACGTTAACCGTCAAAGATCACTAAGACAACCTGAACAAACTGACCTTCAGATCTGTGCGGTTAGTGAGTAGAGGACATCACTGCTCTGATATACTGTAAACAGAAGTCATCTGTGGTCATATACAGAACGTCAGACACCAGGACAGACTCAGAGTTTTAAAATCCCCGCCCCTTTCAGTGGACCTCGTGGACCTTATTTCAGGAAAAAAAAAAGTACAGTAGTGAACGACGAAAGACGAATCATTTTTGATCCTGTTTGAATTCCATGAATCAGGTTTGTAGAATTAAAAGATAATTTTGCAAGTCAAGAAGGTCAGTTTGTAGAATCATTTAATCATCTCTCGTCTCGCACAATGTACGTCACCAGCGTAACGTGTGGTGCCTTCAAATGGAAATCGTGAACACAGCATGCGTTCAAGTGATTATTAACGCTACTGTCTGAGTCTAGACGCCACAGAGGTTAACAGTTTAGTAAGCTAGCGAGAGGCGAAAGATGATGTTGAGAATATCAGCATTTTCTTGACATAAAATTACCGAGAAAAACAATGCATGACTAAAATTACAATATACTGTACAATATTAACTTATCATGCACCAATAAACCAATGAACTTCCATGGGCTCCATTATTTCTCACAACATCAACAAACAGGTCATAAGTCGTGAACTCAGGAGTTTCAGAAACTGAATACGACATGGGGGGGGCGTTCACATGGTTTAAACACGTTTAAACGTTGATTCTTTAGACGCTGGCAGCCGTTTTAAGTCACCGTTTAAAGCTCGCGGACTTGGACTGGATAACAGAGTCAAAATGCCACTTCTGTTGCCAACATGCTCTCATATATTGATGACCTCAGCTGTAAAAGGATGTGTAGTTTACTATAAGAACTACAACACATCAACACCGTGAACCTGTGTCTCCCTCCAGCCGGACTCGGACTCGACCAAACACTCGACCCCCTCCAACAGCTCTAACCCCAGCAGCCCCCCCAGTCCTAACTCCCCCCACCGCAGCCAGCTCACCTTGGACGGCCTGGAGATGGACCCCTGAGGCCCCGCCCCCTATACCTGAACCAATCAGGCTGCAGACTGAGAGTTTAGATTTTACTTGATGATTTTATTGTGGCGGGGTGAGTCTGAGCTGCTTTTATTTTTGTTTTGGATTTTACCTGCTGGGAAACCCCCCACCCCCACCCCCGGTTTTAACCCCACCCCTGCTGATGGCTGCTGTGTTTGACCTTTGACTTTTACTCTGATTGGCACTGTGGGACCAATCATTCTCTTCTTCTTTATTAAATAACTTCCTGTTAAGCTTTAGCGGGCTGTTAGCTGCTGAGCTAACTGTGGCGGAGGTCTCACTCTGATGAAAAAACACTGTATGAATTAATTTTTAAAGTTTTGTTACAGTTGCACATCATCATCGTTGTTGTTGTTGTAGGAGAAAAATAATCTTTGATTTTGTGTCAGTGATGACCTTTCCTATGGCACCCCCTCCTCCCCCTCCCCCCAACTGACCTCTGATCTCGCAGGTGAGGAGCAGTCAGGTGAGGGGGGAGCACACCTGAACACTACTGCTTTGTTTCTTCCAGAATCACCAGTTAAAGAATCTTTGTAATTATGAAACATGTTATCAGCCAAACAGAAACTCAATAAAAGAATCTGGAGTCAGTTTGTGTGTCAGAGTAGGAACACCTTTTTTCAACATCCTATACTATGACTTTTTATGACTTTTTACCTCCGCCAAGATAAGACAACTACACTCTACATCTGCAGAGTCAGCGTATTTTCACATCAAATTCGATGACATTAGAGTTGAGTTCGACCAAAGCGTATTTGGTTATTTTAGAGTGAGTTACAACAACGGTTTAGGTATTTTATTTCTGTCCACTTTGAATGGTGTTTCACAACGCTCCGCTATGTACAGCTGATGTCAACATAAACAGAAATATAAGTAGATAATGGCACAAGAGAGAGGGGGGTGTAATCATACCCAAATTCATAATATGCTCTCTGAATAGTTTTGATGTACTTTTGCATTTTTCAGCGTACTATCACTTCTTCGACATGCTATTCTTTGACTTTTGTATGACCTTTTTCAATATACTATACTGTGACATACTGTTATTTTTGACATACTAGGACTTTTTCCAACATACTGTAATTTTATAATTATTGTGGTTTTGACACTATACTATGGCTTTTTATTGACTTTTAGCGACATACTATACTATGACTTTTTCTAACATACCATACTATGACTTTTTTTCTGACATACTATACGACATACCATATGACTTTTTAGTGACATCTTCTGACATACTATGACATTGTTGCGACATACTATACTATGACTTTTTAATGACTTACTGACCTACTATATTGTGACTTTTTATAGCTTTTTCAGACATACTGTAATATGACTTTTGACGGACTATACTTTTTTGCAACACACTATACTAAGACTTTTTTTCACTGAAACTTGTTGACATACTATACTGTGACTTTTTTGACGAAATTTGTCGAAATACTATGCCATGACTTCTTAAATCACGAAAATTTTCGACTTCTGACTTTTCACAAAATTTTTTTACATAGTATACTATGACTTTTTTTCATGAAATTTTTCAACATGCTATACTGACTTTTTTTACAAAATGTTTTGATATACTATACTATGGCTTTTTTCAAAAAGTTTTTAGACATGCTATACTAAGACTTCTATGATTTTTTTTGACAAGTTATACTATGATTTTTTTCTACATTTTTTTGGACAGTATACTATGAATTCTTTTCGATAGTGTACTGTACTGGAACTTTTTTCACATTTTTCTACATGCTATACTCTGACTTCACAAAATTTGTCAACATACTATACTACGACTTTTTTCACAAAATTTTTCGACATGCTATACTATGACTCATCACAAAATTTTTCGAAATGCTATACTATGACTTTTTTCACGAAATTTTTCGACATACTATACTATTATGTTTTTTACCACATATATAGTTACTAAATACTATAGTTGTTTTTCAAAAAAAAATGTCGACATGCTATACTATGACTTTTTTCACAAAGTTTTTCGACATACTATACTATGACTGTTTTCACAAAATTTGTCAACATGCTATACTATGACTTTTGTCACAAAATTTTTCGACATACTATACTATGACATTTTTCACAAAATTTTTCAATATGCTATACTATGACTTTTTTCACAAAATTTGTAGACATACTATACTATGACTTATTTAACAAAGTTTTTCGACATACTATACTATGACTGTTTTCACAAAATTTGTCAACATACTATACTATGACTTTTTTCACAAAATTTTTCAATATGCTATACTATGACTTTTTTCACAAAATTTTTCAACATACTATACTATGACTTTTTTCACAAAAATTTTCAACATACTATACTATGACTTTTTTTCACAAAATTTTTCGACATGCTATACTATGACTCATCACAAAATTGTTCGACATACTATATGACTTTTTTGTCACAAAATTTTACGACATGCTATACTATGACTCATCACAAAATTTTTCGACATGCTATACTGACTTTTTTCACAAAATTTTTCAACATGCTATACTATGACTTTTTTCACAAAATTTTTCAACATGCTATACTATGACTTTTTTCACAAAATTTTTCAACATACTATACTATGACTTTTTTCACAAAATTTTTTGACATGCTATACTATGACTTTTTTCACAAAATTTTTCGACATGCTATACTATGACTTTTTTCACTAAATTTTTCAACATGCTATACTATGACTTTTTTCACAAAATTTTTCGACATATTATACTATGGCTTTTTCATCACAAGATTTTTTGACATACTATACTATGACTTTTTTCACTAAATTTTTCAACATACTATACTATGACTTTTTTCACAAAATTTTTCAACATGCTATACTATAACTTTTTTCACAAATTTTTTTGACATGCTATACTGTGACTTTTTTCACAAAATTTTTCAACATACTATTCTATGACTTTTTCATCATGAAATTTTTCAACATACTATGATATGACTTTTTTCACAAAATTTTTCCACACACTATACTATGACTTTTTTCCCAAAATTTTTCCACATACTATACTATGACTTTTTTCCCAAAATTTTTCCACATACTATACTATGACTTTTTTCCCAAAATTTTTTGACATACTATACTATGACTTTTTTCCCAAAATTTTTCAACATGCTATACTATGACTTTTTTCCCCAAATTTTTCCACATACTATACTATGACTTTTTTCCCAAAATTTTTCCACATACTATACTATGACTTTTTTCCCAAAATTTTTCCACATACTGTACTATGACTTTTTTCCCAAAATTTTTCCACATACTATACTATGGCTTTTTCATCACAAGATTTTTTGACACACTATACTATGACTTTTTTCCCAAAATTTTTCCACATACTATACTATGACTTTTTCATCACAAGATTTTTTGACATACTATACTATGACTTTTTCACAAAATTTTTCCACATACTATACTATGACTTTTTTCCCAAAATTTTTCCACATACTATACTATGACTTTTTTCCCAAAATTTTTCCACATACTATACTATGACTTTTTTGTCACAAAATTTTTTGACATACTATACTATGACTTTTTTCCCAAAATTTTTCAACATGCTATACTATGACTTTTTTCCCCAAATTTTTCCACATACTATACTATGACTTTTTTCCCAAAATTTTTCCACATACTATACTATGACTTTTTTCCCAAAATTTTTCCACATACTGTACTATGACTTTTTTCCCAAAATTTTTCCACATACTATACTATGGCTTTTTCATCACAAGATTTTTTGACACACTATACTATGACTTTTTTCCCCAATATTTTTCCACATACTATACTATGACTTTTTCATCACAAGATTTTTTGACATACTATACTATGACTTTTTCACAAAATTTTTCGACATACTATACTATGACTTTTTCATCACAAGATTTTTTGACATACTATACTATGACTTTCATCACGAATTTTTTTGACATGCTATACTACGACTTTTTTCACAAAATTTTTCGACATACTATACTGACTTTTTTCACAAAATTTTTCAACATGCTATACTATGACTTTTTTCACAAAATTTTTCAACATGCTATACTATGACTTTTTTCACAAAATTTTTCGACATACTATACTATGACTTTTTTCACAAAATTTTTCCACATACTATACTATGACTTTTTTCCCAAAATTTTTCCACATACTATACTATGACTTTTTTCACAAAATTTTTCAACATGCTATACTATGACTTTTTTCACAAAATTTTTTGACATGCTATACTATGACTTTTTTCACTAAATTTTTCGACATACTATACTATGACTTTTTTCACTAAATTTTTCAACATGCTATACTATGACTTTTTTCACAAAATTTTTCGACATATTATACTATGGCTTTTTCATCACAAGATTTTTTGACATACTATACTATGACTTTTTTCACTAAATTTTTCAACATACTATACTATGACTTTTTTCACAAAATTTTTCAACATGCTATACTATAACTTTTTTCACAAATTTTTTTGACATGCTATACTGTGACTTTTTTGTCACAAAATTTTTCGACCTGCTATACTATGACTTTTTTCACAAAATTTTTCAACATACTATTCTATGACTTTTTCATCATGAAATTTTTCAACATACTATGATATGACTTTTTTCACAAAATTTTTCCACATACTATACTATGACTTTTTTCCCAAAATTTTTCCACATACTATACTATGACTTTTTTCCCAAAATTTTTTGACATACTATACTATGACTTTTTTCCCAAAATTTTTCAACATGCTATACTATGACTTTTTTCCCCAAATTTTTCCACATACTATACTATGACTTTTTTCCCAAAATTTTTCCACATACTATACTATGACTTTTTTCCCAAAATTTTTCCACATACTGTACTATGACTTTTTTCCCAAAATTTTTCCACATACTATACTATGGCTTTTTCATCACAAGATTTTTTGACACACTATACTATGACTTTTTTCCCAAAATTTTTCCACATACTATACTATGACTTTTTCATCACAAGATTTTTTGACATACTATACTATGACTTTTTCACAAAATTTTTCCACATACTATACTATGACTTTTTTCACAAAATTTTTCCACATACTATACTATGACTTTTTTCCCAAAATTTTTCCACATACTATACTATGACTTTTTTCCCAAAATTTTTTGACATACTATACTATGACTTTTTTCCCAAAATTTTTCAACATGCTATACTATGACTTTTTTCCCCAAATTTTTCCACATACTATACTATGACTTTTTTCCCAAAATTTTTCCACATACTATACTATGACTTTTTTCCCAAAATTTTTCCACATACTGTACTGTGACTTTTTTCCCAAAATTTTTCCACATACTATACTATGGCTTTTTCATCACAAGATTTTTTGACACACTATACTATGACTTTTTTCCCAAAATTTTTCCACATACTATACTATGACTTTTTCATCACAAGATTTTTTGACATACTATACTATGACTTTTTCACAAAATTTTTCGACATACTATACTATGACTTTTTCATCACAAGATTTTTTGACATACTATACTATGACTTTTTTCACAAATTTTTTTGACATGCTATACTATGACTTTTTTGTCACAAAATTTTTCGACCTGCTACACTATGACTTTTTTCACAAAATTTTTCGACATACTATACTATGACTTTTTTCACAAAATTTTTCAACATGCTATACTATGACTTTTTTCACAAAATTTTTCGACATGCTATACTGTGACTTTTTTGCCACAAAATTTTTCGACATGCTATACTATGACATTTTTCACAAAATTTTTTGACATGCTATACTGTGACTTTTTTGCCACAACATTTTTCGACATGCTATACTATGACCTTTTCATCACGAAATTTTTTGACAAACTATACTATGACTTTTTTCCAAAAAATTTTCGACATACTATACTATGACTTTTTTCCCAAAATTTGTCGACACACTATACTATGACTTTTTTTCACAAAATTTTTGAACATGCTATACTATGACTTTTTTCACAAAATTTTTCGACATGCTATACTATGACTTTTTTCACAAAATTTTTCCACATACTATACTATGACTTTTTTCACTAAATTTTTCAACATGCTATACTATGACTTTTTTCACAAAATTTTTCGACATACTATACTATGGCTTTTTCATCACAAGATTTTTTGACATACTATACTATGACTTTTTTCACAAATTTTTTTGACATGCTATACTATGACTTTTTCATCACAAGATTTTTTGACATACTATACTATGACTTTTTCACAAAATTTTTTGACATACTATACTATGACTTTTTTCACAAAATTTTTCGACATGCTATACTATGACCTTTTCATCACGAAATTTTTTGACATACTATACTATGACTTTTTTCCAAAAAATTTTCGACATACTATACTATGACTTTTTTCCTAAAATTTGTCGACACACTATACTATGACTTTTTTCACAAAATGTTTCCACATACTATACTATGACTTTTTTCACTAAATTTTTCAACATACTATACTATGACTTTTTTCCCAAAATTTTTCCACATACAATACTATGACCTTTTTCCCAAATTTTTTTGACATGCTATACTATGACTTTTTTCACAAAATTTTTCGACACACTATACTATGACTGTTTTCACAAAATTTTTCGACATGCTATACTATGACTTTTTCATCACAAGATTTTTTGACATACTATACCATGACTTTTTCACAAAATTTTTCGACATACTATACTATGACTTTTTCATCACAAGATTTTTTGACATACTATACTATGACTTTTTTCACAAAATTTTTCGACATACTATACTATGACTTTTTTCACAAAATTTTTCAACATACTATACTATGACTTTTTTCACAAAATTTTTCAACATGCTATACTATGACTTTTTTCACAAAATTTTTCGACATACTATACTATGACTTTTTTCACAAAATTTTTCGACATACTATACTATGACTTTTTTCACAAAATTTTTCAACATACTATTCTATGACTTTTTCATCACGAAATTTTTCCACATACAATACTATGACTTTTTTCCCAAAATTTTTCGACATACTATACTATGACTTTTTTCACAAAATTTGTCAACATGCTATACTATGACTTTTTTCACAAAATTTTTCGACATACTATACTATGACTTTTTTCACTAAATTTTTCAACATGCTATACTATGACTTTTTTCACAAAATTTTTCGACATATTATACTATGGCTTTTTCATCACAAGATTTTTTGACATACTATACTATGACTTTTTTCACTAAATTTTTCAACATACTATACTATGACTTTTTTCACAAAATTTTTCAACATGCTATACTATAACTTTTTTCACAAATTTTTTTGACATGCTATACTGTGACTTTTTTGTCACAAAATTTTTCGACCTGCTATACTATGACTTTTTTCACAAAATTTTTCAACATACTATTCTATGACTTTTTCATCATGAAATTTTTCAACATACTATGATATGACTTTTTTCACAAAATTTTTCCATATACTATACTATGACTTTTTTCCCAAAATTTTTCCACATACTATACTATGACTTTTTTCCCAAAATTTTTCAACATGCTATACTATGACTTTTTTCCCCAAATTTTTCCACATACTATACTATGACTTTTTTCCCAAAATTTTTCCACATACTATACTATGACTTTTTTCCCAAAATTTTTCCACATACTGTACTATGACTTTTTTCCCAAAATTTTTCCACATACTATACTATGGCTTTTTCATCACAAGATTTTTTGACACACTATACTATGACTTTTTTCCCAAAATTTTTCCACATACTATACTATGACTTTTTCATCACAAGATTTTTTGACATACTATACTATGACTTTTTCACAAAATTTTTCGACATACTATACTATGACTTTTTCATCACAAGATTTTTTGACATACTATACTATGACTTTTTTCACAAATTTTTTTGACATGCTATACTATGACTTTTTTGTCACAAAATTTTTCGACCTGCTACACTATGACTTTTTTCACAAAATTTTTCGACATACTATACTATGACTTTTTTCACAAAATTTTTCAACATGCTATACTATGACTTTTTTCACAAAATTTTTCGACATGCTATACTGTGACTTTTTTGCCACAAAATTTTTCGACATGCTATACTATGACATTTTTCACAAAATTTTTTGACATGCTATACTGTGACTTTTTTGCCACAACATTTTTCGACATGCTATACTATGACCTTTTCATCACGAAATTTTTTGACAAACTATACTATGACTTTTTTCCAAAAAATTTTCGACATACTATACTATGACTTTTTTCCCAAAATTTGTCGACACACTATACTATGACTTTTTTTCACAAAATTTTTGAACATGCTATACTATGACTTTTTTCACAAAATTTTTCGACATGCTATACTATGACTTTTTTCACAAAATTTTTCCACATACTATACTATGACTTTTTTCACTAAATTTTTCAACATGCTATACTATGACTTTTTTCACAAAATTTTTCGACATACTATACTATGGCTTTTTCATCACAAGATTTTTTGACATACTATACTATGACTTTTTTCACAAATTTTTTTGACATGCTATACTATGACTTTTTCATCACAAGATTTTTTGACATACTATACTATGACTTTTTTCACAAAATTTTTCGACATGCTATACTATGACCTTTTCATCACGAAATTTTTTGACATACTATACTTTGACTTTTTTCCAAAAAATTTTCGACATACTATACTATGACTTTTTTCCTAAAATTTGTCGACACACTATACTATGACTTTTTTCACAAAATGTTTCCACATACTATACTATGACTTTTTTCACTAAATTTTTCAACATACTATACTATGACTTTTTTCCCAAAATTTTTCCACATACAATACTATGACCTTTTTCCCAAATTTTTTTGACATGCTATACTATGACTTTTTTCACAAAATTTTTCGACACACTATACTATGACTGTTTTCACAAAATTTTTCGACATGCTATACTATGACTTTTTCATCACAAGATTTTTTGACATACTATACCATGACTTTTTCACAAAATTTTTCGACATACTATACTATGACTTTTTCATCACAAGATTTTTTGACATACTATACTATGACTTTTTTCACAAAATTTTTCGACATACTATACTATGACTTTTTTCACAAAATTTTTCAACATACTATACTATGACTTTTTTCACAAAATTTTTCAACATGCTATACTATGACTTTTTTCACAAAATTTTTCGACATACTATACTATGACTTTTTTCACAAAATTTTTCGACATACTATACGATGACTTTTTTCACAAAATTTTTCAACATACTATTCTATGACTTTTTCATCACGAAATTTTTCAACATACTATACTATGACTTTTTTCCCAAAATTTTTCCACATACTATACTATGGCTTTTTCATCACAAGATTTTTTGACACACTATACTATGACTTTTTTCCCAAAATTTTTCCACATACTATACTATGACTTTTTCATCACAAGATTTTTTGACATACTATACTATGACTTTTTCACAAAATTTTTCGACATACTATACTATGACTTTTTCATCACAAGATTTTTTGACATACTATACTATGACTTTTTTCACAAATTTTTTTGACATGCTATACTATGACTTTTTTGTCACAAAATTTTTCGACCTGCTACACTATGACTTTTTTCACAAAATTTTTCGACATACTATACTATGACTTTTTTCACAAAATTTTTCAACATGCTATACTATGACTTTTTTCACAAAATTTTTCGACATGCTATACTGTGACTTTTTTGCCACAAAATTTTTCGACATGCTATACTATGACATTTTTCACAAAATTTTTTGACATGCTATACTGTGACTTTTTTGCCACAACATTTTTCGACATGCTATACTATGACCTTTTCATCACGAAATTTTTTGACAAACTATACTATGACTTTTTTCCAAAAAATTTTCGACATACTATACTATGACTTTTTTCCCAAAATTTGTCGACACACTATACTATGACTTTTTTTCACAAAATTTTTGAACATGCTATACTATGACTTTTTTCACAAAATTTTTCGACATGCTATACTATGACTTTTTTCACAAAATTTTTCCACATACTATACTATGACTTTTTTCACTAAATTTTTCAACATGCTATACTATGACTTTTTTCACAAAATTTTTCGACATACTATACTATGGCTTTTTCATCACAAGATTTTTTGACATACTATACTATGACTTTTTTCACAAATTTTTTTGACATGCTATACTATGACTTTTTCATCACAAGATTTTTTGACATACTATACTATGACTTTTTTCACAAAATTTTTCGACATGCTATACTATGACCTTTTCATCACGAAATTTTTTGACATACTATACTATGACTTTTTTCCAAAAAATTTTCGACATACTATACTATGACTTTTTTCCTAAAATTTGTCGACACACTATACTATGACTTTTTTCACAAAATGTTTCCACATACTATACTATGACTTTTTTCACTAAATTTTTCAACATACTATACTATGACTTTTTTCCCAAAATTTTTCCACATACAACACTATGACCTTTTTCCCAAATTTTTTTGACATGCTATACTATGACTTTTTTCACAAAATTTTTCGACACACTATACTATGACTGTTTTCACAAAATTTTTCGACATGCTATACTATGACTTTTTCATCACAAGATTTTTTGACATACTATACCATGACTTTTTCACAAAATTTTTCGACATACTATACTATGACTTTTTCATCACAAGATTTTTTGACATACTATACTATGACTTTTTTCACAAAATTTTTCGACATACTATACTATGACTTTTTTCACAAAATTTTTCAACATACTATACTATGACTTTTTTCACAAAATTTTTCAACATGCTATACTATGACTTTTTTCACAAAATTTTTCGACATACTATACTATGACTTTTTTCACAAAATTTTTCGACATACTATACGATGACTTTTTTCACAAAATTTTTCAACATACTATTCTATGACTTTTTCATCACGAAATTTTTCAACATACTATACTATGACTTTTTTCCCAAAATTTTTCCACATACAATACTATGACTTTTTTCCCAAAATTTTTTGACATACTATACTATGACTGTTTTCACAAAATTTGTCAACATGCTATACTATGACTTTTGTCACAAAATTTTTCGACATGCTATACTATGACTTTTTTCACAAAATTTTTCGACATACTATACTATGACTTTTTTCACAAAATTTTTCAACATGCTATACTATAACTTTTTCATCACAAGATTTTTTGACATACTATACTATGACTTTTTTGCCACAAAATTTTTCGACCTGCTATACTATGACTTTTTTCACAAAATTTTTCGACATACTATACTATGACTTTTTTCACAAAATTTTTCGACATGCTATACTATGACTTTTTTCACAAAATTTTTCGACATGCTATACTATGACCTTTTCATCACGAAATTTTTTGACATACTATACTATGACTTTTTTCCAAAAACTTTTCGACATACTATACTATGACTTTTTTCCCAAAATTTGTCGACACACTATACTATGACTTTTTCCACAAAATTTTTCGACATGCTATACTATGACTTTTTTCACAAAATTTTTCCACATACTATACTATGACTTTTTTCACAAAATTTTTCCACATACTATACTATGACTTTTTTCACAAAATTTTTCAATATGCTATACTATGACTTTTTTCACAAAATTTTTCGACATACTATACCATGACTGTTTTCACAAAATTTGTCAACATGCTATACTATGACTTTTGTCACAAAATTTTTCGACATGCTATACTATGACTTTTTTCATGAAATTTTTCGACATACTATACTATGACTTTTTTCACAAAATTTTTCCACATACTATACTATGACTTTTTTCCCAAAATTTTTCGACATACTATACTATGACTTTTTTCCCAAAATTTTTCGACATACTATACTATGACTTTTGTCACAAAATTTTTCCACATACTATACTATGACTTTTTTCCCAAAATTTTTCGACATACTATACTATGACTTTTTTCCCAAAATTTTTCGACATGCTATACTATGACTTTTTTCACAAAATTTTTCCACATACAATACTATGACTTTTTTCACAAAATTTTTTGACATACTATACTATGACTTTTTTGTCACAAAATTTTTCGACATGCTACACTATGACTTTTTTCACAAAATTTTTCGACATACTACACTATGACTTTTTTCACAAAATTTTTTGACATGCTATACTGTGACTTTTTTGCCACAAAATTTTTCGACATGCTATACTATGACTTTTTTCTTGAAATTTTTCGACATACTATACTATGACTTTTTTCATGAATTTTTTTGACATACTATTCTGATTTTCATCAAGAAAATTTTTCGACATGCTATACTATGACTTTTTTCACGAAATTTTTTGACATACTATACTATGACTTTTTTCCAAAAACTTTTCGACATACTATACTATGACTTTTTTCCCAAAATTTGTCGACACACTATACTATGACTTTTTTCACAAAATTTTTGACATACTATACTATGACTTTTTTCACAAAATTTTTCGACATGCTATACTATGACTTTTTTCACAAAATTTTTCCACATACTATACTATGACTTTTTTCCCAAAATTTTTCCACATACTATACTATGACTTTTTTCACAAAATTTTTCAATATGCTATACTATGACTTTTTTCACAAAATTTTTCGACATACTATACTATGACTGTTTTCACAAAATTTTTCAACATACTATACTATGACTTTTTTCATGAAATTTTTCGACATACTATACTATGACCTTTTCATCACGAAATTTTTTGACATGCTATACTATGACTTTTTTCCCAAAATTTTGTGACATACTATACTATGACTTTTTTCGCAAAATTTTTCAACATGCTATACTATGACTTTTTTCACAAAATTTTTCAACATGCTACACTATGACTTTTTTCACAAAATTTTTCGACATACTATACTATGACTTTTTTCACAAAATTTTTCAACATACTATACTATGACTTTTTTCACAAAATTTTTTGACATGCTATACTTTGATTTTTTTCACAAAATTTTTCGACATACTATACTATGACTTTTTTCACAAAATTTTTCAACATGCTACACTATGACTTTTTTCACAAAATTTTTCGACATGCTATACTATGACTTTTTTCCAAAAAATTTTCGACATACTATACTATGACTTTTTTCACAAAATTTTTCGACATGCTATACTATGACTTTTTTCCAAAAAATTTTCGACATACTATACTATGACTTTTTTCCCAAAATTTGTCGACACACTATACTATGACTTTTTTTCACAAAATTTTTGAACATGCTATTCTATGACTTTTTTCACAAAATTTTTCGACATACTATACTATGGCTTTTTCATCACAAGATTTTTTGACATACTATACTATGACTTTTTTCACAAATTTTTTTGACATGCTATACTATGACTTTTTTGCCACAAAATTTTTCGACCTGCTACACTATGACTTTTTTCACAAAATTTTTCAACATACTATACTATGACTTTTTTCAAAAAATTTTTTGACATGCTATACTGTTACTTTTTTGCCACAAAATTTTTCGACATGCTATACTATGACTTTTTTCATGAAATTTTTCGACATGCTATACTATGACTTTTTTTCACAAAATTTTTGAACATGCTATACTATGACTTTTTTCAAAAAATTTTTCCACATACTATACTATGACTTTTTTCCCAAAATTTTTCGACATACTATACTATGACTTTTTTCCCAAAATTTTTCGACATACTATACTATGACTTTTGTCACAAAATTTTTCCACATACTATACTATGACTTTTTTCCCAAAATTTTTCGACATGCTATACTATGACTTTTTTCACAAAATTTTTCCACATACAATACTATGACTTTTTTCACAAAATTTTTTGACATACTATACTATGACTTTTTTGTCACAAAATCTTTCGACATGCTACACTATGACTTTTTTCACAAAATTTTTCGACATACTATACTATGACTTTTTTCACAAAATTTTTTGACATGCTATACTGTGACTTTTTTGCCACAAAATTTTTCGACATGCTATACTATGACTTTTTTCATGAAATTTTTCGACATACTATACTATGACTTTTTTCATGAATTTTTTTGACATACTATTCTGATTTTCATCAAGAAAATTTTTCGACATGCTATACTATGACTTTTTTACGAAATTTTTTGACATGCTATGCTATGACTTTTTTCACGAAATTTTTCGACATACTATACTATTATGTTTTTTACTAAATATATGGTTACTAAATACTATAGTTGTTTTTCAAAAAAAATTTCGACATGCTATACTATGACTTTTTTCACGAAATTTTTCGACATACTATACTATGACTTTTTTCACAAAATTTTTCGACATACTATACTATGACTTTTTTCACAAAATTTTTCAACATACTATACTATGACTTTTTTCACAAAATTTTTTGACATACTATACTATGACTTTTTTGCCACAAAATTTTTCGACATGCTATACTATGACCTTTTCATCACGAGATTTTTTGACATACTATACTATGACTTTTTTCCAAAAACTTTTCGACATACTATACTATGACTTTTTTCCCAAAATTTGTCGACACACTATACTATGACTTTTTTTCACAAAATTTTTGAACATGCTATACTATGACTTTTTTCACAAAATTTTTCCACATACTATACTATGACCTTTTCATCACGAAATTTTTTTGACATACTATACTATGACTTTTTTCCCAAAATTTTTCCACATACTATACTATGACTTTTTTCACAAAATTTTTCAATATGCTATACTATGACTTTTTTCACAAAATTTTTCGACATACTATACTATGACTGTTTTCACAAAATTTGTCAACATGCTATACTATGACTTTTGTCACAAAATTTTTCGACATGCTATACTATGACCTTTTCATCACGAAATTTTTTGACATGCTATACTATGACTTTTTTCCCAAAATTTTGTGACATACTATACTATGACTTTTTTCACAAAATTTTTTGACATGCTATACTATGACTTTTTTGTCACAAAATTTTTCGACATGCTATACTCTGACTTTTTTCGCAAAATTTTTCAACATGCTACACTATGACTTTTTTCACAAAATTTTTCGACATACTATACTATGACTTTTTTCACAAAATTTTTCAACATACTATAATATGACTTTTTTCACAAAATTTTTCGACATGCTATACTCTGACTTTTTTCATGAAATTTTTCAACATGCTATACTATGACTTTTTTTCACAAAATTTTTCAACATGCTATACTATGACTTTTTTCACGAAATTTTTCGACATGCTATACTATGACTTTTTTCACAAAATTTTTCCACATACTATACTATGACTTTTTTCACAAAATTTTTCGACATACTATACTATGACTTTTTTTCCCAAAATTTTTCGACATACTATACTATGACTTTTTTCACAAAATTTTTTGACATACTATACTATGACTTTTTTCACAAAATTTTTCGACATGCTATACTATAACTTTTTTCCCAAAATTTGTCGACACACTATACTATGACTTTTTTCCCAAAATTGTTCAATATGCTATACTATGAGTTTTTTCAAAAAAAATTTCAATATGCTATACTATGATTTTTTTCCCAAAATTTGTCGACACACTATACTATTACTTTTTTCACAAAATTTTTCAACACACTATACTATGACTTTTTTTACGAAATTTTTCGACATACTATACTATGACTTTTTTCCCAAAATTTTTCGACGTGCTATACTATGACTTTTTCCACAAAATTTTTCGACATACTATACTATGACTTTTTCATCAAAATTTTTTTTGACATGCTATACTGTGACTTTTCACAAAATTTTTCAACATGCTATACTATGACTTTTTTCATGAAATTTTTCGACATGCTATACTATGACTTTTTTCACCAAATTTTTCGACATACCATACTATGACTTTTTTCACGAATTTTTTTGACATACTATTCTGATTTTCATCAAGAAAATTTTTCGACATGCTATACTATGACTTTTTTACGAAATTTTTTGACATGCTATACTATGACTTTTTTCACGAAATTTTTCGACATACTATACTATTATGTTTTTTACTAAATATATGGTTACTAAATACTATAGTTGTTTTTCAAAAAAAATTTCGACATGCTATACTATGACTTTTTCCACAAAATTTTTCGACATGCTATACTATGACTTTTTTCACAAAATTTTTCCACATACTATACTATGACTTTTTTCACAAAATTTTTCGACATACTATACTATGACTTTTTTTCCCAAAATTTTTCGACATACTATACTATGACTTTTTTCACAAAATTTTTTGACATACTATACTATGACTTTTTTCACAAAATTTTTCGACATGCTATACTATAACTTTTTTCCCAAAATTTGTCGACACACTATACTATGACTTTTTTCCCA
Source organism: Pterois miles (assembly GCA_947000775.1). Taxonomy (NCBI): domain Eukaryota; kingdom Metazoa; phylum Chordata; class Actinopteri; order Perciformes; family Scorpaenidae; genus Pterois; species Pterois miles. The sequence continues at coordinate 5,380,722 of CAMQGK010000634.1, read as the reverse complement.
AAATTGTTCAATATGCTATACTATGAGTTTTTTCAAAAAAAATTTCAATATGCTATACTATGATTTTTTTCCCAAAATTTGTCGACACACTATACTATTACTTTTTTCACAAAATTTTTCAACACACTATACTATGACTTTTTTTACGAAATTTTTCGACATACTATACTATGACTTTTTTCCCAAAATTTTTCGACACGCTATACTATGACTTCTTCCACAAAATTTTTCAACATGCTATACTATGACTTTTTCATCAAAATTTTTTTTGACATGCTATACTATGACTTTTTTTCACAAAATTTGTCGACATACTATACTATGACTTTTTCCATGAAATTTTTCGACATGCTATACTATGACTTTTTTCACCAAATTTTTCGACATACCATACTATGACTTTTTTCACGAATTTTTTTGACATACTATTCTGATTTTCATCAAGAAAATTTTTCGACATGCTATACTATGACTTTTTTACGAAATTTTTTGACATGCTATACTATGACTTTTTTCACGAAATTTTTCGACATACTATACTATTATGTTTTTTACTAAATATATGGTTACTAAATACTATAGTTGTTTTTCAAAAAAAATTTCGACATGCTATACTATGACTTTTTCCACAAAATTTGTCGACATACTATACTATGAATTTTTCCATGAAATTTTTCGACATACTATACTATGACTTATCACAAAATTTTTTGATATGCTATATTAGGAATTATTTGTCATATATAATATTTCCCAGAAATTTTTCGACATTCTATACTTTGGCTGTATTTCACTAACTTTTTCAACATACTATACTATGGCTTTTTTTCACAAAATTGTTCATTTTCAACATGTTATACTTCGACATTTTAATCAGAAAATTTTTCAACATGCTATATGACTTTTTTTCACCAAAATTTTTGATATGCTATACTATGACTTTTTTCCCCGAAATATTTCAACATACTATACTATGGCTTTTTTATAAATAAATCTTCGACAAACTATACTATGACTGTTTTTCACTAAATTTTTCAACATGCTATACTATGAATTTATCTCCACAAAATTTTTCGACATGCTATGTTATAGCTTTTTTTCACAAAATTTTTTGACATAAAATACTATGACTTTTTTCACTAAATTTTTCAACATGCTATACTATGACTATTTTCACAACAGTTTTCGACATACTATACTATGACTATTTTCACAAAATTTTTTGACGTTATACTATGACTTTTTTTCTCAAAATTTTTTTGACATGCTACCTTATGAATTTTTTGTCACAAAATTTGTCAACATGCCATACTATGACTGTTTTTACAAAATTTTTCGACATGCTATAGTACAACTTTTATTGAGAAATTTTCGACATACTATACCATGGTGCTTTTTTACTAAATTTTTCGACATGGTATACTATGACTTTTTTCACAAAATTTTCTGACATGCTACTTTATGATTTTTTTGTCACAAAATTTGTCAACATGCTGCAGTATGTATAGTATACTATGACTGTTTCGTACGACTTTTTCGACATACTATACAATGGCTTTTTTCAAAATGCTATTAATATACTATACTATGAATTTTTTTGACATATTTTGTGACTTTCACAAAATTTTGACATACTGTCCTGTGATTTTTATGTCCAATTTTCTGACACGCTATACTATGTTTTATAAAATTCTGGTCCTCTCAAGGTTTCATGGTGGAAGTAAATCTTGCTGCACTGGCTGTATCTGTCTGACGTGGAGCAGAGGTTGAATTACTGGCTCTTTCTGTTTGACAATATCAGGAAGCTGATTGATATTCTCTTGGCTCCACCTTCTCACACAATTATGTTCACATTACATGTATCAGTTTTTGTCATATGGATGGATGGAAGGGGGATCCCTCCTCTGTTTCGTCCATTTTTTCTTTTTCCCTGTTAAAAGGGTTTTTTGGTGGGGAGTTTTTCCTTATCTGGAGAGAGGCTTGCATTGTAAAAGACAGAGGATGTTGTATCCTGTACAGATTGTAAAGCGTGAGGCAAAATTGCGATTTGTGATTTTGGGCTATACAAATAAAATTCACTTCACTATACTATGACCTTTTTTCAACAAATGTTTTGACATAATATTGTCTGACTTTTTTTACCCTTTAACATAGTATTCAATGACTTTTTTCGACATACTATACTATGAAATGTTTTTTTCCCACCATACTACTTTTGACATTTGCTTTTGACATATTTTACTATAACTTTTTTGTAACTTGTTTCAACATACTATACTTTGATTTTTTTTATAATGACTTTTTTTGATGCACCATACTATAACTTTTCATCACATTTTTCAACAAACTCTACTATGACTTATTGTAACTGGTAGCCTGACCAACACAACAATGTTTTCAGGATGCAAACCTGTGGAGATCTAAATCCAAAAACTGTCATTTTGTATCTCATTACATGTAAAGAATGTGGTTTACAGTATGTGGGGGAAACCGGCAACACTATTCTAGTTAGATTCACTCAACAGAGATTTAACATCTTGAAAAAGAGAAACATACATACCCCATAAGAGCAGCATTTCCTTTAACATGGATGGAACGCAGTTCAAGCCACAGCGATATGCAAGTAATCCCAAATGGATTATAACCCACAGGAGGAGAGCTGAAAAAAAGTTGGATATAAAAGTTAGATTCAAAGATAAAAGCTTCACAGTGTAGAACAGTGATAGACGGTACATTTAATTTTGTCGCTGGAATTGAAACCCTATTAGTTCTTAACCTTTAGTTATAAAAAAAAAAGTTTTTTTCCAAATTATGCTAAAAAAAATACTGCATACAACGGCAGAAGGAAAGTCTGACATATCTCATAAAACCTCTGAAAAATGTCCGAAAAAGGCTTAAGAAAGGCAGGAGACTGACATATGAAACAAGCCTTAATATTGACCAAAAGGCAGAAGAAAGGCATAAGAAAAAAAAAAAAAAAAAAGGTCTGAAAAATGTCCAGCTGAATTTGAACATAACTGTGAGGGTTGAGCATATTCAAGTCAGTTAATAAAACAAATTCAGAAGATGAGTGAGGGGCAATTAGTTCACTTATAGATTCAAGATGTTTATTGTCACTCCGGTTATACTAGTACAAACGTGTGAAATTCTTATTGCTGGGACGTTCCATTTAACACACAGAAGATAAAAAAGGGGAGGAAGAGAAAATAATAATAACAATAATAATAATAATAATAATAATAACAAAAACAAAAAATGACTCAGAGATAAAATAAATTTACAGTAATAAAATAATAGAAAAAAAGTATATTTACAGTTAATGTACAAGCAGTACGAGCAGGACCGGAGGTGGAATCTATCAGCCAGCTGTAGACAGAGTGACTTCTGCCATTCATGACAATTTTCAGACCTGTGTTGTACTTTTCTCCTGCCTTTTTTCAGACACTGGAGTGAGTAACATCACTGACTTTGGCCCAATGGTGTCTTCCTGCCACCTCTTGACCACAGTCAGGGGCAGCAGGAAAACTTGACACTAGGATCAACATCAGCTAGGCCTTCGTTTCATGGAGGGACTTTAATTTAGTAAGCTAACATTACAGCCAAGTATGTGAAAGATACAGTGATATTGTGATTTTAGCTGGTGAATGTTGTTAATCAACATGATGCCGGTCAATCGGTCTTGTGTGTCGCCTCACTGTTTTGATGGATACTTGCTCGTGTCTATGTAGTGCAAGTGAGAGCAACAGGACGCTTGACTTGACTTAACAGCCACAGGCGTCACTTTAAACAAGTAATTTCTGATGCTTACATTGAGTCCCTTTAAAAGCAGCAACTCAAAATGTGTGGACACAGATTTAGATAAATGTGTTGCAGGTTGTCCTTACAGTAAACAACAACCCATCCACCTTTAGAGAGATGGATCCAGAAGAGATTGTGACACCAAGCCAGGACTCGGAGAGGGCTTAAACATGAGGGCTGGCAGTATGCACATATGCCTTCAGCTCATTGGATATTTAAGTGCATTAACCAAAGACTTCTGCAGTTACAGAAGCAATCAAAAGTTCACATATAAGCATCAAGTGTTAGAGGTGCTACCTCACCCTTGCTAAAACTTAGTCTTCATGTATGTACCATGCTTTCATGGTATTTATGTAGTGAAAGCCAGCAGACTTGTAATGTGACCTACAAATAAACTAAAATGGACGCAATCCAAAAGGGAAACACCACTACAGCCACTACCGGTGAAATCTCTGTAAACTGTATCAGGAAAGTAACACTTACCTTCTGAATGGTACACTATAATCCAGCATCTGGTCAGAATCCAGAGAAAAAAGAAAACACCATGAATTTCCTAAAACCAGAAACCAGAGCAAAACAAAAACCAAACACTAAAGCAGCTGAGTTAACAGAGCACACAGCCAGAATCAGCTGGATCCAATCACATCATCAGCGGCACAATCAACACCTGCTGCTACCTGCAGCACCAAACATAGCTTTTCACAAACTCACCTGAATGGACGAGGACCTGGTTCAGGGGCCAGAACGACAGGGAGGCACGTCACAAAAGACCTTCACACTCCCTGCCCGGCTGCGGTTCTGTCTTTCGGAGGGTGTAGTGGACTCAGTTTTAAAGACAGAGCGAATGATGCTGGTATCATATGAAACTAGAAAACCTAAGAAATCCATTGTTGGGGAGGAGGATAAATAACACTACAATCTTGTACTAAATTTTGGTGAGGTAAAACTAGCATGGTCATTTTCAAAGGGGTCCCTTGACCTCTGCCCTCAAGATATGTGAACATAAATGGGTTTGATGGGTACCCACAAGTCTCCCCTTGACTTTACTTTATAAAATAATCTGTAATAAAATTAAATTTGAGTAATATAGCACCAAATCGTTAGACTTTATTGTCCCCAAAAAGAAACTCCTCTCCACAGCTCACATCAGACAATAATACACCACAACAGCACAGCAGCACACATTGAGGTGTATTCAGCAGCTTTGCTGCTGTTAATCAGCTTTACTGCAGCAGCAGCACAGCTGCACAGATGTTCACTGACTAATAACATAACTCAACTACAGCTGGAGCTGAGACACATTTATTTAACGTGTAAAACATGGATGCTTGTTCACTTTACTTTAAAACTTTGACAGGTTGGAGTGCGTAAATATATGTTCAATGTCGCTAAAATATGATGATGGTGATGAGGACGTCTTCCGTCCTCAGCTCAGTCCTTCAGGTTTAATCATGTCGTCGTCTCTGTGGGAACCGATGTTCTCAAACAGGAAGTGATTAACAAACTAAACAAACACAAACTGGAGCTTCAAACACACAAACACTTCCTGTTTGGATAAACGTCAGAAAACACAGAGAAGAAGAGAAGAAAACGACCTGCTGAACACAAGGAGGGAAACACGGCTCTGTTCTACAGCTACTGTACCACGGTACACATCGACCATGTCATAAAATCATTAAAGCTGAATAATCTGACACATTTAGTGATTACAGTTTAGAACATGTTGAGTTGTTATTGGAGTAAGATGATGATGAAGATGATGATGAAGACGATGATGGCGAGGATCAGTCTCTGGGCGTGTGTTTGGACCGCTGGCGGTACTCTGGCAGGTGATGAAGGATCCAGGCAGCTGGAGTCAACATGGCCACCGCAAACACCGACATGACAAAGAAACTTTGCTGCCAGAGACAAAAACAAACCACCAATCAGAGAAGGGATCATCACATGACATCATCAGGATGAAAACTGAAAATAGATCATCTGAAATCTCATATTGTGCACCACGTACCAAATCTGTGTACTATCGATCAACGTGAAACTAGTGATTGAGACCAATGACCAATGTTTACTGAGGTAATAAATCCACTCAGTTCATTTCCTCATAGACTTCTATACAATCAGACCTCAGAGGAGTCGCCCCCTGCTGGCTGTTAGAAAGAATGCAGGTTTAAGGCACCTCAGCATTGGCTTCACTTTACAAACCGCTGCTGCTGGAGATACACATCACTGAAACCAGATCAATCGACAGTCAGACAGACAGACAGACAGTCAGTCAGACAGTCAGTCAGACAGACAAACAGACAATCAGACAGACAGACAAACAGACAGTCAGTCAGACAGACAGACAGACAGTCAGTCAGACAGACAGACAAACAGACAGTCAGACAGACAGTCAGACAGACAGACAATCAGACAGACAGACAAACAGAAAATCAGACAGACAGACAAACAGACAGTCAGTCAGACAAACAGACAAACAGACAGTCAGACAGACAGACAAACAGACAGACAGACAGACAGACAAACAGACAGACAGACAGACAGACAGTCAGACAGACAAACAGACAGTCAGACAGACAGACAAACAGACAGACAGACAGACAGACAAACAGACAGTCAGTCAGACAGACAGACAAACAGACAGTCAGACAGACAGACAAACAGACAGACAGACAGACAGACAGTCAGACAGACAAACAGACAGTCAGACAGACAGACAAACAGACAGACAGACAGACAGACAAACAGACAGTCAGACAGACAAACAAACAAACAGACAGTCAGACAGTCAGACAGACAGACAGTCAGTCAGTCAGACAGACAGTCAGACAGAAGGAAAGTCAGACTCACTCCCGCTCCAATCTTGTTTTTGGGAGGTTTGCTGTAGATCATCATCTTCGTTCCCTTCATTATTTCTTTGGGTCGAGTCAAAGTCAACACAGCAACATTTCCCATCAGCCTCAGGACAACGGCCACCATCGTCACGCCAGCAAACACCTGGTAACTTAGCAGCACCTGTTGGAGTCTGATTGGCTGCTCCTGAATGACTGCTTGTTCTCTGTTGAAGACGTTTTCACTGTGAGCTGCTCAGTCCGACTGTATGTGAAGGAGCTGAGGGGAGGAGGATGAGGATGGAGGGAAGGAGGAGGAGGATGAGGATGGAGGGAAGGAGGAGGAGGAGGAGGGAAGGAGGAGGAAGAGGAGGAGGAGGTGCAGCGGTCCCAGCAGTCTGATGATTGGACAGTCGCTCTGAACGGTTCACGTTTGAGTTTCGATAAAGTTGTTGGTTTGATGTCCTCCAGGATGAGCTGATTCCAGCTGAAACAGAGTTTACCTGCAGCAGAGAAACTGGATGTGATGTTAAAGCGAGCAGTGAGCTGTTCACCTGAACAGTAAACAGAGCAGCTGGTCTGCAGCTCAACGAACCTGCTGATTAGATCTGCTCTGTAGAACAAACAGCTGACTGAGGATGACTGACTGATGTGTCGGAGCATGAAGGGTTAATGAGTGTTTGATGTGCAGAAACAGAGCTGCTGGTTATAATCTCTTCTCCATCACAAAGCACGAGGAGACACTTTGTGAAAGTGACACATCGTATTAAACACTAATGCACGCAGGAGTACAGAGTAACTAAATGTTCTTACTACATTAAGTAGAGTATTTCCATTTCTGCTCATTTCTACTCTCCTACTACATTTTAATTTTACTGCCCTGCATATATTGAACAGCCAGAGTTACTCTGAAGTTCAGATTTTACATAAAAATATAGTAATTAGGGTTGTCAATCAATTAAAATAGATGGACAAAAGTCAATACAATTAAAACAAACGTTTACTTCGTGTCATTGATTGATTGATGCTGAAATATGACCACACTGTGCTGTTGTTCAGCTGATGGAGTTTTATTATTTTTCATTAAAAAGGAAACACAGACATTAATGTTGGCGACCTCAGAGACACACAACGTTAAAAGCAGGAAGCCCCAAAGCTTCAAAATAAATGGGGAAACTAAGAACAAAAAACAAGAAGGTCAAAGGTCATTTAAAGATTAGTCGAAGGTCAAAGGTCATCAGGTAGGGTAGAAGCGTCCAACATCGTCTCGTCGTCTCTTTCGACTCTGCTGCTGCTCGAAGAACTGACGGATGTCATCAGGGGTCACAACCTATCAGAGAACAGTCAAATGACATTGTCAAGGGTCACAACCTATCAGAGAGCAGTCACATGACATCATCAGGAGTCACAACCTATCAGAGAACAGTCACATGACATCATCAGGGGTCACAACCTATCAGAGAACAGTCACATGACATCATCAGGAGTCACAACCTATCAGAGAACAGTCACATGACATCATCAGGGGTCACAACCTATCAGAGAACAGTCACATGACATCATCAGGAGTCACAACCTATCAGAGAACAGTCACATGACATCATCAAGGGTCACAACCTATCAGAGAACAGTCACATGACATCATCAGGAGTCACAACCTATCAGAGAACAGTCACATGACATCATCAGGGGTCACAACCTATCAGAGAACAGTCACATGACATCATCAGGGGTCACAACCTATCAGAGAACAGTCACATGACATCATCAGGGGTCACAACCTATCCGAGAACAGTCACATGACATCATCAGGGGTCACAACCTATCAGAGAACAGTCACATGACATCATCAGGGGTCACAACCTATCAGAGAACAGTCACATGACATCATCAGGGGTCAAAACCTATCAGAGAACAGTCACATGTAAGGGTGCTCCAATCCAAAATTCAAAATGGCTGCAACCGTTTCAGTTTTACATGTAACATCGCCCTGGTTCCCTCCACAAAAAGCCATTGAGATTGTTCCATTGAGTTCTGGATGACTGAAGAGCTCTGTGGCAAACACACATTTATGATACTTACATATTTTGTAGCTAACGTTAGGCAATAAACAACTACACCATGGTCACATGGTGGCGGCGGTGCTCTGCTGCCTCACGCTGATGTTGGAATGGAGCAACCAATTGGATTTCACTTTACATCAGTTTAAGTTCTTTACTAAAAGGTTAAGATATCTGAACATTTTTGGTCGGTAGCAAGCCAAAGGTCAGGCAAAGGTCAAAGGTCATCTTGAGTCCTAAACTCACCTTTCCTTCAGCTGCAAATCCCTGCAGGAAGTCCTTCAGTTCACTTTTCATGTCATTGTACCCTGAAAGACAAACAGTTGGAACTGTGGGACTTGTAGTTTTATCTGTGTCACTTGTTGTATGTGTAGTTTCATAGGTATTACTTGTAGTTTTGTAGGTAGTACTGGTAGTTTGCATGCACTACTGGAGGTTTTGTGTGTAGTAACAGTAGTTTTACATGTAGCACTGGTAGTTTTGTGTGTAGTACTGGTAGTTTTGCGTACCATGGATGATCTCGAGCTGCTGCACGCGGTTCAGGTTGTCCAGGGCTGACATCAGAGGGTCGTGTCCTGGCTGTCTCTGTTCGTTGGACTTTCCTTTGTTCTCGTAGGCGAGGACGGTGTCCAACTCGTCCAGCAGGAAGGACAGACCGGCTGCAGACAGAGTCTCCTGAGGACACAAACGCTCATGATGAAGGTTTAAAGAGGAAACACTGCTGCTGTTGTGTCTCCCAGAGGTTATAGCGAGCTCAGTTTTAAAGTAGAGTGAAGATACTGGTAAAAGTTTATCTATAAAAGTTCATCTATCACATGAAAACCTAAAAGACTCATCAGATGACCTCACAGTGACATCATCATTACGTCAGCCAATAGAAACTCAGACAGTTGAATTTTACCTTGCAGGTGTTGCAGGAGCAGAGTTTGGAGCGCCACGCTGACGGCCAGAACACGGCTCCTGATTGGGCTATTTTCTCACCAATCGCCTGCAGCTCCTTCAGTCTGCAGCTTGGCTCCGCCTCCTCACGACTCCGCTTACAGCTGGGCTCGATGACCTCATCACCCTGACACATTATTGATTATTAATCATTCACACTGACCAGTTATGAATTAAAATATATGGATAAAGCTGGAGTGAAGCTATCATATGAAACTAGAAAACCTAAAGAACCTTTTGGACCACCGGTTGTTGCCTGTTGGGCTGCAGTTAACGAAGTTAATCCTCTCACCTTTTCTTCTTTGTTGGGAAGGTTTGTGTTTGACTTGTCATCTTCTGTTTCCTCCTTCACCTGAACTGCTGCACCTGGAACTGAAGAGGAAGTGCATAAAACAAACAGGAAGTACATCACACAAACAGGATGAAAAAGATGATCAGGACTGTTTACCCGACAGGTGAGCGGCGTAGGTCCAGAGGAAAGGGTTTTTGTTCATACAGGATTCACAGATCATCTCCTGCAGCTCCACACAGTCTGGAACCACACAGCCCAGGTGCTGTCAACACACAGGTGAGTCACGTCATTAACAAACATTTGAAATGAATGTTTGAATCAATACAATACTCGCTCCAGGTGTTCTGAGGACTACCTACCTATAGCTGGAGAACAACCTGAAACTCAGGTACTCACCCTTCCATGCAGCCAGTCCTCACACACCACACACTGAATCATCTCGTCCTCCACCTGGAGACAAAGCCAACCAATCAGACACACATTTAATGAAGCACACCTGGTGCTCAGGTGAAGGTCAGGTGAAAGTCAGGTGACGGTCAGGTGACAGTTAGGTGAAGGTCAGGTGAAGGTCAGGTGAGGGCCAGGTGAGGGTAGGGAAGGGCAACAGTGATTGATTTTGAACAATATATAGTAATTATTAATAATAATGTTAACAATGCTCAATTTACAGTTTTTTGTGTCCAACTTTTTACTGGTTTACCTTTTCTCCCCTTTTGGATTCATTATAGAGACATTACATATGAAAGTCAAGTAACTGAAAATATGGTATGTACAGGTTTACAGTTTTAAGAGTATTTCTTCAGTACAGAACCCCGAGGAAACCAGGAGTTTAATTGTGGTTTATACAATTAGCTGCTACATGCTACTTTTGAGCACACCAGAGACTTCCAGTTAATACTATGCTAACTTGAATGAAAATGAAACAATTCAGTTGTGTGGCTCTTGTGGACTTTCCAAACAGACCGGATTGATCAATGTCTGATATGAAACGAGTCATGTCAAAACAATTTCTCCACCGACAGAACAACGGAGTAACAACGACGGAGTAACAACGACGGAGTAACAGCGACGGAGTAACAATGACAGAGTGACAGAATAACAGCAACAGAGTAACAGCAATAGATTAACAGCAACAGACTAAGAGTGACGGAGTAACAGTGACAGAGCAACAATGACAAAGTAACAGAGTAACAGCAACAGAGTTATAGCAACAAAGTAACAGCAACAGAGTTATAGCAACAAAGTAACAGCGCTGGAGTAACAATGACAGAGTGACAGAGTAACAGCAACAGAGTTATAGCAACAGAGTCACAGCAACAGAGTAACAACAACGAAGTAACAGCGACAGAGTAACAATGACAGAGTAACAGCAACAGAGTAACAACAATGGAGTAACAACGACGGAGTAACAGCGACGGAGTAACAATGACAGAGTGACAGAGTAACAGCAACAGAGTAACAGCAACAGAGTAACAACAACGGAGTAACAACAACAGAGTAACAACAACAGAGTAACAACAACGGAGTAACAGCGACGGAGTAACAATGACAGAGTAACAGCAACAGAGTAACAGCAACAGAGTTATAGCAGCAGAGTAACAATGATAGTGTAGCAGTGCCGGAGTAACAATGATAGTGATAGAATAACAGCAACAGAGTAAGAGCAACAGAGTTATAGCAACAGAGTAAGAGCAACAGAGTTATAGCAACAGAGTAAGAGCAACTGAGTAACAGCGACAGAGTAACAGCGCTCTCCGTCTGTTCATCTTACGAGAGTGGATTCAAAAATAACTTTAACATAAATAACTCTCAAAGATTTTCCATCGTTATCATGGAAGATTTCATTGAGAAACATTTGGAGATTAGTTCCTCGCCCCGCCCTCGGACAGGTGTGTGTCTCACCTGGTCGTCTGGGTCTGGGTAAGGCCGGCTGCAGGTACAATAAACCCCAAAGAAGTTGTGACTGTATTTGTTCAGACTGTTGACCTCCTCCTTCTCCTGAAACACACACACACAGGATGATTGTTGGTGTGATAATCAACCAATCACAGGGTCAACGGTACAATGAAATGTATAGGATGAGAGAAGGGGAGCAGCTCAGCACTAAAAGCAATATATAAGATAAGATAAAATGACAATAATAAGATAGAATAACATTAACAGGGAAGAATGACCATGATAAGATATAATTACTTAAAATGTAAGATATAAACGTGATGACAAATGAAACATAGTATTATATACATACAAAAATGAGGATGGTGTGTATGAAAGTAAGTAAAAGTATCTCCAACAGTATTGATAGATGTATAAATAAATAAAAAAAATAATAGCACCACATACATAAGGTGGCTCGGTAACAGCAGTATGATGATTTAATACAATCTTTTGTAACAGTGACGATAACAGTCAGTAGGTTTATGAGTTGTGAAGCCTGGTGTCCTGGTGGTAAAAACTGTCCTGAAGTCAGCCATTCTCCGATCGTCTGCCAGACGAAGAACAGGAGAACACTCTGTGTGCTGATTGGCTGTGGTCCTCGATGATCCTGTGTGCCTCCACAGGCTAATGAAAGATGGCCTGAATGGTTGGGTGACACCTCCACCACTCTCTGGAGTGATATGCGACTTAGGAGTGTGGCCTTGACTTTTTGTGAAATACCCATATGTGCTGGTCTGATATACAGTATATCAGACGAAGGTCTCCAGTCCAAGATCAGCAAGCTTAGTGGTGAGTTTTGAGGGAATATAGTGTTAAATGGCTACTGTAATCAATGAAGAGCATTCATTCCTTGGTCCAGGTGGGTGAGTACAGTGTTGTCAAGGCGATGGCATCATCTGTGGACCTGTCTGGTCTATATGCAAACTGAAGAGGGTCCAAGGTGTCAGGAGGAGAGGAGCAGATGTGGGTTGTGACTAGTTGCTTGAAGCCCTTCATGATGACTGACAGTATTTATTTAAATTGGAGACAACTGGTTTCTTGAGGACTGGAATGATGACTGAATGTCTTGAAGGGGTGGGGACCCCGGAAGGACTCAGGTAAGAGGTTGATGTTAGTCAACACCTTGAGAGTTTGGCCTGGGACACCACCCAGCCCTGGAGCTGTTCGTGGGTTGACTTGTGTGAAGGACGGCCTCACATCTGCCGTTTCTAGGATCAGTGTTTTGTTGGAGGCATGAGGAATCAGAGTCCTGCTGTCTGACTCTGTATGAGGACCTTCAGGCATCACAACCATCCACTGACATGGAATTAAATAGGATGTGAACTCACAGGGTAGAGTTTACACTGCAGCTCGGTGAACTTTTTGTTTCCACAGTCACAGCGGAAGTTCCTACAGGAAACAGAAGAAGAAGATTTAGTTTGCTTAAAGAAAACAGAGAAGAAGAGTCTGTTTACAGGAAACAGAAGAAGGAGAGTTTGTTTGTTTGTCACTTTATATCTGATGTTTACCAGAGATGTGCTCACAGGAAAGAAAGAAGTCATTCAGTATGAAAAAGCTTAAAAAACGACAAATGACCACAGAAATCTTATTGGTCTGAGACCAGCGGATTAGAGGACTGAGAGGGGGCAGCCCAACTGAAAATCACACTGCATCCTCAATAAATTCAGTAATAGTCATCTCATTGATATGTATTTTCTTGTCTTTATTTTCATACTTGGCTGCGAGTTAATCCAAAAGTAACGGAAACTAATCAAGTTATTACTCTAATATTAGAGATGAGACCGATCTGATCTAATATCTGTATCAGGTTCTGATGCTGACTTATCTTACTGCTAGCTGGCAGCCTGCTCGCGCTAGATAGATAAATAGCCACTAGCTACTTAGCTAGTTATCCATCAACTGCTAGCAATAAATAGCTATGGCTAACTGCTATTTGCCACCAAACTGGAGTTTCTTGATTTAATCTAACTTTATTAATATAGTTTTTAGTAGCCAGTGGTTAAACCTGCAGTGTGGACCTGAGTCTACTCCTTCTAGCAGTGAGAGTAATTACTAAATCTAAATGGTTACTGTCTCACCTGAAAAACATTAAAACTTAATAACAAAGCAAAATAATGGCACTTCTGCTCTAAATGGAGGTGAGAACACAACATGAATCAATGTGGAAGCGTCCTACTTCAGGTAGAGAATAAGGTGAACAGTGACAGGTGGGAGTTGACCTCTTGGTGTAGAGTTCGAAGAGGTCGTGACCTTCATGACATTTGTATGAGCAGGCCAGACAGACTCCTGCTGCCTCTCCTCCCTTCGGTGTGCAGCTGCTGCAGGCGTACACAGCCTGACGCTTCACATAGCCCTGAAATACACACAGAAATACACATTAATACACACATATATATACACAATACACACAGGTACACAGCCTGACGCTTCACATAGCCCTGAAATACACACAGAAATACACATTAATACACACATATATATACACAATACACACAGGTACACAGCCTGACGCTTCACATAGCCCTGAAATACACACAGAAATACACATTAATACACACATATACACACAATACACACAGGTACACAGCCTGACGCTTCACATAGCCCTGAAATGCACACAGAAATACACATTAATACACACATATACACACAATACACACAGGTACACAGCCTGACGCTTCACATAGCCCTGAAATACACACAGAAATACACATTAATACACACACACATATATATATATATATATATATACACACAATACACACACAGGTACACAGCCTGATGTTTCACATAGCCCTGAAATACACACAGAAATACACATTAATACACACATATATATACACAATACACACAGGTACACAGCCTGACGCTTCACATAGCCCTGAAATACACATATAAATACATATATACATAACACAGGAAGCAGAAATATACACAGTGTGTTATAAACAGGCTATAATAATAAACATAATAATAATACAATTAATAATAATAATAACAATAATATAATTGATAATAAAAACAACAACAAATCATAATATATATTATTATGATAGTTTCTTTGTAACAGAAGTTATTGCTTATTGATTCCATTATATTATACGTACAATAGATATAGATATAGATGTAGATACAGATATAGATGCAGTGACCTGAGGGTATGAGCAGTGATCAGAGTGTATATGTACAGTAGATATAAATATAGATATAGATGTAGTGACCTGAGGGTATGAGCAGTGTTCAGAGTGTATATGTACAGTAGATATAGATATAGATATAGATATAGATGTAGATATAGATATAGATGCAGTGACCTGAGGGTATGAGCAGTGTTCAGAGTGTATATGTACAGTAGATATAAATATAGATATAGATGTAGTGACCTGAGGGTATGAGCAGTGTTCAGAGTGTATATGTACAGTAGATATAAATATAGATATAGATGTAGTGACCTGAGGGTATGAGCAGTGATCAGAGTGTATATGTACAGTAGATATAAATATAGATATAGATGTAGTGACCTGAGGGTATGAGCAGTGATCAGAGTGTATATGTACAGTAGATATAAATATAGATATAGTTGTAGTGACCTGAGGGTATGAGCAGTGATCAGAGTGTATATGTACAGTAGATATAAATATAGATATAGATGTAGTGACCTGAGGGTATGAGCAGTGATCAGAGTGTATATGTACAGTAGATATAAATATAGATATAGTTGTAGTGACCTGAGGGTATGAGCAGTGATCAGAGTGTATATGTACAGTAGATATAAATATAGATATAGATGCAGTGACCTGAGGGTATGAGCAGTGATCAGAGTGTATATGTACTATAGATATAGATATAGATATAGATGCAGATACAGATATAGATATAGATGCAGTGACCTGAGGGTATGAGCAGTGATCAGAGTGTATATGTACAGTAGATATAGATATAGATATAGATGTAGATGTAGATACAGATATAGATGTAGTGACCTGAGGGTATGAGCAGTGTTCAGAGTGTATATGTACTATAGATATAGATATAGATGCAGATACAGATATAGATATAGATGCAGTGACCTGAGGGTATGAGCAGTGATCAGAGTGTATATGTACTATAGATATAGATATAGATATAGATGCAGATACAGATATAGATATAGATGCAGTGACCTGAGGGTATGAGCAGTGATCAGAGTCACTTCCTGCCAACACAGCTGAAGCTTCTTCCTCCAACTCTTCATCTTCCTCCAGAACATCAACTAGAGACACTGTCTGCTCCTCCGACATCCTCTCTGTTACCATGGAGACCAACAACAAAAACAGCATCCATTACCATGGAGACTGAACTTAGGCACACACTGTACAATTTTAGCCCATTTCTGGCCCGAACTTTGAGCGGCATGACCCACGGTCACCTTTCTAAAATCCTACAGTGTACGATCAGCTCAAAGCCTTGCTGTTTAAGAGAATTGTATTATGTTTAAGTACTGTGATTTTTAAGTATTGCGATTCGATATTAGGATGTATTGGGATTTTTGCTCAGTTTTTCTAACCATTTTTTTCATGGGGAAAAAACTGTAATCATACATTTCTAGGGTTGTGGATGACTTTATTAATAACTGATCCTGCTGTTGGTTAGTTGTTGACTTTATTAATAACTGATGATAGTCAGTAGTTGGCTTTATTAATAAGTGATGTTAGTTAGTTGTTGGCTTTATTAATAACTGATGTTAATTTGTAAGGAGCCGTGATCGTATAGTGGTTAGTACTCTGCGTTGTGGCCGCAGCAACCCAGGTTCGAATCCGGGTCACGGCAGCGGTGATGGGAGGAATTTCTTTGGGGACGGCAGTAGCTCAGTCTGTAGGGAGTTGGCTTGGAAAAGGAGGGTCACCGGTTCAAGTCCCGACAAGACCAAGGACCAAGAACTGAGTGTGAACTGGTAGCTGGAGAGGTGCCAGTTTAGATATGCACTGCCGAGGTGCCCCTGAGCAAGGCACCAAACCCCCAACTGCTCGGGCGCTTGTCAGGAGCAGCCCCCTCACTCTGACATCTCTCCATTAATGCATGTATGTGGGTCCTGTTTGTGCATGTGTGTATTTCAGGTCTGTGTGTACTGTGTGAAAAAATTAACAACAGAGTGTAAAAATTGAATTAAGGTTGTTCTTCTTCTTCTTCTAGTTAGTAGTTGGCTTTATTAATAACTGATGTTAGTTATTAGTTGACTTATATGTTGGCTTTATTAATAACTGATGTTAGTTAGTAGTTGGCTTTATTAATAACTGATGTTAGTTAATAGGTGACTTTATTAATAACAGATGTTAGTTAGTTGTTGACTTTATTAATAACTGATGTTAGTTATTAGTTGACTTATATGTTGGCTTTATTAATAACTGATCCTGCTGTTGGTTAGTAATTGGCTTTATTAAAAATAAGTCCTGCTGCTAATTAGTAGATGGCTTTATTAATGACTGCTGACTGTAACCGTAGACAGTATGGAGCCAGTAGTAGTAAAGGAGGAATGCTGAGCAGGTGGTATATTAAACACTGAACCTTTATTATTAATGTTTTC
Organism: Pterois miles; assembly: GCA_947000775.1. Classification (NCBI taxonomy): domain Eukaryota; kingdom Metazoa; phylum Chordata; class Actinopteri; order Perciformes; family Scorpaenidae; genus Pterois; species Pterois miles. The sequence continues at coordinate 5,363,301 of CAMQGK010000634.1, read as the reverse complement.
AAAGGCAGCCTCAGTCTGTTTCTACTGTTTTTGTTTCTACTGATTCTGACTGTTTCTACAGTCGCTTGGTTGACTGAAGGAAACGTGATGAGCTGTTCTAACAGTATCTAATGTTGTTTTAATTCGTGCTAAAACCAAAGACGATTCTATACATCACTGATTCTCTCTGTACACTACAGCTGATTACTAAACACCTTGACTCATCGATGAGTCTGATCAGCTGCTGATTGATCGTCCCTTAGCAGTGATGCTAACTGCGTTAGCTGCGTGAATAAAACACAAACTTACCGAGTCAAACTGTTCACGCCGTCTGATCCGACTGTAGACCAGTCGATAACGTGATCGATAACAGGTTATAATCAATAAGCAGCTCCGCCTGATCGGACCGTTGTTATTGAAACGCTAGCTACTACTAGCTGCTAGTCGCAAATGACAACTTCCGCTTCACTTCCGGAGATCGTATTTGGCGGCATTCAGGGTTCAGAGGTCACAGAGTTTAAAAACGGATATCAATAAAATATCAATACAACAGTAAAATTGAGTTTGAATGTGATCAAATATATATGCTAAAAATAAACGTGAAAGACGTGATGGTGAAAAATATACAATAATGACATACTGGAGTGCTGTTTTGTACGTTCCCGTCACATGATTTTTACCTTTTACCTCTCCTCACCACATAGGTCGGTTCCGTTTTATTTCATGTTTGTAAAACAATAACCACCAGTCATTTTTATTGTGCTTATAAAAAAACAGAGCGCCCACGAATATAACTACTACTACTACTACTACTACTACTACGAAAAAAGATTTCGTCGGAGCTGTCAATTTACGGAGGGTGCTTGAAGGCAGCAGAGCGTACGTAATGATGACGACAGCAGAGGGCGCAGGGCTGTAGTGAAGATGGCGGCTGTGGCTGTGTTGGCGGAGCTGAGGTTCAGAGACGGACAGAGAGAGAAAATCAGCGTTAAAGTAGAAAATAATCTGAGTTCTCTAATCAGCGGAGTCCACGAGTTGAACGCGAACGTGTCGCGACTCCTCACCGAGCTGGTGGAGCAGGAAAAAAAACACGGAGACAGCGCAGAAGGTGAGCTATCTGCTGCTAAATGCTAACATGATAGAAAAGCGTGCATACCCGCCAGAGGTAAACAACATGTAAACAGACAGACCGTCACCTGTCAGAGGTAAACAACGAGTAAACAGACAGACCGGTACCTGTTAGAGGTAAATGGTCACCTGTCAGAGGTAAACAGACCATTACTTGTCAGGTAAATCGTCACCCGTCAGAGGTAAACAACAGGTACACAGACACACCGTTACCTGTCAGAGGTTTTATGGATTCACCTGTGTTTTGCCAGTTGCAGGTGAGGATGAGGACAGCGATGAAGGAGACGATGAGCTTCAAGACTCAAAACTACAACCTCCACCTAAAAGATCCAAAACCTGAAACACCAAAGGACAAAACACCTAAGGACATTTTAAGCACCTGAGGACAAAACACCTGAAACCCTAGCTGGATCGGGTATTGGTGACTTTGGGGCCGATCTACTCAATTCTATTTTATGTTTATATACTATACACATTATAGACAGGGATTTTATTTCCTGTTGAAATTTTGACCAAGTTGTTCCTAAGGTTTAAACCTGAACTGATCCTTTTTGAATATTTTTTACCAAATTGCAGGTGAATGATTTATTTTAATAATAAATAATTCAGTAAATGTCTCTTGTTTCTGTATTTGTGACATTTAGTTTTACAGAGTTAGGCGATCCTGTTCACCTCCACGCAGTGAGGCACAAGCTAATTAAACACTGGTATCACATCGGTACTCTACCGATACCTAAAGCCCATTTCTCACTATCCAGACTGAAAAAGTCCATCAGTGCATCCCTAACATTTATTTGATAGTAACGCTGTGCATTGACAAGAATCTGGCATCAGGATATGTATCATGATACAGGGGTTAGGATTCAATATATACTGTAAGCAAGGTGATATATTACAATTTTTTAAATCTAATTTTAGGAAAATCGTCGTAAAAAGAACACACAACCATTTGCTTAAAATCTGAGTAACTTTGTGCTTTTTAACCCTTACCCTTGCGGAGCCACCATGAGACCAGATGACATCACTGCTTCACTGCGCGTTGAGAGCTGGCAGCCCTGTGTTGTCTCGTCCTAAAACTGCTAACAAAACTTCATAAAAACTTCACATTGTTGTTGGTTTGTTTTTATTTTATTTCATTGATGTTATAATAAAGTTGTCATGGTTACCAGGTTGAATGCAACAAAGTACTGTGATTGGCCGGCAGCTGTCAGGGCTAAATATTAAACAGACTGCCTATACACACACAGACTCTAAACATCCCCCAGCCAATCACAGCACAGGATTCTCTTACAGGAGAATGATTGACAGCTGCAGACTGATTCTGACAGTCAATGCTCGGGGCAGTAGTGTTACTTCTATTAAAGACAAAATTCAGGGCAGTCTTGGCATCAGACAGAATGGAGGGTTCAAAGGCACACAGGAAGTGACATCACAAACAAATACTTAAGTTTATTGTCTGAGCGGCGGGCCTCTCTGATTGGCCTTCCTCCTCTATGTGTTGAAGAGCCACAGGCCCTCTGATTGGCTGTCCTCCTCTACGTATCGATGAGCAATGAGCCTCTCTGATTGGTCGTCTTCCTCTACGTATCGATGAGCAACGAGCCTCTCTGATTGGTTGTCTTCCTCTACCTGTTGATGAGCGACGGGCCTCTCCGATTGGCCATCATCTACGTGTCGATGAGGGACGGGCCCCTCTGATTGGTCGTACTCTGCAGTTGGTCGTCCTCCTATGTGTCGATCAGCGGCGAGCCTCTCTGATTGGCCGGTTTGCGGGTGGCGTGGCGGCTGCAGAGCAGGACGAGGCAGACAGGTAGGACGCAGTAACCGACCGCTCGAGGATCGGCTCTTGTGCAGGAGAACAGGAAGAGGAAGAGCTGCAGGTACGGCAGCAGGAAGACCAACGCCCATATCCAGACAGGAAGTGGTGACAGACGGGCGCTAACGCTCTGAGACCAGCTGATGGCAAGGGGTTGAGCCGATGGGCCGGCCCCGCCTCTCTGCACGTGCTCCAAACTGAAGCTGTGGATCTCAAAGATGTAGTACACCACCATGACGCTGAGCAGCAAGTAGAGAGCCACGCCCACCCATCCCATCCGCTGACGGAAGTTCATCATCCTCCATACTGTGAGGAAACACAATCAATCAATGTGCAATATATCATCAATACTAAAAGAAATGAATAGTCAATACTCAATAACTCATCCACTGATATAAATTCATCATCTCCCACACTGAAAAGAAATAACTGATCGAAGATCATCCACCCATCCATCGTCAACCACTTATCCTGTTAGGTGTCGCGGGGGGGCTGGAGCTGATCCAGGCTGTCATTGGGCGAAGGTGGGGTTCACCATGGACAGGTTGCCAGGCCATCGCAGGTCACATAGAGACAGACAACCATTCACGCTCACATTCTCAACTAGCTGTGAGGCGAGAGTGCTAACCACTGCACCACCATGCAGCCCTGATTGAGGATCAATCGATAATTAATATATGATCAATACATCAGCCATACATCATCTATATTTAAAGGAAAAATCAGTCACTGTGATCAATAATCAATACATCCCCCATACAGTCAGGAAAAAAAATCAATAGTCAATACCTGATCAATACACTGTCAATACTGAAAATAAAGCCATCAATAATCCATCAGTAAACCCTCCACTGGTCTGTGCCAGACTCAAGCTATATTTCAGGTAATTTAAATCCGATAATCTCTTACAATTATAAACGGATATGATGTCACTGTCTTTCTGCCAAACTCCATTCATTTTTTGCCAGTTTTAACTATTAATGTGTAGCTCTGTGACCCCAGCTTTAAACCTTTGCAACACTGACCTGACCTAGGTTCACTGTAGCAGACTTCTGCACACTCTGTGCCAAACTCCATTCATTTTCGTCCAGTTTTAAAACAACAGTTTTAAAAAATTGGTAGGTTTATATCTGAATCCTAATTAAATCTATCTTGATTTCAGTATACGGTTGCCAAGTGATATAGACTCTCTGTGCCAGACTCCATTCATTTTTCATCCAGTTTAATTCTCAACCAGATGAATGCCAGACCCAGTGATGTTTCCTGCCGACCTCCATCTTGCTCTCTGTTTATTTCGACTACACGTAGCACGTTAACAGTCTGTTAGCCTGTTAGCAGCATGTTAGCCTGTTAGCAGTCTGCTAACCGGTTAGCTCGTGTTTTTATCAGTTCTTACCTTCCTTCGCGCTGATTCTCTCAAATTAAAATCCGGCTGTAGGCTCGTTTTTGATGCGCTGTCGGTACCGAGGAGTCCGGGAAGTATCGTCTCTTACTTCCTGTTTTGTCACCTGACATTCATGGCAATTACGTCATCCACAGGCCCGAATCTCTAGCGCCGCCTCGTGCCCAAACATCATCCAGGTGTGGGGAGAGACAGCAGGACAGAAACACGGACCTGTGTACCTCTCTGTTGCCATGGTGACATGTTGAAGGTGCCTTTCAGGTGTCGGTCTATCAGGTAAAGTAGAAACTTTCAAACACACAAACAAACACAGCTGCTGAAATGGGCAGAGTCAAACAACATTCATTACTACCATTACTATTTAGAACAACAACAACAACAATAATAATAATAATAATATAACTATTATTATTATTATTATCATTAGTAGTAGTAGTAGTTGTAGTAGTGTTTTACAACCATAATTAATAGTAACAATAATGATACTAATAATAATAACACAAATGACATTACTACCATTAACAAAAAAATAAAATTAAGTACATAGATGCTGTATATGTTTAGCTGAAGTCAAATATTTTGCTGACGTTTATAATAATTTCACAAACGTTTCATACATAAAGGAGTCAACTTGTGGCTCCGCCCACTCGGTCCAGCCATCCAATCACATCACAGAAGAGAGAAAACAAGGCTCAGTCTATAAAGAGTCAGCTCCGCTGCACAAACACACACTAGTTCTGGTCCCGTTGGTCCTTAAGGTTGGTAAGGACCCTGTTGGTACTGGTGGTTGTGGTCTTGTTGTTGCTGGTGGTTCTGGTCCTGGTGCTGGGGATCGGTGAGGACATGGAGCGTCGTCAAAGTCTGGAGGATCAGCTCAGGTGTCCAGTCTGTCTGGACGTCTTCACTGAACCACTGATGTTACAATGTGGACACTCCTACTGCAGGTATGTTGTACCTGTCCTACTGTGTCCCCACCTGACCTCACCTGTTCTGTCTCCACCTGCCCTGTCTTCCTTTGTCCTCCCTTTTCCTCACCTCACCTGTTCTGCCACCATGTGTTCTGACCTATCCCTCTCTGACTAATAAAGGTTCATCTTATCTTTTCTTATCTGATCTGACCTCACCTATCCTCACCTGTCCAGGTGTTGTGTGCGCTCCATGACGATGGATCTGCTTGGTCAGCTGCAGTGTCCTGTGTGTCGTTGTGCTGTAGACGGTGATAGTCCTCCTCCCAACGTCAGTTTGGCTCGAATCATTGAGGTTCTGCAGGTAAACACACCTGTGATTACTTTACTGGACAAACACCATCAAGATCAAACATCAGTATTTGAACTAAATTATACTTTCATTCAGTTTTTATTGACAGAGCTGTTCATCCTGACAGGAAGTGAGTGTTTCAGGTGGAGCTCAGCCAGAGTCGTGTCCTCAGCACCACAACCCGCTCAGCCTTTACTGCGAGGACGAACGGACCGTGATCTGTGGCCTCTGTGGAAGCATCGGCGCTCACCGTGGACACAAAATCACACCTGTGAGCTCCGTCTACAGCCGTATGAAGGTAGGAACGTAAACAGAGTCACACCTGTGACCTTTCAGTTGTATGAAGTTATAAACATCAGAATCTCGGGTCTATACATTTACAATGAAGGCTTGTTCGTGAACGATGTGTATAAATATAACGTGATATTCTGTTAATTTTAGTGTGAATGTTGCACTAATAAGATGTTGTTGTTGGGTGAACATTTGGACCGTGTTGATTGGCTGACAGTTAAAAGCAGTCTGGCGTCGCTGACTCAGAGCTGATAAGCAGCCATTAGCTCTCATATCATCAAACATCAAACAGTGAGATTAACACAAACCAGATATCACCTTTGTGTTTCAGCTTTACAACAATAAGGTCACACGTTGTTAATGTTCATGACTTTCAATGCCTGTCCTCTGGTATATAGGATTAACTTCCTGTTTGGGGCGGACCTGCAAACAGTCTGCTGAACAAAATGGCAGCTGTTTGTTCGGATGTTTAGCCTCACAGCAGCAAGACCTGGACCTGAGGACCTGGTACTCTATTGGAGCAAGTCTCTGTTCCAAGTGAAGGACTTCAGGGATCTCAGGGTCTTGTTCACCAGTGAGAGTCTGGATCAGGTGGTGTCAGCATTGATGTGGACTCTGTATCAGACTGTGGTGGTTCAGAGGGAGCTGATCCTGAAGGTCAAGCTCTGGATTCACCACTCCATCTCTGTTCTAGTCCTCAGCTGTGGTCCTGGTCTCTGTCCCAGTCCTCAGCTCAGCCTCTGCAGGGTGGCTGGGGTTAACGTTATAGAGGAGAATCACCCCTCCTTCAATAGGAGTCCGGCGAGATGGTGCAACATCTGATCAGGATCCTCCTGCCCTAGTAAACTGAGAACAAGTTGGGGGATAATACACCTCTGGATCCTCAAAGAGGGTGTAACTGGACTACCGGGTCCAGCCTGTTGCCACAGCAGCATCTGGACCAGTCAGAGCATAATGATCACTCTGTTTAAAATGATGAGATTCTTCAATACCAGTGGATTTATTTTACATGTTGTCCTGTCTGTCTGTCTCTCAGGAGGACATTTCCTGTCTGATGACAGAGTTCCAACATCAGAAACGTAAACTGGAGGATCAGATCTGTAAAATGGCGTACAACAAATCCAGGATCACAGTGAGTGATGTCAGAATTATACTGTATATCTATTTAATGTACAAACACAGTTTGATCCTCTGTTATGCTAATAGCTGGACGACGCTCATATATTGATCTCTGATCACAACCTACTTTATCCCCTCCACACTGCTGACCAATCACTGAGTGAGGTGGGTGTGATGTCAGAGTGTCTATTTCAGATAAGTATCTTCATGAAAAAAACAAAGATAGACCAAAAGACACTAAACTACGTAACAGAAGTCGCTCTGGGAATGTTACTGATCTCAGTTCAGACTCCCTGAGATCTGTTTCTGTTAGCCAATAGGATGTGACAATCTTACCTGCATCTCCCTGTCCAATCAGAATGAGTCTGACGTGCTGAAGTGGGTGGTGAGGAAGGAGTTTGGTGAACTGCGGCGTTGTCTGGAGGTGGAGGAAGCAGGGTTCATGCAGCAGGTGGAGACGTCAGCTGCCGTCCTCGTCTCGTCCCTCCAGAACCAGACAGACCAGTTAAACCTGAACCTGAACCGGCTGCAGGGGGCCCAGAACACCCTGCAGGACCTGAGCAATGAGGAACACTTGGACTTCATCATGGTACTGGCGGTCTGTTTCAGTCTCTGATCAGTCCAGTATGTAGAGTGGGACACCTGGGCCTTGGTTCAGAAAGCAGGTTCCCCCTCAACTCCGAGTTAACCAGCTCAGAGTTTCCCTCCTCTCAGGGTTAACAAACCCAGAGTTTCCCTCTAATCATACTCTCTGAAACAGGGCCCTGGCCTTCGTCATGGTCCTCCTGTTCGATGGAGTAATTCTTCCAGAAAAGCCAATCACAGGATGTTTGAATACTTTCAGTATCATTGGCGAGGCTTGTCATAATGTTCAGCAGGAATATTAATGAAACCATTGAACTGTGAAGGTTAAAACCGGTGTTAATATAAACTAATCAATTATGTGTCTCTGATCAACAGCCGTGAGAGATATTGATCAGATCTGACATAACTTCTTTCTCCATTCATTTCTGTTTACAGAAGTATGGATCCATTGCCCCGAGGTAACAAATAAACAAGCGTGTCATCAATTAACTTGTTCAGTGATTAAACATTGAGAAATAAATATTTAACTCTTTCACTCCTCCGTCTCCTCCTCGTCTTCAGGTTCAGAGAGATTCAGAAGCTCCAGCAGAAGGAGGAGAGGATCTTCAGCTCTCTGAACTTTAAAACTGGTTTCAACCACAATGACATTAAACTCACCGTGTGGAAGAGACTGCAGAGGAAAGTCCTGCCAGGTACACTTGTCCACATACCTGTCTGTCTGTCAGGCCGTCATCTCTCTGACTTACTGTCTGTTTCTACCTGGTAACAACTTCTTCTTCTTCCTCTTCCTCTTCCTCCAGCTCCAGAGCCGCTGAGGTTGGATCCTCTGACTGCTCACCCGATGTTGGAGCTCCATCACGGGGACACGGTGGTGGGCTGTGGGGCTCTGCTGCGGAGGCTTCCTGATAATCCAGAGCGGTTCAGTTACAGTTACTGCGTCCTGGCCAACCGAGGCTTCTCCTCTGGGAAACACTACTGGGAGGTAAACACTGCTGCAGGGTCATATGACTCATTCAAACAGCTGTTTCTAAAGTGTTCTGCTACTTCTTGCCATCCAGGTGGAGGTTGCTAACAAACCTAAATGGCGTCTGGGTTTAATAAAGGGAACAACCAATCGTAAGGCCAAGTTGGGGAAGAATCCAGAGAGTGGAGTGTGGTTGATTGGCCTGAATGACGGAGTATATGAAGCCTTCACTTCACCCAAGGTGGTGCTGCCGTTGTCGTCTCCCCCTCGCCGGGTGGGAATCTTCTTGGACTATGAGGGCAGAGGTTTGTCCTTCTATAACAGCGACAGTCCTGATGAGCTTGGCTTTATCTACAGCTTCAGGCTGGAGGTCCAGGGGAAAGTTTACCCCCTGTTGGACGTGTGCTGGCATGACCGAGGACAAAACAAACACCCCCTGGTCCTCCCCCAGCCTCACAGGGAGGACCTCCTCCCCCAGCCCCAGAAACAAGACCACAAGTGTAGCGGCTCAGAGACGTAACAGGTTTAAAGCAGTTGCAGTAAGACACACCGAGGTCAGAAACTGAAGAGCACAGCCAGGAAAAAACTACATCATCCTGAAAACACTCCACTAAGACTGCACCACACCTGATCTGAATCATCATCAGACCTGAGCACTAGTCCAGAGTCCAAAGTTCACATTCCAGAGTCCGGAGTCCGGAGTCCGGAGTCCAGAGTCCAAAGTTCACATTCCAGAGTCCGGAGTCCGGAATCCAGAGTCCAGAGTCCAGAGTTCACATTCCAGAGTCTGGAGTCCAGAGTCCAGAGTTCACATTCCAGAGTCCGGAGTCCAGAGTCCAGAGTTCACATTCCAGAGTCTGGAGTCCAGAGTCCAGAGTCTAGAGTTCAGAATCCAGAGTCCGGAGTCCAGAGTCCAGAGTTCACATTCCAGAGTCTGGAGTCCAGAGTCTAGAGTTCAGAATCCAGAATCCAGAGTCCAGAGTCCAGAGTTCACATTCCAGAGTCTGGAGTCCAGAGTCTAGAGTTAAGAATCCAGAATCCAGAGTCCAGAGTTCAGAGTTCTGTGTCCGGCTCATTCAGCAGCTTTCTCGACCTAAAACAGACGCTGTTGCATCTGCTGATCCGGATCTGAGGCCCCGGTTCAAACCAGGAGGGGCGTGGCGAGAATAACCCCAAACTGAGTTTGTGATCATTTGAACAAAGAAACGTCTGTTTTCACTGGAAGCAGAAAACATGTTTATTAAACATGTTTATTAAAATGTAATGTTTTCATTTAGACATTAATAAACTGTGTGTGTTTAATGACTTAATGACTGGAGTCTGGATTTCCTCACTTCGGCTGAAGGTCAAACTGTCAGACTGGTTCATTAAAACAAAACAAAGACATGAAATCATGATTCATAAAAACCCTTTGAGCTGTGACATCACCGTGTGAGTATTGATCCAAATGATCGTTAAACTGATTGATGGCCATTACACCATTACAATAATCAACAACAATACACATTACTGTTCAAACTTAATAAAAGCTGGGTGTCATTTCAACATCACATTAACCAACATAAATTAAGCAATTCAATTCAATATTTAATTCATCTCAAACTATTAACTAAGAAAGCTTCTATCAGCTTATTTCACTAAGAAATAAAGACGTCAGATACACAATGTGTTGGTGCAAAGTCACAATTAAAACTTATATCTTTCAAGTTCCGTCCATTATAGATGGAACTAGAAACACCTGGAAACACCTGGTACATTCAGCCATCTAAAAGTGATTTTAGAAATCAGCATTTAGTTTTGAGAAACTAGAGAACCAGGACGCTGCAGACACATGGACGGATCAGTGACCGAGTCTACTGGGCCCAGAGGGGGGCCTTTAGCACGTCTAAACCCAGATGGCCAGAGTCTAATGATCCGCCCATGTGTGCAACCGGCTTATCATCCAGGAAACACCTGGAAACACCTGGAAACACCTCCATATGGAGGATGGAGCCTTCCAACATCAAAAATGAAAGAATAAATGAACCAACCAATCAGTGAATACATTGATAAATAAATATGTCATTAAATGTAGCAAAAAGATATTTTTAAAAAAATGTAGCTACTTACTAACTGATAAAATGTGGCATTAATTTATATATTTTTTAAATATTATTTTTGATACATTTAATGCCATATTTATTGATTAATTGATTCATTTGTCTATTTGTTCATTTATTTTTATTTTGGCAGATTCCATCCTCCATACATTGAAACACCTCGAACTTGTAAAAATTAAATATTTGCTGGAGACAAATAACCCACATTCGAAGAAGAGACGATGTGGCTTCATTCAGTCTGTTCATGTTTGCATCATGTGCAATATGTCTGCAGCCCAAATCATCAATACTAATCCATACTAATCAAATACTGACCAATAGTAATCAATACTAATCAATAGCCTCCCTTCAGTAAACCGGATGAAGCGTTTTCTTTCAGAAGTCGTCCTCAGATCCCTCCTGGTGCTGCAGGAAGCGGATCAGACCTCCAGGCAGTGGCAACCTCTTCACACGGCGACGTCCGACCAGCTGAAGAATCTGGAGCCTGCAGAGCTGCTGAAGTGAGCGGGGGGGTGCTGGAAGACCACAAGACAAACCAGTAACATCACTGGAAAAATAAAATACATACCAGTAACATCACTGGAAAAATACAATACATACCAGTAACATCACTGGAAAAATACAAGACAAACCAGTAACATCACTGGAAAAATAAAATACATACCAATAACATCAGTGGAAACTAAGGGCTAACTCAGTAACGGCATTAACACTTCTTTCCTTACTTGATTACCGGAGAACCATATGATCCAAAGTCAGGTGATTATCAGTTATTGACTAACCTGCTTTGTCCTTGATGACGCTCCAACCGGAGTAACTGTCCAGGTGTTCCATCAGTCTGGAGCAGAGAGTCACATGACCAACGTAGTCCAACAGGACATCAATGATTGGCCCCGCCCACCGAGAGATACTAGGGGCCGAGATCATCTCACAGAACTGTCAATCAATCACAGGACTGTCAAACAATCACAGAACTGTCAATAAGTCACAGAATTGTCAATCAGTCACAGATTTGTCAGTCAGTCACAGAGTTGTCAATCAATCACAGGACTATCAATCAATTGCAGAACTGTCAATTAGTAACAGAACAGTCAATCAATCATGGACCTGTCAATCAGTCACAGAACTGTTGATCAGTCATAGAACTGATCTGTCAATCAATCATAAGATTCAGTCAGTCACAGGACGATCAATCAATCACAGGACTATCAATCAATTGCTGGACTGTCAATCAATCAGAATCTTCAATCAGTCACAGAACTGTCAATCAGGCAATGTCAATGAATCATAGAACAGTCAAACAGTCAGAACATCTTTTTGTGAATCTTTTCGTATCTCTGTAGTAAAGTAGTACTGTAGTAGTACTTCTTGGACCTTTTTTCTTCACTCCATTGTGTTTTTCTGTATTTAAAAGTGTTAAATAGACTCGGGTCACCTGAACACTTCCCCTTTGCTGGGGGTCACTGTCATTGTAGGAGACGTCCCTCTCTGATCGCGTCGTTTTGATTGGTGGATGTGGTCGGTTGCCGTAGACACAGTTGAAGCAAGACAGGGCGTTGCCTCCATTGTCCAACAGGTACTTGAACATGGGCAGGTACTTCATGGAGAACATGTAGACGGCAGGGAAGGTGGTGGGGTGTGTGGGGATGGAGGCGTTGATGTCGGCCCCGTGTTCGACCAGCAGGGTGACGGTCTGGATGCAGCTTTGCCTCGCCGCCACCATCAGCGTCTTAAACACGTCCAGGTTTGGGTTGGCGCCGGCTGCAAGCAGCATGTGCACTGCATCGATGTTGTTGTTGATAACAGAGAAGTAGAGCGCTGTTCTGCGGCGGTCCTGGTACAGCCTTGATCGTTCTTCAGACAGCTGAGCATTGACGTCGAAGCCCGCCTCGATCAAAGCCTCCAGGACATCATCACGGTTACGCTCAGCGGCCAGGTGGAGCGGGCTGATACCAGTCCGTCGGACTCTGGTCTTACTGGTGGCCGGGATCAACATAGAAACAATGCTGAAAACAGGAAACATCACAGGAATTAGACCAGACCAACCCCCAACACTGAGCTATCAGTAACAAAATTAAATCTTTGAATGTTGAATGTTTGGATGAAGAAACCCACAGTGTTCTGGTGTTACTGTGAGAGACTAATCAACATACCAAGATGCTCACCCTTACTGCTTTAATACTTCCTGTTTATAAAGGAACACACAATCTGTTTTTTAGTAAGACTTCAAGCACACCCAGCCCTAAATGCTGTTGATTTGAATGAGCCTCTTTACTCCCCTAAACCTTCAAAGACAGTATTTGAGATCTGTTCTGTTATTAAAATAAGGCAGACAATAGTCAGTGTGCCTACATGTTATTTCCTCTCTGAGCGGCGACGTGAAGCGGTAAAAACCCGGTCCTCCCAGGTATGTTGGCATCAGCGTTCTGAGAGAGGAGGACCTCCACAATTTCTTCATGTCCATTTTTAGCAGCTTCATACAGAGCGGTGGCTCCATCAGCAGCCTGACTATTAATGTCTGCACCTGCAGGGAGACAGGGTTCACGAGTCAGGGTTCAAGATTCAAGGTTCAGGGTTCAGGGTTCAGTGGTCAGGGGTCAAGGATCAGACTTCAGGGTTCAATGTTCAAGGTTCAAGTGTCAGGGTTCAGGGGTCAGGATGCAAGATTCAAGGTTCAGAATTCAAGATTTGGGATTCAGAGTACAGGATTCAGAGTTTTGGGTTTAAGGTTCAGGGGTCAGGGATTAGTGCTCAGGGGTCAGGTTCCACGGTTCAGGATTCAGAATTCACAGTTTGGGGTTCAGGATTCAGGATTCAGGGGTCAGCTTTCAGGGTTCAGAATTTAGGGTTCAGGAGTCAGGGGACAGGATTCAGGGTTCAACGTTCAGGCTTCAGGTGTCAGACTTCAGGGTTCAGGATTCAAGGGTCAGGGGTCAGGATTCAGGGTTCAGGATTCAGGAGTCAGGGGACAGGATTCAGGGTTCAACGTTCAGGCTTCAGGTGTCAGACTTCAGGGTTCAGGATTCAGGGGTCAGGGTTCAAATGGAGGTAATCTTTGAATCACAGCTCAGTTTGACATCATGTGTTTGAACCTGTTCTGTTTATAAACATGTAAACTGAAATCAGGTGTTGTACACTCAGATTAAAGGACCAGTCTGCAACGTTTATTCACAGAGATGTAATCAGCTGAAACTAAGACTGGTTGTGTTTTTTTAGTTTAGAATGAGCCCTTCATATCACATACGGAGTCATGGAGTCCACCATGTTTCTACAGTAATGTTCTACGGCTCTATAGAACGGACAAACCAAACTCTAGAGAGATCCTTTCACATTTTTACGTTACCTGAAGTTAACTGTAGCTTCTTTTGGTTGAAGTTTACGAACTCACCACTAGAGGCTGCCAGATGTGACACACTGACCCTTTAAAACATACTGCTTAAGGCTGTGATGGTCCAGATGCTGAACCACTGGAACCAGTTAGCATGCAGCAGCAGTCGTAGCTAGTACATTCGGATGTAGTCTGTTGCATCCTGGTTAGACCAGATCTATGATGATGTGTTGTGTTAATTACACACTACTAGTGTTACAGTTAACCGCAGAATATTAAGATAAACGTGCCATGTTTGAGGAGGAGACGCAAGGTGGCGAGCTGCCCGCTCTGAGCTGCGGTGAACAGTGGTGAGATGCCGTGGGTGTTGGGGAGGTTGTGTTTGGCTCCGGCCTTCAGCAGCATCTCACAGATCTCCACGTTGTTCCGACATGCAGCTTCGTGCAGTGCGGTGCAACCCCAGATACAGTGAGTGTTCACCGCCACTCCATGGTTCAGCAACGCCGCCGTCATTGCAGCGCTGCTCTTCTCACAGGCTGCAGAGGAACAAAATGAAAGTTAACCCTCACTGATCCTTCAATAAACATGACTTCAGGTGAACTGTGCTGTGTTCAACGCTGTCAGATTTACTTTTGTAAAGCGGAGTCTCTTTGTCGTAATTTGGGATGTCGGCGTCCGCACCGTTTCCCAGCAGCACCTCAATGCATCGCAGCTGGTTTTTGCTGACAGCGACCAGCAGTGCTGTCTCACCACGGTCTGTTCGCTTGTTGACCATCCCCGGCTGAGCTGAGCACAGAAACACAGGCTTCTTTGGATGTTGCTGTAGTGTGTGAGCGTGTGTGTGTGTGTGTGTGTGTGTGTGTGTGTGTGTGTGTGTGTGTGTGTGTATCTACCTGACAGCAGTACTCTCAGACAGGCGTCCTGACCGTACCACGCTGCCTGGTGGATTGCGAGCCAACCCGGTTTACTCGGCAGCATCAAGTTCGTTCCTGGACGCATTACCAAGGCTTTCACTCTGCTCACATCACCAACACGGATCGCTTTGAACAGAGGCTCCTCCTCCCTGCAGGTAAAATTCCCATCAGCCACCTGTCTCATGTGCCTCACCAGGGGGTGATAAAAACTATTACCTGTGCTGACTATGAAAAATAACACACTACCCATTCCTTCTATAAATGCACAACTCCTCATGGATTAATAACAAAATTGATTATGATGGTTCCCCTTGCAGAGATAAAACAGGTGATACGGGTGCAAAGTAAACAGAACTTAACTAACTCCTCAGGTTCTGGAGCGATGTGGACCAGAGTGCCATCAGGTCTGCGATACGCCACCATTCTCTTCCCAGAACCCGTCATGAAGCGACTGATTGTCCCATCAAACGTCTTTCTGCCAATGCCAAAACAACGGCCAATCAGAGCACAGAGACTGATGCAAAAACAGCCAATCAGAGCACAGAGACTGACAGAAAAAGAGACAATCAGAACATAGAGACTGACATGTCATCAATATCACAGCTGATTTCAAACTTTTCAACAGCCGGGTCATGGGGGCAGCAGGCTTTGTACGGAATTCCAGACATCACTTTCCTCAGCAACATTTTCCAGCTCTTCCTGGGGGCACAGAGGTGTTTCCAGGCCAGACAAGATATGTAATCTCTCCAGCATGTTATGTGTCTACCCTGATGCCTCTTGCCAATTGGATGTTCCCAGAAAACCTCAAAAGGTTCCTCAGCAGGCCCCTTTTGACGCAAAGGAGCAGTGACTGTTCTGTGACCCCCCTCCGGATGTCTGAGCTCCTCACCCTATCTCTAAGGCTGAGCCCAGCCACCCCAAGGGCTGGAACATAGATGGACTGGCATATCGAAAGCTTTGCCCTCTGGCTAAGCTTCCTCTTCACCACAGCAGTCTGATACAGTACAGATACTGTACCAAACCGCCTGGCCATCTTCTGCTCCATTTTGCCCTTACTCATGAACAAGACCCTGAGATACTTAAACTCCCACACTTGGGACAGTGACTCAAACCCAAAGGGTGCAGTCCACTGTTTTCCAGCAGAGAACCAAGGCCTCAGACTCAGAGGTACTGACTGTCATCCTGATTGCTTTACACTCAAATGTAAACCACCCCAGTGCATGCTGCAGGTCACAGTCTGATGTAGCCACCAGAACCACATCATCTGCAAAGAACAGAGATGCAGTTCTGAAGGCCCCAAACTGGACACACTCCACCCCCCTGCTGCGCCTTGAGATCCTGTCCGTGAAACTCACAAACAGGATCGGTGACAAGGGACAACCCTGGCGGAGGCCAACACCCACCAAAAACATATTTGACTGCCAATTATATAGTGTGGTGATCAGTTCCCCGGGGTCAAGGGGGCACAAAAAACCCTCCACCAAGTTCTTTGAAGGGGTGGAGTACATGTGTTTGTATTTACCGTTTCACACCAAAAACTTAATCTGCCTGAATAATAATGTTCTGTAGTGGACTGATGTCTGTATCGATTACTTCAACCAGTAAAATAGTCAAGTATAAGATACTGTTGTTAGTACTCACAAGAAAGAGGAAAATAAAAACTGTGAGGTTACATACGGATCAGGAGGCTTTTCACTTGGAGGATTTGGCGAACTGTAGTGCGCAGTGGTCTTGGCTGGAGGTGGATTGTGGGAGCTGAAGTTTGCAGGTGGATTGTGGGAGCTGAAGTTTGCAGGTGGCCTGTGGGAGTTGTAGTTTGCAGGGGCATTGTGGGAGCTGTGGCTGAGTTGGTTAGTGTTTCTTGCTGCAAAGTTCAGGCTGCTGTTTTCAGGCTGGTGAGGAGGAGTGGTGGCAGGAGCAGCAGTGATGGCGTTGGCAGTGTTGCAGGTTTGGTCGGTCAGACTGCGCTCGATGGCGAGCTGCAGCAACTCATCGTCACTCAGGTTACTGTAGAGAGAATAATCCTCGACTGCTTCAGAGCGGGAGATGCTGGCTGCCGCCATGATGGAGCTGCGAGGTCAGAAGATGAAAGAATTAAACTGTAAGCAAGGAAACATGTTCAAAACAATAGACTGCAGCACTGACTTTATACAAGTTTGTTGAGATAAAACAATCAGCAGAAAAACCAGAATGTGACTGAACAAGAAAAGTCCTCACCTCTTTTCAGAAGTGCTTCTCTATAAATCCAACGCTTCCTCTGAGTTAACACACGACCATGTGTTGTAAGAGTCTGTTTGTCTGTAATGGAGACTGTGTGTGTATGTTGGGGGGGTGGGGTTGGAGGTTCAGGTTTATTTTAAGGACCTGCAGTCTGAGCTTGTTCACCAGCTGACCTCTAAAGTTTATATGTTAATATTATTAGATGTCTAATGTTACAGGTAGATGTTTCTCAACCTGCAGCAGCGTCAATCCAATAATGACATGACTGACTGATGAATAAACATGATATCTAAATGTGAAATAATACACTGGATTAATACCAGACGTGTTCTGGGTTAGTCTATGGCTCTATCTTGACTTAAACACAATATTTCCAGGGTGAATCCCAGATCTATCTTGTAATAATCAGGAGTCAATCCAAAATATTTTGTGTCTGAATCCAAGATCTCTCTCAAATTAAGGGCAGTTTTGTCATATTTGCTCCAAATGCTGTCTAAGGTTGATATGTGATCTGACCCCGGTTAATCCTAGATCTCTCTCGGGCTAACTCCACATCAGTAAAGAATCAATCCTACAGCTGTCCTGGGTTAGTATCAGATCTGTCCTGGGTTAGTATCAGATCTGTCCTGGTTTAGTATCAGATCTGTCCTGGGTTAGTATCAGATCTGTCCTGGGTTAGTATCAGATCAGATCTGTCCTGGGTTAGTATCAGATCTGTCCTGGGTTAGTATCAGATCTGTCCTGGGTTAATATTAGTATCTTTCCAAATTGAATCTGTCCCAAATTAATTCCAGATGTGTTCAGGGTTAATCCCACATCTTGGTCAATTTAATCTGTAATCTGTCCAGAGTTAAAATGTGGTCTGACCCTGGTTAATCACTGGTCTCAGACTAATCTCATTCAGACAAACTACCTGATTTACCAGTAAACTGACAAACTAATCACTCAATCAATCAATCAATCAATCAATCAATCATGTGAGTAGTTCTAATCTAATTACATTTAGAGTAACTGTGTGTGTTATTTTTAGATTCAGCTGCTACGAAGTGAACAGACAAGGTCAGAGCTGAGCTGAACATGAAGCTTCACTGTTAAATCAACACTCAACGTCATACTCACACATCCGCTAAAACCAACCAACCAGCACCGACCAGTTCACTAAACAAACCGGGAATGAACAGCGTCAGGGTGACACCTCTGTCTGCTAACATCAAGCCATGTTTCTTTGTGACCATGGTCACACGTTTCTATATTTAGAGACACATATCATATATGTAAATATCACATATGTACAAGGGAGACCAGGGCTGCAGCCCAGTAGTCTTTAGTCCTGAGTGAAATGACCTGAAGTATCTCAGTAGCAGCTATGATAAGAGCTGTTTGACTCCTCTAAATACTATGAAAAGGTGCATCAGCGCTTCCTTTATTATCTCCTTTAGCAGAGGATACACTGGACCATCCTTTACCAAAGGAAAGGAAATAATGCTGCCCCACAGTTCCTTGAAGCCACAGCGTTTAATGCGATGCACCGTTCGTGAAAACAAATGATACGCTTGCATATTATTTTCATACAGTTATACACTAATAATGTTGATAAATATGAGTGGACGGTGACAACCATTTTGTTTGACTTTATTATGAATAATTTATTTATTTCGACCATGTAACAAATGAGTAAAAAACAAAACAAGAATATCAAATTAAATGAACAGTAAACATACAGCAAACTCTCAATGATCAAATAATCAACATAAATAAATATTGCATGTCTGAAAAAGACAAGCCTACACATGTTAGCCTGCCTGCTATGCCTGCACAAACTAGCTAGTGCTAGCGTTCACATTATTGATAACCTTCGTGATTTGCTTACTGTGGTAACCTACATCACTGCTTTCTGCTGACGGCTGGGTGAGCGTCTCTTCATTTTACAGGTCAGCACATTTCATGGTAATTAGCTGGATAGCAGCAGCAGTTAAAGAAGTAATTTCTACTAAGAACTAATTACTTTTATTTACCCCAGTATTTACCTAAAATTTATCAAAAATGACTTTATCGTAAACATTATTCAATGTTTATATTCCGCTATTTCCTACGTCATCAAGCTTCCAGCTCCACATAGTCACATGTCCCTTGTGGTGCATAACAGGTGACTTCATGTGCGGGAACAGAGACATCGTAGCACAGGAAGCGGATCAGTCTGACAGGAAGTGGCAGAGTGTGGAGCAGTTTGAGTCTTTGGAGTCCAATCAGACGTCTGATCTCCAACCTGCAGAGCTGCATCAGGGGATGAGGAGGACCTAAACAAAAGACACAGACAGAGGACAGGTGTTAGAGCCTGAACAGACCTGATCCTCTGCTGAAACCCCGCCCCCAGCCCCACCAGCCAATCAGACTGTACTTTTCTAAAACTCAGGAACATTTATAGGACCCTTATCTAGGACTGTGTTTCTAGAAATTGATAAGACTTCTTTTAAGGTATCTTTTCAGAGCTCAGAAACCTTTTTAGGAGCTCAGAAAACCTTTTGTAGGAACCTTTAATAAGAACCTTTTCTAGGACGCCAGAAACATTTTTTTGGAAAAATACTATGAACTATGGAAAAATTCCAAAAATTCTCCTTTTTTTTTACTCAGGAACGTTTGTACCCATAGATACTGTTGCTATGACCATTTCCCGTCAACTGTCAGTGTTTGTTTCTTACGAGCTTTCAGTTTGATGGATGCCCAGTCGCTGCGACTCTCCAGGACCTCCAGCAGCCGGGAGCAGAGACGGACATGACTGACGTAGTCCAGCAGCACCGCGATGATCGGACCAGCTGCATGGCAGAACAACGAGCTGGAGACGGCCTCGCAGAACTGAAACAAGATGGTGGAGATCCGTTATCTAACAGATTTACACACCTGTGCCAGATATTTCTGACTCACCTGAATACAGTGCTGCGGCAGTGCATCTCTGCTGACCCGCATTTCTTCGATGGGACTGCGTGATGGCATGATGGGCGGATGTGGTTTTTGGCCGTAGGGACAGTCGAAGCAGGGCCGGGCGTCGCAGCCATTGTCCAGCAGCAGTTTGAGCATCGGCAGCGACTCCATTCTGAGCAGGATGGCCACCGGGAACTCTGACGGCTGAGTGGAGATCTGAGCGTTAACGTTGGCACCGTACCTCAGCAGCAGTGTCGCCATGTCCATCCGACCAAGCCGGACAGCGATGAGCAGCGGGTTGAAGATGTCCACGTTGGGGTTAGCACCGGCCTCCAGCAGCATCTCGGCGGCCTCTAGGTTCCCGTTGTATACGGAGAAGTAGACCGCCGTGCTCCGCCGGTCCTCGTACATCTTGGAGTGGTCCTCCGACAGCTTGGCATTGACGTCAAAGCCGGACTCAATCAGCAGCTCCATGATGTCATCCCAGTTCTTCTCTGCGGCGATGTGCAGAGGACTGATGCCGCTGTGATCAACTCTGACCCTGCTGGTTGCTGGGATCAGCATCGACACAACTCTGGGAAAACAAAAGGTACCTGTCACACCTGGAGGTAACCAGCAGAGTCGGACTGTTGGTGGGTTATCCTACCCAGAACCCTCCGACAACGATACAGGCTTTTACTTTAGAGAGTCTGGTGTTTGTTCTGAAAGCTCTTAATATACACGTCAATCACAAAGTACCAGAGGATTTGAAAGGATCAAAGAATCACTGAATGATTGATACAAGTGAAACAGTGACAGACGGGAAGTTTCTCAGACCGTGAGTGATTGTTCTGAACGGCCACGTGAAGAGGCAGCAGGCCCGACGTCGTGGAGCGGTTAGCATCTGCTCTCAGAGACAGCAGCACATCAGCAGCACAAACATGACCATTCTTACAGGCTTCAAACAGCGGCGACGCTCCGTCTCCTGCCTGTCCATTAATATCTGCACCTGAGGGACAAAAACATCTTTAGAAAAACCTTAACATCAATCTGTCCATTAATATCTGTACCTGAGGGACAAAAACATCTTTAGAAACACTTTAACATCTTTGACAGAATATCTGCACCTGAGGGACAAAAACAGTTTTAGGAACACCTTAATATCAATATGTATTATGTATACTGTATTGTGTATACATATATGTATACTGTATTTGGACCTGAGAGTGAAAACCCCTTTATATAATACCTTAACATCAATCTGTCCATTAATATCTGCACCTGAGGGACAAAAACACCTTTAGAAACATTTAACATCATTTACATCTGCACCTGAAAGACAAAAGCACATTTAGAAACACCTGAACATCAATCTGTGCATTTATATCTGCACCTGAGAGACATAAATGCAGTTAGAAATACCTTAAGATCAATCATTTATATGGGCATCTGAGGAACAAAACAAATTTATGTAACACCTTAACATCAATTTGTCCATTTGTATCTGTACCTGACACAAAAACACCTTTAGAAACATCATAACATCAGCTGTCGACAAACCCAAAAGGTAACTGATGGACAGGTTCGGAGGGCTGACCTTTCTTGGCGAGCAGCTGGATGATGTCGGCGTGTCCGTGCTGTGCAGCGATGAACAGTGGCTGGATGCCGTAGATGTTTTTGGCCTGATGATCGGCTCCAGACTCCAGTAACATCCTGCAGAGCTTCAGATGTCCATGTCTGCAGGCTTCATGAAGAGCAGTCACTCCCTGAATGCTGCAGCGATTCACCCGAGCTCCAGACCTCAGCAGCAGATCCACGATAGCTTCATTCGGTTGCTCACAGGCTGAAAACAATCAATAAAACCATCTACTTATTCTTCAGACCAGACAGAGTTTGTTACATCTTTATGATGGCATGCAGTGCCTCATGATGCTGGTCTCTGGTTTCCCTTTACAGCAGTAACACTGCATCTTTCAGCCTTCTCTGTGATGTCAGCTGTAATGTCAGCTCACCTGCGAACAGCGGCGTTTCCCGGTCCTTGTTGGCGATGTTTGGGTCGGCTCCATTTTTCAGGAGAAAATCAACACAGGAAACATTTCCTCGACCAGCAGCCAGCAGCAGAGCGGTTTGATTGTTCAAAGCGCATCTGTTCACAGAGTCAGGATGTGCTGAGGACAGACAGAGGTCAAAGGTCAAACTCTCTTCTGGATTAAATGCAGTAGGAGGCAGTGATGCGCCATTAAGGATCCCACCTGCCATAGAACCTCATGAAAGATGATAAAACTGTTGGTATGTTTGGAAAAAGCCGGCAACTACAGCATTCATAAAAATATCTGTTATTACTTTGGTGAGTCCTGTATTACAGCAGAAATAAAGCTATAGTCAAAATAAACGGCACTTCTAATTTTAGCCTCTTTTATCTCTCAAAGTCCAGCTGAGGCTGAAGGATCTGGCCAGTTTGGGTGGTCAGTTTAAGAGATGAATGGATGTAGATGATGGAAAAGAAAACCTGGAGGTGGCACTAGACGAATGGTCAAGAGATCACCAAAGAGGCAAGTTTAGGACTTATATGAGACTTCTAACAAAAGGACCAGAACAGAAGGAAAAAACAGGTCATCGGCATGTTGACAAACCTTTCTAGCATGTGTATATACTGTAGATGGAAAACTAGAAAAGTTTAATTTTTCTGATAAAAATGTACATTTGAAGTGGTTACTACTG
Source organism: Pterois miles (assembly GCA_947000775.1). NCBI lineage: Eukaryota > Metazoa > Chordata > Actinopteri > Perciformes > Scorpaenidae > Pterois > Pterois miles. The sequence goes on along the minus strand of CAMQGK010000634.1, from coordinate 5,340,580 downwards.
AAAGAAGTTCTGGTGTCAGTTTAAGTGTGATTGCTCTGACGATTAAGTTTTACTTTATGGACTGAAAGGAATTATAAAATGTAAATTATGTAATAAATTGCTGCCACTTCAAGTGTATAAACTGTGAAAGAGATTGATAATTGAAGCACTGAAAGCAGATGAAGTCTCAGACCAGGAATATGAGATGGAAGCAGTTGTGTTGTCACTGGAGAAGTAGAAAACAGTGTCGTCGGCATATTGGCAAAGGCACAACAAGGTTACATCAATCATATAGATAGAAAATACAACACGACCCAATATAAATCCCTGTGAGACACCTTTGGGAAGTTGTAGAAATTAAGAAGGCATGTTCCTTTACTGGTTTTCTCCGGGTACTCCAGCTTCCTCCCACAGTTCAAAGACATGCAGTTTAGGTTAATTGATGACTCTAAATTGCCCGTAGGTGTGGATGTGAGTGTGAATGGTTGTCTGTCTATATGTTGTCTGTCTCTATGTGCCCTGCGGTGGACTGGCGACTTGTCCAGGGTGTACCCCGCCTTCGCCCAATGCCAGCTGGGATCAACTCCAGCCCCCCCACGACCCCTAACAGGATAAGCGGTTGAAGATGGGTGGATGGATGGATGTTCCTTTACTGAACTGAATGGATGGAATGGGTTTATGCAAGGGCTTTCAAAGTTAATGCGATAATCATGAGTTAATGCAAATTTGTTGTAATGCTATTAAGTTCTTTGCTGCATTGATGTAACTTGTGATTTTTAGGTTCTAGTGGGCTCAGTTTTAAAGCTAGAGTGCAGATACTGGCATCATATGAAACTAGTAAACCTAAAGAATCCATCGGTACCAACCAGGTCATATTAACCTGTTGTGAAGTATGTTAAATAATGCTCACAATTTACGCTAAATTTTGGTGAGGTAAAACTATCATGGCCATTTTCAAAGGGGTCCCTTGACCTCTGACCTCCAGATGTGTGAATGTAAATGGGTTCTCTAGGTCCCCACCAGTCTCCCCTTTACAGACATGCCCACTTTATGATAATCCCAGTCAGTTTGGATCAAGTCATAGTCAAGTCAGCACTCTGACACACTGACAGCTGTTGTTGCCTGTTGGGCTGCAGTTTGCAATGTGCGATAATCATAGCCCTAGTTCATGCATTAGAAATAGATTGGGGTTGACCATGGTGTTGACATGAAAAATAACCAGAAGTATAAACTATAAACTCCATCATCAGACAATCAGAAACCAGCTCCTCACCTCTGATGAGGACTGCGACACACTGCAGTTGTCCGTAATAAGCAGCTTCATGAAGTGCGATCCAGCCTTCATCGTTGGGCTCCGTCTCTCTGCCGGACCCCTGTTCGACCAAATCCAGCAGAGCCTCTGCATCTCCGCTGATAATCACAGACTGCAGCGGCGTGTACTCTCTAAGACAAATGCAGAGAAAACTCACTAAAAAAGACAATAAGACACTGGACACAGCTAATTAACATCTACAGACCATATACCAGCAAACATCTGCCATGTGTTGAAGGGTTAGGGTGGTTGGGCAAACAATAGATGACAAAATCCTCCATCCACCAACCACAACTGGGTGCTACGAGCAGGTACCTGATGAAACATCTAATAACACTTCATTTTACAAGTCTGCAGATTTCATGGTAATTAGGTGATGATTAGCAAGTAAGTCACTTGGATTTACTGCCAAATTACCCCAATGCTATTAACTGGTTCCAGGAAAAGAATGCAAAGTTAATTGATCTGCTTTATTTCCATGTCATCTGATAAATACATGATAATCAGCAAATAACTTATTTGAAATTTCTTTAAAAACTCCCTGAATTTTTGGGCTCTATTTTAACCATTACATGCTATTTTAGCGTGTGATTATTAAAAAAATGTTTACAATAATGAGGTAAATATTGGGGTAATCAATATGGTAGTTGCCAATTATCACCTAATTACCATGAGATTTGCGGACAAACATCTCACTCTGCTGGGAGTGAACACAAGAGTCCACTTGTTCTGGATGGTTGTGTCTGGACCGACTCACCTCTGGACGGGTCTGTAGATAAAGCTGAACAGCCCTGTTGGGGGATTGGCACAGTTAGGGACATCAGGGTGGTCTGGAGGTGGAGGATGGGATGGAGAGACATGGTTCAGGTGTCTGGGGGGGTCAGGATGTCTCTGACTGGGGTTTGGGCTTGTTCGAGTGGGCACAGCGGGGGCTGATGATGATGATGATGATGATGATGATGATGACGATGACGATGATGTGGTCTGATCACAGTCTGAGGGCCAGTGTTTATCTGAGAGGCTTCTCTCAACAGCAATCTGCAGCAGCTCCTCGTCAGACAGCGAGCTGTAAACACTGTAATCATCCAGGTTCATCTCAGACACGGCGGCCATGTTGGCTCGACAAACAACTGTTGAGAAAAGGTCCAGTCATTTCCCTTCAAACTGAATGAACTCTCTCTCTGATACTCGACAGCAGTGGTTCCCATTAAATCTACAGTTACTGGGGCAAATAACAGCAGCCGGTCATCCGAGACTCTTTACCTTCTGGCTGGAGCTGCTGGTGAATGTGAGATCGGTGAATGAAGCTATGGAGGTCAGCGGTGTTTCTTTTCTCTGTCCTTCAGCCAAATATTCAACCTGACTGAGTGCGAATGACATGACATATACAGAAACATTTCTAATGTGAGTAAACCAGCAGAGGCTGGTGCATAGAGGCAGGGGAGGCTGCTCCTCCTCTATTTTTGGGAGGCAAGAAGGACACAAAATATTTAAAAAGACTAGTAGGTTGAAATGAACCATTTCAAAATCTCAGTATCATGTATAATACATAACTATAAATAAATATAAATATATAAATTAGGATTTTTGTCAAGTCAATCAAATCAATGCTTATTTTTTTCATTTTACATAAGAAAGTAGAGATAACTGAATTTCCCTACAGGGATTAATAAAGGTTCATCTTATCTTATTATCTTATCTTATCTTATAAGTAGCCTTGCAACTAGTGTAGTACTAATAATAATAATAAGAAGAATTTGTATATTTATATTTAGCACTTGTCAAGCTTAAACCAAAAGTGCTTTCCAGATTATAAGATTTACAGAATAAAAATCCAAAAATCCACATCCCATGTATGTCCTCCCATATGCAAAAATTAGGAAGATGAGAGCACATATATCAAGCAGGGCTGAGCCCATGCATAAAATGGAGGTGCAAAATAAGAGAAATAACTAAATAAAATAATGCAACACTGTGGGCTGGTTTTCCTCCCATATCTGAGCATCTACTTTAAAATAGATTCATACATCTCAACTATAAATAGATGCCTTTTGCTTCAACCATCTAATTCTTTTAACTTTATTAGTTGCTTCAGTATAAAGTGTAACTTCATTACACTACATAACATAATAGAACAAAAAACACAAAAGTGTAACACAAAATAAAATTACAACTTTATAAACATAAACAAAACATTCAACAGCATACCTCAGAGAAACTCCTGTGTCTAATGAAACCACGCTGACTGACTGATCAGTCAGTAACTGAACTTTTCTTCATGTCTTTCAGTGGACAAGTGAGTGAGCCTGAATCAGGATAAAACACAGACCTGGTCCTACCTGTGAAACGGTCCAAGTTCAGCAGGTCCGTCTCTGTTGGGGTCTGCAGCAACAGATCTGAGGTTTGGACTTAAAGAGTGTGTTGGTTTCATGTCTTGATGCTGCCAGCAGAGTCACTGATACTGAAACTTTGTTGGCTGACGGTCAAAGAGACTAAAGAGGCTTAAAGGCTCCATGTGACCTGATAAATTAATCTAAACATTGACCTGTCACAAAAGGTTTCACTGAAAGAGAGTTTAACACAGAAAATCCACAAAGATATTTCCTGTATTTTTCTACCTCTATAATAATTATAATAAACTAAGACTGTCAAAGTCAATGTGATAATAACGCATTGACACAAATTTGTTTTAAGGCACTAATTTATTGTTTGATACTGGTATCATATGAAACTAGAGAACCTAATGAATCCATCGGTACTAACCATGTCATAACAGCTTGTAGTGAAAGAGGTTAAATAACACTGTCATGTCCATTTTCAAAGGGGTCCCTTGACCTCTGACCTCCAGATGTGTGAATGTAAATGGGTTCTCTGGGTCCCCACCAGTCTCCCCTTTACAGACATGCCCACTTTATGATAATCCCAGTCAGTCTGGATCAAGTCATAGTCAAGTCAGCACACTGACTTGTTATGATTTGAGCATATTTTTTATGCTAAAGTCATAGTTTCGTATTGTTCATCTATTTCCAATAATTTATATATATATGTACATTTGCATAAATCAGCATATTTGTCCACTCCCATGTTGATAAGAGCATTGAATACTTGAAAAATCTCCCCTCAAGGTTCATTTTGAACAGATAAAAAAAGTGTAATTAATTTTAGCTTAATCATGATAAACGATGGACCATCATGTGATTAATTGTGATTAAATATTTTAACTGATTGAGAGCTCTGGTATAAACACATCATCTAAACTGACTTTATCTCCAAACTCTGAGTGAATGAAGCAACATGAAAAAAGAAAAACATGAAGAACATCAGAGATGTTGTAGTTTTTCCCAGAACTCAGATAGAGCATCAAAACTGGAACAGATGATCAACAGATAAACAATAAATTACTATCAATCAGCCCATCCATCCATCCATCCATCAACCCAATCATCCAATCAATCAATCATCCATTCAGTCATCCATTAAACGAATCATCCTATCATTCAGTCAATCAATCCATCTATCATCTAGCATTAAATCCATCCATCCATCCATCCTTCCATCAATCCATTCATCAACCTCATCCATCCATCCATCCATCCAACCGTTCAATCATCCTATCATTCAGTCAATCAATCCATCTATCATCTAGCATTAAATCCATCCATCCATCCATCCTTCCATCAATCCATCATCCATTCATCATCCTCATCCATCCATCCATCCATCCACCCAACTATCCATCATCCAATCAATCAATCAATCAATCATCCATCCAGTCATCCACCAAACCATCCATCCATCCATCCATCCATCCATCCAACCGTTCAATCATCCTATCATTCAGTCAATCAATCCATCTATCGTCTAGCATTAAATCCATCCATCCATCCATCCTTCCATCAATCCATCATCCATTCATCAATCCTCATCCATCCATCCATCCATCTATCCACCCAACCATCCATCATCCAATCAATCAATCAATCAATCAATCATCCATCCAGTCATCCACCAAACCATCCATCCAACCATCCATCCAATCATCCTATCAATGTCAATCAATCCATCCATCATCTAGCCATCAATCCATCCATCCTTCCATCAATCAATCAATTAATTCATTAATCAATCATCCATCCGTCAATCATCCATCAATCTTTAATCCATCATCAATTCATCTTCTATCCATCCATCCATCATCTATCAATCATCCATCCGTCAATCATGCATCAATCATTAATCCATCATCAATTCATCTTCTATCCATCCATCCATCTATCAACCACCCCTCCATCCATTAGCTGTAACCTCAGCAGCTCCTGGTGAATCAGTCCCAGTCCACCGTGGGAATCCTTGTGGAGGATCCAGTCCCATCTGGACCAGAAGAACTCTGAACTTGTCTACTGTTTGGCTCTGCTCGGTACCGCCCTCTGTGTGGGAGCGACCAGACGGACTGGGTTCACACAGATCGACATTTTATTGAAATAACTGCTTGTTGGTTCACTCAGCGTAGACCGAAATAAGTTGGTCGACCCGGCTTATAAAATATATCATTTTTTAAGGTTCCACGCATCGCAAGGTTTACAAATGAGCACAGACGCATTAATAGCGCAAAAAAATTAACGCAGTCCGGCGTGACGTTCCTACCGGACAGGACCGATCAGAGGGTCGGGATGCTGCTTCAATGGGTGTTTGTTGGTGTGCTGGATGTGCGCCGAAGTACAGACGAGATCGTGTCGATTTGATAAATGCCTGATGTTTAAGGATTTCTACAGTCTTTCTCTTGTTAAATAGTTGAAAAAAACTGTAATGCGAGTTTTGAACCGAGTCTGGCGTGACGTTCCCTCCGCACTGGTCACAGCAGGAGGAGCGACGGTCGGAGAGCTAGATGATTATTTTCTATGTGCCGTCTGGTGGACTGAATATCCGCCGAAATGAAAATCGATATATTTGGTGTTTGTTCATCTTTGGTTTTAAGCTTTAATAGATACTTGGGTTAACCAGTGAGGGAAATACGCGTTAAAACTCTGTTTTTTTAAACGGGATCTGGTTCAAGGTTTGAGAGAAAGAGCGGATCCGGCTGATGGTCACTGACAGCGGCTTTGCGCTCGCAGTAACGAACCGGGCTGTTCTGTTCAACAGATGTTCCTCAGAAAAGTGGAGATTTTACTGAAACCACCGCAATTTGGGGGACTCAATGTGCGCCGAACTGAAGAATGGACGGTGTTGATTTGTTAAGTATCTCACTTTGAATTCTGACAGATTGCTTCATTTGCAGGTGAGCGTGGATTATTTAAAATCATTTGATTTTTGAACGGGGTCTGGCGTGACGTTCCCTCTAGCAGGGATCTCCGTGGAAACGGGCAGTGACAGTCCCCCTCCTCTCTCTCCTCCTCTCATCAGGGATGGTTGGTACTGACATCCGCCGCCCGCTCTCCCACTAACCACCAGTTTGATACTGGGCCACTTCCAGTGAGCAGATGTTCTCCAGCAGCAGAATGGCTCTGAACCAGTCCAGCCTGCTGTACGGACAGCTGGAGGAGCTGCAGGAGCTCGCCTTCATCGAGAGGCCGATCCGCCGGAGCCTCAAGGTATTCACACCATTTCATTCATATTCATGTGATAATGATGATGATGATGATGATGGAGGTGGTGGTGATGATGATGGTACTGATGGTGATGGTGATAATGTGACATGTTGTATGAGTCAGTGGGAGGAAGATCAGCAGCCTCCATGCAGGAAGCAGAGGGGAAACCCGCTATCTGCGCAGCATGACGCAGTTTCTGTCTGTCTGTCTGTCTACCTGTCTGTCTACCTGTCTGTCTGCCTGTCTGATAGACAGTTAGTAGTAGGCTACAGCAGCTGAGGATCTCCTCTTCTTCCTCTTCTTCGTCTGTGTGCCATTGTACAACTAATGACTCTATTAATTACTCAAGAATCAACTGGGAACTATTTTGATAATCAATAAATGGAAGTTGTTAAAGCCATTAAAAGTACAGTATTATCAGTATCTCAAGTAAGAAGTATCTCAGTACACTCAATATCTTTGAGTTTTAACAGCTGTCATTCATCATCTATAATCTATCACCACCTTTATAATATAATAAAATAAAATACAGTATAATGTAGTATAATATAATATAAACTAAAATAATCTAATCTAACAATAAAATATTGTGTAATATAATATGACATAAACAATGTAATATAACGTAATACAAAATAATATAGCATAATAAAATGCAACATGGTATAATGTAATACAAGAAACTATTTTGATAATCAATAAATTGAAGTTGTTAAAGATGTTAAAAGTTGTCTATTTCAGTACTCTGAATATCTCTGAGTTTTAACAGCCATTATTCATCATCTATAATCAGACTATCGCCATCTATAATCTGATATAATACAGTATAATATAATATGATTAGTTATAGATGTGACTTAACACTTGTAGTGTGTTATTGACCAGTTATGACATCATTGCATTGTGATTAGTCTACTTGATGAATACAAACCTGAGTTATTGTTATTTAAGGTTTATAACTGACCGTATCAATCATTATGGTACCGATAGGGCTGGGTGGCTGTGGCTCAGCGGGTAGAGCGGGTCGTCCTTTAAGGTTGGCGGTTTGATCCCCAGCTCCTACTGTCTGGGTTTCGTAGTGTCCTCTAGCGAGACACTGAACCCCAAGTTGCTCCCCTCAACCCCCTGCTCCTAATGATGGGTTAAATGCAGAGGTCAAAGGTCATCTATGTACCTGTATGTTAATAATGAATATAATGAAGTTTAGTGTGAAGCCAGAGGCAGACGATCACATTTATTGTCTTTTTTTATTTGTCTCAGTTCTGAACGATTTAGATGAGTTGGGATTAATAAATAATAATAATAATAATAATAATAATAACAATAATAATAACAAGGTCCGAGTTATTATTAGTCAGAATTATGACTGAATACTTACTAAATACAGGTGCGCTGACCTGCTGGAGCTGATCAGTTTTCCTCTTCCTCCTCCTCTTTTTTCTCCTGTCTCTACTCCTCCACCTCCTCTCCTCCTCCTCCTCCTCCTGTAAACCGTGTGGGTGGAGGGGCGTGGCTTCATGATGATAATGATGACGTTTGTGGGCGGGGCCTCGGGGTCTTCTTATGGGAGAAACCCCGACGTCATGACGACGCAGTCACACACCCCCGTTTCCTCCTACACACATTGGATGCATTCAGTCTGGGATACATTATAACTAAACAGGGTTTTTTTTTTTTTTCAAATAAACATAATATAAGACGTTCAAAATAATAAGACAATAAAATTATATATGTATACAGTATATATATAAAATAAAATATACCTTAATAAAATCTTCAGTGTACTATTTAAACCAGTTAAATTATTTTAGGGTTAAAGCTCATGTCCAGGTAGTTAATGTGTAATTTTCCTTCTGAGCGCTCTTGTCTGTCTGTATTTGTGAGATCCAGACTCAAATATTAGAAATTGTATATTATAAATAATATTATGAAACTACTATAATCACATTCACCTGTGTGTAGATGTGATGGTTACAGTGAATGCATCATGCCAGTACGAGTCCTCATAGATATAGAAGTACAGTGTGTGTGTGTGTGTGTGTGTGTGTGTGTGAACCTGTGAGCTTTACGTTACCTATGACTAGAGGTATGATGAGAATTATGATTTTAGAAACTGTTACAACCTGCTGCTGGGGTTGTAATTTATCATTACATTTTCACAATAAACTGTCATCTGTAGCCTTCAGAAAAAAAATACATTAAAACAGAAACTTCAGAAACATTAAAATGTGTTTGATGTTTCAGACAGCAGAAGAGATCGATCAGCTGACTGTGGATGAAGACCTGAACGACATCGAGAGAGCCGTATACCTGCTCAGGTAAGAGATGTGTACCTGTTCAGATAAGAGATGGACACCTGCTCAGGTAAGACATGGACACCTGCTCAGGTAAGAGATGTGTACCTGTTCAGGTAAGAGATGTGTACCTGTTCAGGTAAGAGATGTGTACCTGTTCAGGTAAGAGATGTGTACTTGTTCAGGTAAGAGCCGTTTATCTGCTCAAGTGACCTTCAGCAGACCACCTTTGGAGTTTAAACCATATCAGTGTGAATTTTCCAGAGAGAGAAGAACCTAAATATATAAATATATATAAATAAATATATGTACTGTGTGAACAACAGAGTGTAAAACTGAATTTCCCCACTGTGGGACTAATAAAGGAATATCTTTCTTTCTTTCTTTCTAAAAGCTCAGTCACACTGATTTTTGTGTTTTCTGTTCAAAGTCAGCTCATGTTGAAACGTTCTAAGACAACCAGAGAATCCAGCAGAAATGACCCTTTATTGGTAGGAAGAGTTCTGCTGGGCCTCAGGTGGAGAAGCAGCTCTGTCCTCCTTCTCTCTGACCCAGTAAACTCTGAAGCTCATTAAACATTGAAGGTAATCATCCTGCAGTCTGATCCCAAAGGCTCTAAACTAGTTCACTGATCTCATTCAGCGCCTGCACTAAAGCACTGAAACCTGCCAGAGAACCAGGATGGGACCTTCAGGACCCAGAAGTCCTGGACTGTTGAGATCACTCAGGATATGACTTGAGTATGATGTACTAACTACTAGTATGGGGCATACTGGTGACTCAGGAGGTATCCGGACCTGGGTGTAGACTACTTGTGGGTCTTCCCTTTATTGGTTCAGAACCAAATTCAGGAATGATCTTAATGATATGATAATATGAGGGGCCTGTATTTCAGAATAATCTCACAGGATTGTAGTGGTTCAGTTGGATCAGAAAACTGGGTATTTCAAAGCAGATCCAAAGATTTTTGATCCTCAAGATTTAGATCCAGATTTGGTGATCCAATCCAACCTTTAATCTGGACAAAATGCTGCATTTGGGTGTTCATTTGGGATCATTTGGATCCCACATCAGAGGTGGATTTGACATAGATAGGTTCACTTTTCCCAGATGTTGTTAGCCAATATGTTCATTACATTTAAACACAGTTGAATGTGCCTTTCGAAAAAAGTGTTTACAGATACAGATGCACAAAAGTCTTGTCTTGTCTGGTCTGGTAGTGACCTGACCTGTCACTGACCTGTCACATCTTCTTGATGCTGATTCTGCCAGTAAATTCAGTGAAGCATTCTCCAATACCTGAACCTCAGGCTCCTTTATGTGGCAACAGCACCCTGATAATATGGCTAACTCTTTAGTCACCAATCCGGTAGCTAGCTATCATGAAAGGATGGATTGCCATCTTTCTAGTCATATTAGAGAAAGGCAGGCTATACTTACATTTGGATGCGAACACTGCGCTGCCACTTGCTCCTTTCGTGAAGTGGCCTGCCATGTTTGTTGTTCTGTTCAGATCCAGGTGCTGGTATCAGTATCACCGCAATTCGTGCCTGCCAATGTTTTTAAATGGGAGGATTTCATTATTGAGATCATTCTGATCCAGATTATATGAACTGAAATACTGGCCCCTGGGGTCAGTTGTGGAGTCCCCCAGGGTTCAGTTTTAGGTCCTTGTATTTTTTTTTCTACAAATAGTCACTTGAAACACGTCTTTGTATATGCTCTCTATTTTATTATTGTCGTCAGTGTGGGTCAGGAGGTCCAGAGAGCCAGTGTCATCAGTAACCTGCCGAGCCTCGTCCGTCAGAATCCAGCTGAGACATTTCGTCGAGTCGTACCGAAGGTCCGGGTATGTACACAATGACGTCAGTCAGACTATGTGGGCGCTGTCAGTGCTACACTGTGAAGGCAGTCAGATGTGAGCAATATGTGGACAGTCACTCTGGGAAATGACAGGTGTGTTGTACAGGTGTGTCATACAGGTAACCTGTCTGTCTGACTCAGGAGGTCCTGAACGGAGCCGGAGCAGAAATCCAGCTGGCAGCAGCGGCGTCGTTTTTAACCATACTGCAGGATGACATCATCCTGATCCACACCCACACCTTCTCCATCCTGAAAACTGTCCTGCTGCACCTGAATCACAGAGACGCAGGTAACACCACCTGAGCCACAGACACACAGGTAACGCCACCTGAACCACAGACACACAGGTAACACCACCTGAACCACAGGTAACACCACCTGAACCACAGACACACAGGTAACACCACCTGAACCACAGGTAACACCACCTGAGCCATAGACACACAGGTAACACCACCTGAACCACAGGTAACGCCACCTGAACCACAGACACACAGGTAACACCACCTGAACCACAGGTAACACCACCTGAACCACAGACACACAGGTAACACCACCTGAACCACAGGTAACACCACCTGAGCCACAGACACACAGGTAACACCACCTGAGCCACAGACACAGGTAACACCACCTGAGCCACAGACACACAGGTAACACCACCTGAGCCACAGACACAGGTAACACCACCAGAGCCACAGACACAGGTAACACCACCTGAGCCACAGACACAGGTAACACCACCTGAGCCACAGACACAGGTAACACCACCTGAGCCACAGACACACAGGTAACACCACCTGAGCCACAGACACAGGTAACACCACCTGAGCCACAGACACACAGGTAACACCACCTGAGCCACAGACACAGGTAACACCACCTGAGCCACAGGTAACACCACCTGAGCCACAGACACAGGTAACACCACCAGAAGTCAATGAGGACTAAACTTTTCATTGTGTTGACACAAAATGACGACATTCATATTAACGTTGATGTTAACATAATATCAGACTAGTATTGATCTTGATATTGACGGTGATGTTGACATTGATGTCAACACTGATGTTGCTGTATTTATTTGACAGTGGTGAGCAACGCCTGGTTAGAGACTCTGCTGTTGGCCATCAACGCTCTACCTAAGGAGACCATCAAACAGGAGGTACAATGATCAGGCTTATTGATTAATACTTTTAATCAATGATTATTGAGTATTGAGTAATTCAGTATTAGAGCAATTTAAAGAACATTAGAACATCAGTCAAGTCAGGCAGCCACATGTGGGACATGAGATGGTCTGCTTCTACCCGTCTCTCCACCTGTCTCTCCTTCTCGCCACCTTTTCCTATTAACCTATTAATCCTGGACCTTCCACATTCTGTTCATGTGTACCTGTCTGTCTCTCCAGTTCTCCTCTGTAACTCGCTGTCTCTCTCTGTTCATGTCTACCTGTCTGTCTTCTCTGTCTGTACCTGTCTGTCTCTCCAGGTCTCCTCTGTAACTCGCTGTCTCTCTCTGTTCATGTCTACCTGTCTGTCTTCTCTGTCTGTACCTGTCTGTCTCTCCAGGTCTCTTCTGTAACTCGCTGTCTCTCTCTGTTCATGTCTACCTGTCTTTCTTTCTGTATTCCAGTATTTAAATCCCAGCTGTCTCACTCTCTACAGGTGCTGAACCCTCTCCTCTACCAGTCTCAGCTGTCTCACTCTCTTCAGGCTCGTCTGGCCAGTTGTCGCATTTTAGGGAAGGTTGCCTGCAAGTTCGACTCTCACATGTGAGTACTACACACTGTATACTGTAGTACTGGAACTGGAACTAACACTGGACCTGGTCTGGTACTAAAGTAAAATCTGGTCTGGTACTAACAGTAGACCTGGTGTGTTACTAACGTAGTACTTGGACTGGTGCTAATGTTGGACCTGGTCTGAAAATAATGTTAGATCTGGTCTGGTACTAACGTTGGACCTGGTCTGGTGGACCTGGTCTGGTACTGACATTAGACTTGGTCTAGTACTAAGTTGGATGTGGTCTTCGACTCATGTTGGATCTGGTCTGGTACGTTAGACCTGATCTGATACTAGTGTTAGACCTGGTATGGTACTAACATTAAGCCTGGTGTGGTGCTAATGTTGGACCTGGTCTGGTAATAATGTTAGACCTGGTCTGGCACTAACATTAAGCCTGGTGTGGTGCTAATGTTGGACCTGGTCTGGTAATAATGTTAGACCTGGTCTGGCACTAACATTAAGCCTGGTGTGGTGCTAATGTTGGACCTGGTCTGGTAATAATGTTAGACCTGATCTGCTACAAACATTAGCCTGAACAGATGGGTCTCCTGTGTGTCAGAGTGACGAAGGAGCTGCTGCCGTCGGCCCGGTCTCTGTGTCAGGACCTGGTCTGGTACCTGGTCTAGGTCTAACAGATGTGTCTCCTGTGTGTCAGAGTGAAGAAGGAACTGCTGCCGTTGGCCCGGTCTCTGTGTCAGGATGTGGAGTTGGAGGTTCGGGCCGTCATGTGTCGTCAGCTGGAAAGCATCGCCAGAGCAAGCGGGTAAACCGATCACCGAACATTGAATGAAAGCAAACACAAACCAAATCTGCTGCTGTGGTGAGAAAGTGCTTCCTGTATTTCAGGGTGGACGACACCAGGACGGAGCTGCTTCCTGAACTGGTGGAGCTCGCCAGAGACCAGGAGAGCAGCGTCCGCCTCGCCGCCTTCGACACCATCATCAACCTGATGGAGATGATCGATAGTGGTGAGTCATCAAGCAGAGGGTTTAAGGTTTCCTCAGACCTAGATCATGGACTTGTGTAGACCTGAACCACTGCCCACTCCTCCTTCCCTCTCAGATGACAGACTTCATGTTGTGGTTCCTCTGGTGATGTCAGTGTGCGAGGTGTCATCGCAGGCGGACGAAGCCGTCGTGGCGTCTTTGTCATTTCAGTTCGGGAAGGTCTGCAGCGGACTGGCAGGTGAGAATCAGCACTTAGAAATAGTAGAGTGAAACTCTAATGAAATTAAAGCAGAGCAGGTTCACATCAGGGCGGTGGCAGTGGTGGTGCAGTGGCTAGCACTGCCATCTCACAGCAACAGGGCTCTGGGTTTGAACCCACCAGCCATCTTGGGCCATCCTTCTCTCAGATCCAGTTTCCTAGCAGTCAAAGCTCCACCAGAAGCGGCTCCTCCTCCGGGCAGGAGCAGAGCTTTGCCTCGCTGCTCCGCCGGTCACCGCTGGGAGCCAACACCGACACCAGGCTGCTGGAGGAGCGCCCAGAAGGTGGCACTCTAGGCAACCACCTATATGACCTGTGACTAAAAGCATATCACAATCTGATCATTCGAGTCCCATGTTCACAACGTTCAGGTTCAATTTCACTTCCTACAAGGGTAGTAGCTTCGAGCCCAATCATGATGTTTTTCTTAAGCCTAACTGCAGTAGTTCTTGTGCCTGAACGTAAGCACTTGTTTTTCTTTGAACGTTCATCATGTGTTTACTAACGGACAACCTGGTGTGGTACTAATGTTAGAACTGGTCTGGTACTAACATTAGACCTGGACTAGTGCTAACATTAAATTTGGTCTGGTACTAAGAGTAGACTTGGTGTGGGACTAATGTTAGACCTGGCCTGGTACTAACATTGGACCTGGACTAGTACTAATATTAAATTTGGTCTGGTACTAAGAGTAGACCTGGTGTGGTACTAATGTTAGACCTGGCCTGGTACTAACATTGGACCTGGACTAGTACTAATATTAAATTTGGTCTGGTACTAAGAGTAGACCTGGTGTGGTACTAAAAGTAGACCTGGTGTGGTACTAATGTTAGACCTGGCCTGGGACTAATGTTAGACCTGTACTGGTACTAACGGTAGATCTGGTGATGGCGAGGGGTCCTGACAGAGCATCAGTATGTGACGAGTTGTGATGAAAGCCTGTTGTGACCTCAGGATTGACTCTGATTGGTGGCGGTTGTGTTTCAGGCTCTCTGTCAGATGAGCAGAAGGGCCGGTTACTGCAGACATTTAAGGTGCTGTGTGTTGCCGGTCTGCAGACCGAAGGAAACCAGGCTGATGGTAACGAGTCCACGCTGATCCGCTGCAACTGCTGCTACAACCTGCCGGTACAACAGAACCACACTCACGCTGAGCAGAGCCTCGGAGCTCAGTTCAATCATTAGTCCTCCGTTCTCTTTCTTCCTTTCTCTCTCCAGGCCATGGTCGTGTTTGCTGACTCGGCTCACTTCGTGTCAGAGCTCTACCCGTCTTTCTCCAGTCTGTGCTGTGACCCGGAGGTCAGCGTTCGACGAAGTGCTGCAGCCAGTTTCCACCAGGTCAGATACAGCTACAGCCTCCACACCAGCAGCCAGCATCCTGATGATTCATCTGTTCTCCGAGTCTGACCAGCAGTGCAGCTGCTTGTACTGAGGGTGGTGCCACAGGAAAGATTCATAACAGTCTTGGGGGGTTGTATTTAGTCTCTTAATTGATCATAGGTGTGTTTTGGGCACAGCAGGAATTAAACCAATCAGGGTGTCACCTCCCATTCCCTGTAAAGCCAGCCAGCGTTTTTTCTGCAGTGAAAATGTTGTTTTTGAAAGACCAAACGCCAACTAATATGGATTGAATCAGAGTATTTTGTTGGATAAAAACATGTTGTGAATAGGGCTGTCAAATGTCATAATTAGACATTAACGTAAATTTCTTTTAACGTCACTAATTTCTTTGACGCATCTCCGAAATCTATCTTCTGGAAATTGGAGCGGGCTGCAGTTTGCCATGTTATGATTTGAGCATATTTTGATGCTAAATGCAGAACCTGTGAGAGTCTCTGGACAATATCTATCATTGTTTAGTGTTAATTGCTTTCCAATAATAAATATATACATACATTTGCATAAAGCAGCTTATTTCCTACTCCCATGTTGACTAGAGTGTTATATACTTCATATATACATATAACGTATTAATCACAATTAAATATTTTAATGGACTGACTGCCCTACTACTCACAAAACGTGGACCCTGGGTGTGAAAATGACGACTGCGTTGATCTGAAACTAGCAAAGACAGCTGTGCTGTGTACTGCTTTGTAAGAGAGGGCCTAAAGGTTTCATCCTCTAAGCAGGAATGAGATCAGGACATTGAAGAGAAGTGGCTGTTGAGGTATGTGTCAGCGTTAGACAGATACACATCACTGTCCTCAAGCTCTGCTTCTTGTTGGGAAACAAAATTTAACAAATTATAGAAGATGGAAAAAAAAAGTTGCTCAATTTTTGAATTTAAAGTTCTTTGACTGTAAATTTGCACACTTGCAGAGTATAACATCAGCTCTCTACATCAGTCTATAGTTTGTAAGATGTTGTCTTCTCTGATGTCACGCCATTGGCCCCGCCCCTTCCTGTCAGGTGGTGAAGCTGCTCGGTTCAAACTTCCAGCTGGTCCACAAAGAGCTCCTGGCTCTGCTGCAGGACGACGCTCTGGAGGTGATGGATATAGTGTGAACGCTGTTTCAGTGTGTTTTCTGGGTCTAGTTTTTGTTTTTGGAGTGATGTGAAGGATTTGTCGATAAGTTGTCTTTTTGTCTGTCTTTTTTGATTTATTAGTTCTATTAGAGCACATACTGATCTTGCACCAAGCTTCAGAACATGAAGCGTTTTTAATTCAGATGTTAGTTTTACATAGTGAAACTTTTATTGTTGTTTTCGAGGTGTTGGATGCTCTAATGAATCACCTGGAGGAAACTCTAGAGGCCGTTCTTTCCAGAGGAGAGAACCTGGCACTGGACAACAAGGTGAGAACACTAGTCCAGGTTTAACCTGGTTTCATTACGCTTCCTTCAGTTCCTCTGAGATCTTTCCTTTAAAGCTGGGGACACACTAAGCCAATATCAAAGAACCAGCAGCGACAAAGGCCATCCGTTGAGTCACCTCACGTCGCCTTTGTCTTGGCCAGCAAGTTGTACTCAAACACACCGCAAAGATTACAGCTGACAGCCAACAACCATGTTCATTCTGCGCCTGCTTGAGATGAAACAACTCAGCAGGCGGCGGTAGTCCGTATTCGTCATTCAAATGGGAAAACTAGAAACAGAAAACAGAAAGAGGACAGCGGATATAAAAGCCGTTGTTAAGATAAGTTTGAAGCGGCATTTGCTGACCTTTTTCCCACCACTCTCACTCACCACTTAGATTCGTTCCAGATGGCCATGCTGCTGTGTATTGGAATGATCAGATGAGATGAAGATGAAAAATTTGGTGTTTTTCCTCTTGACCTTAATTTTTTCTGCTTTCCTCACTTCCGTTTCTCTTCTCGTGCGCTGGAGATGAACCACAAATCAGAGTGATTCCTCTCACTGACAAGCTCTGCCGGCGATTGAACATGCCGAATCGGAGCAGGACGGTGTATGATGCACCATAAAAAACAAAACAAAACAAAAAAAACTCGGCCAATTGATGATCAATGGCTCCAAACTGTCCAGCAGCCAAACATTGACTTGGTGTGTCAGGGCCTTAAGGTGCCTCTCTGATACTTTGTCTTTCTGTTTCCTGTTGCCACTCTCATCTTGGTTCTCTTGTGTCCTCTTGCTCCTCTATGCTATCCTGTGGTTCCACATCAGTTCCCGGAGCTGCTGTCGGCTCTGCTGATAGCGGAGCAGAAGGTCGGAGGCTCTCTTCGTTGGCGGCTACATGAGAAGCTCCTGCAACGTTACAGCTGTCTGGCCCGACTGCTGCCTGGAGAACTGCTGCACCAGAGCTTCTCCCCTCGCATCTTCACCATCCTCACCACCAATGTCAGCATGACACGACAACCCATCACTCAATACAACAGGTGAACCAGGTGAACACACAGGTAACTTCCCCTTTGGTTGATGGTGTTGCAGAAGGTGTTACCAGTTCAGAAGGAAGCAGGTCGGACGTTCTGCACATTCCTGCGTTACAACCGCAAACAGGAGCAGCGCCAGGAGATGATGGAGCGACTGATCCAAGGTCAGAATACTGTGGCTCTTAAGGGTGTGATGTTACATATGGACATGTGACTTCAGATTTGTGAAAAAGCAGTGTGACCAAAGCACAAACTTTTAACGGCTGTCAATCAAAACATTGACACTTGGTCTTGTATTTCAGATCTGGCTCAGGGGCGGAGCTACTGGAACCGTCTGAGGTTCCTTGATGTTTGTGAAACGGCCACTGAGATTTTCTCCAGAAAATACTTTAACAAACACTTCCTGATCCCAGCATTGGAGCTGGTCCACGACCCTGTCGCCAATGTCAGGTAGCTTTGTCAGCGTTCTCTACAGCGACACAGGTCAAATCTGTCTCTCTGCCATTAGATATGACACACCTGTCTGTCTGTTCACCTGTCTGTTTGTCAGGTACAAGCTGTGCCAGTTGTTACCTAGATTGCGTTCATCACTCCGCCTGCCGGCTGACAAACAACTGCTGCAGCAGCTCGACTTCTGTGTCCAGAAACTCCTCTGCAGAGAAAAAGACAAGGACGTGGTGGCCACCATCCGCAAGGTAACATCCTCACTGACTGAGGCCAGTCCAAACCCTACTCTGGTCTACGGAGACCAGTCCAGACCTTACTCTGGTCTACGGAGACCAGTCCAAACCCTACTCTGGTCTACGGAGACCAGTCCAGACCTTACTCTGGTCTACGGAGACCAGTCCAGACCCTACTCTGGTCTACGGAGACCAGTCCAGACCCTACTCTGGTCTACGGAGACCAGTCCAGACCCTACTCTGGTCTACGGAGACCAGTCCAGACCCTACTCTGGTCTACGGAGACCAGTCCAGACCCTACTCTGGTCTACGGAGACCAGTCCAAACCCTACTCTGGTTTACGGAGACCAGTCCAGACCCTACTCTGGTCTACGGAGACCAGTCCAGACCCTACTCTGCTCTACGGAGACCAGTCCAGACCCTACTCTGGTCTACGGAGACCAGTCCAGACCCTACTCTGGTCTACGGAGACCAGTCCAGACCCTACTCTGGTCTACACAGACCAGTCCAAACCCTGCTCTGATCTAGAGACCAGCCCAGACACTACTCTGGTCAACAGAGACCAGTCCAGACACTATTCTGGTCTATAGAGAGCAGTCCAGACCCACTTTTAGAAGACTCTTTCTGAAGCGTCTGTGAGAATAATAACCTATGATGGATTAACTGTGTTGATGATGTTTTCCAGACAGTGTTGGAACTGGACAAACTGGACCTGGCAGAGCCTGTAAGCACCTTGTTTTCATAAAGGACCAAACTGTAAATCTCTATAAAACTGCAAAGTGTTTGGTTACACTGTAACCGCTAAGTTCCTCTTTCTGGTATGGTGTGTCTTGGCAGTTTCACAAGAGGCAGGAGAGGGATTTACTGGACCAGAAGAAGGAAAAGGAGGAGACTCTGCTGCTGGAGATGGTGAGTCTGAAGCTGATCTGTCCTCTTGAGTCTGAATCACTTCTTATTTTGTTTTAATGACGTCTCCTCTGTCGTCAGGAGCAGCTGGAGCGCCAGCAGACTGATGGGAAACTGAACTCTGAAAAACATACAGAGAGAAAACGTGAGCAAAACTCACATTTTAGTTTCACAGGGGAGTGATTGCTGTGAGATTTTCAATCCGGAGTATGGGGCTTTGTTGGAGTTTATTAATCATACTGTTTCTGCATTGTAGTCCAGTATGTAAACTGTCTTTCTTTGACAGGAAGAGACAGCAAGACCAGTCTATCTGCAATCAAATCCATGTCTGTGTCTTCGTCTGGAGCCACCTTGTCCTCCTCCGGTAAGGTGAAAATATGAATGACAAGCTGCAATTCATTTTGTAGACTTTCAGGTACTCTGCTCACTACCTGCTCAGGTACTCTGCTCACTACCTGCTCAGGTACTCTGTTCACTACCTGCTCAGGTACTCTGCTCACTACCTGCTCAGGTACTCTGCTCACTACCTGCTCAGGTACTCTGTTCACTATCTGCTCAGCAGCAAACAGCAGACAGACTCAGTTAGAGATGAGCTTGTTAACATAGTGGAGTATTCAGCAGCTTAAGAGACAGATATTTCCAACTATGATGATGATGATTCTTCTTCTTACAGGTAAAGAGATGAGGAAGGCGAAACTGTCACGGAGTCGATCCCTCAGCAGTCAGCCGACGACGTCCAAAGCGGCCAACTCAGACAGACCCCTGTAAGAACAGCATGCCCTCATGCACTTTAAACAGCAGCTTCAAGTTTTAGTATCTCACTCAGGGTCTTTTTCAGTAGCAAGAGTAAAATGATATGAGAACTGGAGACAGTCTGGTACCACAGACCCTGTACTGGACTGCGGTGGTTCAGAGGGAGCTGGTCCTGAAGCTGAAGCTCTGGGTTCACCAGTGACTTTCTATTCCAGTCCTCAGCTGTGGTCCTGATCTCCGGATGATGACTCAAAGAATGATATGGCACCTGAAATTGTACAGTATATCCCATCATGTCTGTGAGCTGCATGTACCTGAAGGGCCCCTTCATCCCAGTCAGGGACCATCAACAACAGCCCAGTGTTGGTTCCTGTCACCTCCTGGGCTCCAGCTTGCCACCATTATGGGGTCTGAACAAGTCAAAGGTAACATGGTCATCTGAATGAACACCACGATGAGCAGAAAAGATGTGGCAGCTTCAGGCAGATACCTTTCACTTGACTCCGACTGACCTCTCATGGTTGAAGTTGTCACCTTGTTGCAGTGATGTGAGGTGTCCTCAGACTGTGGTAATTTCAGTCAGACATCACCTTTGGGTGTGGTTACAGGTGCAACTGGAAACATGTTGCTTATTACGTTCCTGTGCAGCTCTGTTGGTATTTGTCATCTGGCTGTTCAAAACAAGGTTCAAGTGTTGCTAATGTTCGGTTTTCTGACTCTGTGTTTCAGGAAAGTTAGGGAGTTGAGCAGTATGTCTGGACCCGGAAAGTCCTCCATGTCATCGAGCAAAGGTACAGCCTCCTTAAATATTTAACAGTGCAGGACCAGAACAGTCCATGTGATGGTTTTTATTTACACATCACTTGTGTATCACAGATGACTCCTTGAGGACTGCCCACTTCTCCATGGCGACCCAGTCCACCTCCTCCATGCCGGTCCTGATCCGCAGCAACACCACCAGCCTCCTGGAGAGGGCCACTACTTTGGATCATAGAAGTAATACTATGGACCACAGGACCAGTTCCATAGATCAGAGAGATCATAGAACCAGCACAGTGGACCACAGAACCAGTAACATGGACCACAGAAACAATATGTTGGAGCAGAGAACAGGCACAATGGACCACAGAACCAGTACCTTGGATCATAGAACCACTACCATTGACCAGAGAGACCACAGAACCAGTACTATGGACCAGAGAGACCATAGGTCCAGTACCCTGGACCAGAGAGACCATAGGACCAGTACCCTGGACCAGAGAGACCATAGGACCAGTACCTTGGATCAGCGCAGTAAAACGATGGACCGGGGTTGCGGGGTGAAAGACAGCCAGTCCAGAAAACTGTCAATGTGAGTTAAAATGTTCTGGCTGTACAATCCTATGAGTTAATGATCCCTCAAAGTTTTCACAGTTTGTAACCCAAAGACCCCTCAGACCAGATCCAGTAGTGGCTCTCATACAAGGTCCTCTCCGAGCTTATTGGACCAACAACAGGGGACTTCACAAATCAACGTTTGTGTGGTCGTTATCCGAGACCACCCCTCCTTGACTCACTCCACCACAGTAATTCAATGAGGGGTCGAAAAAACCTCTAGATTCACTTAATATGTTTAAGAGCCGATGTGGACCTGATGTTTGGGTCTTTTGTGGTTCCACTGTAAGAACAGATGTTAATCCTCTCCAGATATATCCCTGTTTTAACCTGGTTTATCCTCGTCTTAGCCCACTTTATAGAGATCAGGTTCTGGTTAAACTTTATCTAAACCCTATCTCTGGATTATTCCAGTTTAGTCCTACCTTCCAGTTTCAGCAATAGATTAGCCATAATTAGTCCTGCTTTTACTCCTGTTGTCGACTGTCCTGTATTCTGGTTCAAACCTAGTTTAGGCCTATGTTTACCCTGTTTTAGTGTTAGATTAGCCTTGTTTAATCCAGTTTTGACCCTGTTTTAACTTCGTCATAGTTTAACCTTGGCATCTCATCATGGTATCACCTTGTCATGATTTGTAGTTTAACCTTATTGTGGTTTAACCCTGTCCTGGTTTTGAGGTTTAACCCTGTGGTTTGACCTTGTCATGGTTTAGCCTCGTCATTTTTTTTTTAATTTAACCTCTTTGTGGTTTAACTTTGTTGTGGTTTAACCTCCTCTTGGTTTTGTGGGTTAACCTTGTTGTGGTTTAACCTCGTCTTGGTTTTGTGGGTTAACCTTGTTGTGGTTTAACCTCGTCTTGGTTTTGTGGTTTAACCTCATCGTGGTTTTGTGGTTTGACCTTGTTGTGGTTTAAAACAGACTTCACCCAAATGATTCAAATGATTTACGTGTTGTTGTTTTTTTTAATTCCACAGAAACAGAAAGTCAAACTCTTTCAGCGTCCAGTCAGGACGAGACTGAAGATGATGTCATTATACCTCCACCAGGCCATCAGCCAATCAGCAGTCAGGGTTCACAAGTTAAAGGACGAATAAAGGCTTCAGAACATTACCCAGAATGCAACAGGACATCATCTCTTCCAAACAGAGGCAGTAGAGTCTGACTTCTATTTGTATCTACTGAGCTGCTTCTATTTTCTGAGCACTGTGTATTCTAATGATCTCATCTTGTCACCTGATTGTTTCAGTAAACGCCACACATACAAACAGTTGGTGTGTTCTTATTGATTAGTGGTTCAGCTGCTGACGTGATTGGTTGGATTAATGTTCTCCATCTCTGTGACGATATATCTGATACAGCTGGTTTGGTGTGGTGTCAGTGAGATAAGACACAGAAGTTCATTTTAATGTTTTACAGTGGGGGTATACGGCAGATAGTATACGTTTATTTAAATAAGTGCAGGAAGTGTTTTCAGACATACATACAGTACATATGCTATGATAGTGGTTGTCATGCTAACGTTCAATAATGAGCTCTACACATACAGTCCAGCTGAGGCTGATGTCATGAGTTATTAGTCTTTAAGTCTGTAAGTTATAGACCAGTTCAACCAGTGTCTGCAAGTTATAGACCAGTTCAACCAGTGTCTGCAAGTTATAGACCAGTTCAACTAGTGTCTGTAAGTTATAGACCAGTTCAACTAGTGTCTGTAAGTTATAGACCAGTTCAACTAGTGTCTGTAAGTTATAGACCAGTTCAACTAGTGTCTGTAAGTTATAGACCAGTTCAACTAGTGTCTGTAAGTTATAGACCAGTTCAACTAGTGTCTGTAAGTTACAGACCAGTTTAACCAGTGTCTGCAAGTTATAGACCAGTTCAACCAGTGTCTCTAAGTTAAGACCAGTTCAACCAGTGTCTGCAAGTTATAGACCAGTTCAACTAGTGTCTGTAAGTTATAGACCAGTTCAACTAGTGTCTGTAAGTTATAGACCAGTTCAACTAGTGTCTGCAAGTTACAGACCAGTTCAACCAGTGTCTGTAAGTTATAGACCAGTTCAACCAGTGTCTGCAAGTTATAGACCAGTTCAACCAGTCTAGGTAAGTTAAGACCAGTTCAACCAGTGTCTGTAAGTTAAGACCAGTTCAACCAGTGTAGGTAAGTTAAGACCAGTTCAACCAGTGTCTCTGTTGGACACATTAACAAAACAATGTAATTAATGTAATTTTATATCTAAGTATTAAATTGTCTCAGTACCCCTCAGATTTATCTACTGATCTCTCCGGGGGTCTACAGCCTCACATTGGGTAACAGTGCACTAGAGTTACTGGCAGGTTAACTGAGCGTTTACTTCTTGGAGGGGTCGATGACTCGGCCCATCGACAGCACGGCGCCGCCCGTCTGCTGGTAAATGATGAAGAGGAAGGGCCTGTTGATGGTCAGTCGTGGAGGAAGAGTGGAGAAGACGCTAGTTCCGCCTCCACTAGAGATGCCATCACTGCTCTCGCCAACAGACACAAGGGATTTATGATAAACCTAAAAAATAAAATAAGGAGGTCAAGTGTGTTTCAGACAGGAATGTTTCACAATAAAAGACAAAACAAAGACAACCCATAGATCTTTGATGTGGGACCCTTACAGACCGGTCCAGCACCCCCCACAGCCCTGTCAGATCTCTGATGTGGGAAGTATTTGCAGGTATTTTGCATTTTGCATCATTTATTCGCAGCTCCTGTGGTGTGTAATGGCCTTCTGTCTTGCTTGGTAACTCACCTGTGTGAGTTTGAGTCCCTCATCTCCGCCAATATTGCTGAGGTCAGCGTCCTCCTGAAACACCTGAGTGATGTCGAGAATCTGAAGGACGTCACGCAGAGAGTAGGAACGCTCCAACATGAAACGAGGAAGCTGCACCTCCAACTTCCTGTTTACAAAATAAAACAGAATTGTTGTACAGTTATGTATTATTCATTGTTAGATAGGACATAAGGAGGCAGGAAAGGAAGCAAGATCTCTCACGTCCTCTTGAGCTGTCTGATCCAGGCCTGGATTTTCTCTCCGGTTACTTCATCTTCAACCGCGGTGACATCCACTTCTTCATCGGGCAGCACTACCAACATGGCTGCCCCGCCCGTCATCGGAAGCTTCAATATGCCGACCTTCAGGGAGCGGTCGTACGCCAGGAAGTACTTATCGGCCCTGAACATCATGGGAACCATGACGACATTATATTTGCCCACGAAGAAACGCTCTTCCTGAGTCAAGGATGCGTTAAAGGATGGACTGAACTGGACTGCAACACAGACAAAACTTTATTCATACAGACAGAAACAACTTTATTTATACAGACAGACGATTTAAAGACAGACTGAAACAGAGAGAAACATACAAACCCGCCATCAGGCAGACAGCCCTGCCCTCAAACATGTGCCAGGTGATACATACCCTGGTAGAAGGTGGCCGTGGCAAGCAGCAGCTGCGTGTTGGGGTCCAGGTTGGTCACCAGATCCTGGACCTGGTCTCCAGTCTGATCCTGGGCCCAGCGGTTGATAGTGTCGGTTGCTTCCTGTGTCACCTTGTAGTCCAGACTCTGAGCGTTCCCCCTGAACTTTGTCTGAACAAGGTCGAGGTAGGACGACGACACCAGAAACTTTTGGGCGGGAAAGATGGCCACGCCCTGCCTCAGATTCATGTCTACGCTCGTCCTCAGACTCTGAAACAGATCTGAGAATAGCAGAGATTGACTGTAGTCTCGCAGTTTATAGCTAAAATACAGACAGTCTGAAGTCCTCCTCCGGCCTACCTGGGAGGGTCTGGGGGTCCAGCCCAGTCAAGGTGAGTGCCTGCAGCAGCTGGTCACGGGTTGGCCCGTTGGTAGCGCTCACCAGCGCCAACAGTCCGGTGGACAGCGTGAACGTAGACAGGAAGACGTTGTCGTCGGTGCGGCTGGAGACGGCTCGGTACAGCCGTGCAGCAAAGTCTGCGTTCCTGTTGGTCAGATCCTCCACTGCGGGGCTGA
>CAMQGK010000634.1:5247500-5312500 GCA_947000775.1 Pterois miles | reverse complement strand
GAAAATAACGATATTACGTATAGATGAATTGCTTTCTGAATTAAAAAGATGAAAGGAAATTATTTCCAACATTCTTTTATTGAACAAATTCAACACAAAAGGCACCAATAAAAAACAGAATGATGGTTATATTTTAAACTTCATTACTCAGGTCTTTATTCACCTGTCACACATACACAACGTACTGAGATACAGGCTACTCTTACAGCGGTTGTCATTTTCAACCCAGTTGGATGTTTTACTCTTTTGCGTCTCAGCTCGTTGCCTCAGTAGCAGAGTGAAGTCTCGGAGAGTTGAGCACATTCTCGAGCACTGGCCTGATCATGCAACTGACTGATTGTATTAAATGACTCGACGTAGGGACGCTAATTTAGAAAAAAATTTCGACCGAATTTAACCGATTATTAACTCACAAGGTTTGTGCCTTGCATGCAGCGATGCGCCAGCTGCAGCATATGAGCACAACAGACAACTGAGTCAACAGTTCATCATCAGGAGAGTTACTGTAGCAGCCACGGTGCTGCGTTCACTGTCACCATTTCACCATCCGGGAGAGTTAGCAGCCATGGTGCTGTGTCACAGTCATGCAGCCACTTTCCCAGTAAAAGTCTCCACCGCACATTTAGTTTAGTTTAGTTTAGCAGGTTCTGCCTGGATTATTAGCAGTGTGTGTGTTTGTGTTACATTAGCAGCTGTCAGCTGCTAGCGCTGCCGGTGGCTTTGTGCCTGCTGTAGTATAACTTCAGCAAGTTACCAACAAATGGTATGTGTGTGTGTGGTGGCAGTGAGTGTGGGTTTGTTGGTGGTGTTATAGCTGTGAACGTAGCTGTAGCAGACAGTGTTTGTATAGTTTATTTGTTGGTGAAGAAATGCTACGAGGCTACAAGCTACAACTCCTCAGCTGGAAGTCCAGAGCCAACTTCCTGTATCTGCACCGGCTCTCTCTTAAGGTGGACCAGTTTTTCGCTTCTTTTGAAATAATCATTAATACTTCTTTTAACTGATAGCATTAATCGGTAAAAATGCTTAATGCCAGTTATCGGTTAATTAACATCCTTAGCCCGATGCCAATGTCTCTTACTGGGACCTCCCTGGGCCATCCACATTTTCTTTTACATAAAGAGCAGCTGTCTGTGACTGTGTTACTATAATTGTTAGGGTGGTGCCCCGCTATTATTAATGCTTTTAAGTAATTCCATCAATATTAGTAATAATTCTTTAATATTTGTTAATAATCAGACACCAACAGTTGTACCTCTCTGTCATTCACCTCTAGCAGTCCGTCTAATAACTCTCACTGCCTGACAGTGAGGGCTCCTGATTGGCCAGAGAGTTACCAGCACAGCGCCTACAGACTGAATGTCATTTAACACAATTTTACAGTTTACTGAGCAGCCCTGCTCAACAGGTGTCTGTTTACCTGGTTGATACAGAGGACAGGTGTGGTGAACTCCAGGCTCAGCTGGTGCAGTGTGGAGGAGATGGTGAGCAGCTGTTTGGTCCTCTCCTGCCAGTCAGAAGCCTGGAACTCACACCTGAACAGAGCCGCCACGGAGTCCACCACCAGGAGCCGGACCAGACCCCGAGCCAGCAGCAGCGGGACGCGGCGAGATAGACACACCTGCAGGGAGTCCTGCAGGTAACCACAACATCAGAGGTCAGAGGTCAGACTATCAACAGTCACTGATCAGAGGTCAGACTACCATCGAGGTCAGTCTCACCAGGTCAGCGGCGTGTTCGACGTAGACGTGGTCACTGAACTGGAGGCTGCTGATCAGTGATGGCGGGACGTCAGAGCGCAGACAGGACTGATCGCTGATCAGCTGCTGCAGTCGTCTGATGGGAAACGAGTCCTCTGTGCAGATATACACTGCTCCTGCAGAGACCCCACTTTACAGAACATGCATCTACACAGGCTGTCAGTGAACGCAGCGCATTAGCTTCAGTGTCTACACAGGATGCCTTCAGGTACAGTACTGAGTGTAGGTCACCCTGACAAGTGAAGCAGGAGGATAAAACCTAATTTTTATATACAGTATATATAAGTTCTGTCAGACACGAGAGATGAACAACGGAAAAAACAAGACTTAAACGTGTCCCGTGTCTGCATGCTGTCAGAGTCGGTCTGACCTTCGGTCCAGCACTTTGGTCTGGACATCTCACCAGATCTCCATTAACTTCCTCTGTTTTCATATAGCTCAGTCCGCTTCCTCTCATAGTGCTTTAACTGACCTGAATTCAGCCCTCTGTAGTGTGCTGGGTACTGATGTTGGTGCGTTCACTGACCTGAGTTCAGCCCTCTGTACCGTGTCGGGTACTGATGGTGGTGCGCTCACTGACCTGAGTTCAGTCCTCTGCACTGTGTTGGGTACTGATGGTGGTGTGCTCACTGACCTGAGTTCAACCCTCTGTACTGTTGATGGTGGTGTGTTCACTGACCTGAGTTCAGCCCTCTGTACTGTGTTGGGTACTGCACAGACAGGCAGAGCTGCAGAGCCAGCTGAGTCTTTCCCGCTCCGCTCTCTCCTGACAGCTCAGTGATGCCCCCCACAGGTAGACCTCCCCTCAGCAGCTCATCCAGTACAGGACATCCAACGCCGAGTCTGGGGCCGAACTCGAACCTACGACACTCTTCCCGATGGAGCTGGAGAGCTGCAAACACAGAAACACACAGGCTAATGCACGCTGTGACACCACTTTGTGATATCCAATTAGACCCATCATTACTGGTCTGACCTGGGATTGGAGGGTGTCGTCTGCAGATGGTGGCAGCGGCGGTGAGCAGCTGCTGGACATCAGAGCAGGACAGACCGGTGAGTCTCTGCAGGTCCGGACCAGAAACACACAACACCTCCCTGACTGACGTCAGTTTAGCTGGAGGGAGAAACAACAAGGTAACCAAGATAATAATCAATAATAAAACAACCAGAATCATTTAAGTCAGACATGGCAGAGGACATCTATCGCTGAAGGAGGTAACACAATGGTGATAGAGCCTGTGGTCCACTGATAAAAGTATTATACTGTATATTCATATATTTGCAGTATTATGAACTTGCTCTTGTCTCAACAAAAACACTGCAGACTCTAAACCCTGAGTATAACTCCACTGTTTTCACTCAAATAGAAATTGTAAATCAACCAGGACTGAAATCTGAAAGGTTGACACTTAAAATTAAAAACTGTATTGTATAAATTTAAGATAATAAAATATATGCCGATAGAACTATTAAAACATCTAGTTTAGGATAATGTGTTACATTATGTTCTATAAAGTAACTTCACTTGAAAATAAACGATGAAACATTAAAGAGAGGTTTATCAGAATGGAGCTCTCTTGATACGCGGCCATCTATTCATTACATTACTACAGTTTCGCACTCAGAACAAGACAGAACTGCGTACAAACTCTTTCAGTTTTAAGCCGACCCACCAACGACGTTTTAGGACCTACGTATATACGATGGTAGCCGATTGCACAACTAAAATATGTAGCCTACGGTAAGATGTAAATTTATATTATGTAAGGTCTCTGCATTTGATGGTAAGGGGTGAAATATTCAAGTGTCATATTTCTGAATGAAGTCTGGAGTAGCCGCTGTGTTACCTCTCCTCACGGCTGCTATGATCCTCGGGTTGAGCTCCAGCTGGTCCCAGTCCATCTCCCCGCTGAGGACATGCTTTCCCGTCGCGGATTCAGTCACAGAGACAGTCTCAGAATCAATAAATTGATTTTATTTAGAAAAAAATCTGTTTCTTTCTGCCTGTGCAACTTTTCACACGAGATACCCGCTCGAAAAAGTAACGTCATCACAAGCCGCCGGGTGGAACCATTTAGCCGGGTGTGAGGGGGTGACCGGTCCCACTTCAAAAATAAAATTCAGTCCATTTTATTACATTTTATAGCACTAATAGAAATATAAACTTTATTTTATAACTATGACACGATAAAAAAACACGCAATTTTCAGTACTAATAGTTTAATGTTCCGCCATCGATAAAAAAAAAACTCACCCGCGCGAGTTCCGGATATAGTTACGACATTACCCTGCGTCACAGGAAGAAAACAAACCACTCGAAACACTGATCAGTTTCCTTGATCAATAATCTATATTTAAATGATTAACCGTTTAAATGAACAGTCTGTCTTTAGGTCGGTCTGACGGTAGAACAAAATGGATTGTACGTGGAAAATAACGGCTTCATCGTGTCTCTAACCGCCAAACTGGTTTGTACTGAACTCAAACTGGACTCTATTGTTCTGGTTTCTATTGGACTCAAACTGGACTCTATTGTTCTGGTTTCTACTGGAGCCAAACTGGACTCAACTGGTTTCTATTAACTGGTTTCTACAGTTGGTGAGTTCATCAGTTCAGTAATAGTTCATACATTAAACTGAAGCTGTATGTAACTGTTATTTTCTTTTGTTAATAATTGGTTTATTATGTTAAGTTAACGTGTCTTCAGTAATTAATAGTATTAATCACTTCATCAACTGTGTACACCAGTTTAAATGTGGAGAAAGTTTATGCTGAATATTACTGTGTTATATACACTACAGTGTGCTCTGTTTATCTTAACCAGAGGACCTTTTATCTTAACTACAGGGACGTTTATCTTAACTAAAGGACTGTGTATCATAACCAGAGGACCGTTTATCTTAACCAGACCTTTTATCTTAATTACAGGACTGTTTTTTGTAACCCACGGACTGTTAATCTTAACCAGAGGGCCATTTATCTTAACTAGAGAACCTTTTATCTTAACTACAGGACCGTTAATCTTAACCAGAGGACCATTTATCTTAGCCAGGGGACCTTTTATCTTAACCAGAGGACGGTTTATCTTAACCAAAGATCCTTTTATCTTAACCAGAGGACCTCTTATCTTAACTACAGGACCGTTAATCTTAACCAGAGGACCATTTTCTTAGCCAGGGGACCTTTTATCTTAACCAGAGGACAGTTTATCTTAGCCAGGGGACCTTTTATGTTAACCAGAGGACTGTTTATCTTAACCAGAGAACTGTTCCTTAACCAGAGGACAGTTTATCTTAACCAAAGGTCCTTTTAGCGTAACCAGAGGACCATTTATCTTAGCCAGGGGACCTTTTATGTTAACCAGAGGACTGTTTATCTTAACCAGAGAACTGTTCCTTAACCAGAGGACAGTTTATCTTAACCAAAGGTCCTTTTAGCGTAACCAGAGGACCTTTTATCTTAACCAATGGACCTTTTATCTTAACCTGAGGACTGTTAATCTTAACTACGGGACCGTTTAGTTTAACCAGAGGACTGTGTTTCTTAATTAGAGGACTGTTAATCTAAACCAGAGGACTGTTAATCTTAACCAGAGAACTGTTCCTTAACCAGAGGACAGTTTATCTTAACCAAAGGTCCTTTTATCTTAACCAGAGGACCTTTTATCTTAACCTGAGGACTGTTAATCTTAACTACGGGACTGTTTAGCTTAACCAGAGGACTGTGTTTCTTAATTAGAGGACTGTTAATCTTAACCAGAGGACTGTGTTTCTTAATTAGAGGACTGTTAATCTTAACTAGAGGACTGTTTCTTAACCAGAGGACCGTTAATCTATTCACATTTTTTTCTCCTTTAGGTGAGTTTTTTTTTTTTTTTTTAAGATAACCTGTAGTGGATTTCTACCATACCTGCACATGCATTCTATTAATATTTACTCTCTGCGTGACCTTTCTTTTTATAAAAATGTGCAAATAAAAGTAATAGTAATAGTATAGTAGTTTAGAAGTACATGAACACCGTATATCATTATTACTTTATCTCGATGAATGGTCAAACATTAGAGCCACCTTCTGCTAACAGATGACCTCCTCCCCTCTGACCTCCAGGCCGTGTTGACCTCTGACCTCCACCATGAGCTCCAGGGTGTGTAAGACCTGTGGGGGGTCAGATATAGACGTGGATCAGGCCCGGGGCAGCGCGGTGTGTACCAGCTGCGGTTCGGTTCTTGAGGACAACATCATCGTCTCTGAGGTTCAGTTTGTGGAGGGAAGTGGAGGAGTTTCATCTGCTGTGGGACAGTTTGTCTCTGCTGATGGTAAGACACAAACATTTTAAGGACTGAAACACTAAACCGTCACATTTCTGAATGGAATTTAGCACAGCACGCTCTCTGTACAGGACTATTTCTATGAAGTCACTACAGCTGACAGTTTAGCTTTAAGAATGAGATACGAAAGAATCTCCCACCAAACTCCATACAAAACTGGGACATTTTAATGTTGTGTCCTTATTCACAAGAACAAAGCAAAAATTAGAGGGAAATCTGAAAAATATTTAATTTCTCAGACTGCAGTGAAACACAGGGCTGAGGAACTACTTTTTGACCAATAATGTGCTTAATTTATAGAAAATAAAAATGATTTTTAACAGTAGGTTTGTATTTATGCTCTACATTTATTTAATATCTGCAGTTTATCGAATACACATGATAAAAGCATGGCAGGCTCTAAACTTATGGGTATGATGAAAATAAAAGTCAGGTGACTACACTTTAAATATTTATTTAATAATACTTTTGGCCATCACCATCTTGATTTTTGACCGTCACCATCTTGGCTTTTTTTAACCATAAGTGACACGAATGGGTGGAGCTAAATAAACACTAAAGAAGACATTTTCAGGCAACCAAAAAGGTTCAAATTAACTTAGATGAAGAGAAAACATTGTGAAAGGGTTAAAGTTGTACAATGAAACGCTGTGGTAGCGCCCTGTCAATCACAAGGTAGCCACACCCTAAAGCATCCCCTGCTTTGTGGTCTATTTGACTCTAAATGGGACCATAATTTACTAAATGAACATCATGCTGTATTGAAGAAGACTTGAAACTAATGATTGAGACCATAAACTCATGTTTACTGAGGTAATAAATCAAGTGAGAAGGAGGCTCATTTTCTCAGACTTCTATACAATCAGACTTCATCCTGCAACCAGAGGAGTCGCCCCTTGCTGGATATTAGAAAGAATTCAGATTTAAGGCTCTTCAGCTTTGGCTTCATTTCTCAGACCTGGAGGTTGATCACTGGCAGCAACAGAACATCAAAACCATTCAGCTGAATATGAAAAAAACTGAATCTTTATTGAAACATTCTGTTGACAGCGTTTGATCACAACGGTTCGTTTCTGTTCTTCATCAGCCGATCTGTTTACCTGAGAGGACAGAAATATGTTGACACCCTCAGAAACAACAAAAGTAGCAGTAAACTGATGCAGCTTCTGATACAAACCAGTTAAAATGAATAAAGATCCAGACCGTAACAGTTCAATATTATTGATTGATGTTGATGTTTACATTCAGTGAAATCAGGATCATGATCACCACCTGTACTACCAAAACAATTAAAGACCTTTAACATCTGATCAGTTTAAAGACAGCTATTAGAACTGGATTAATCCAGTTTCATAATGCATCATTCTGATGAACTACGGTCAACAAAATGTAATTATTTTTCTTATTCTGTCTTTAAATCACTTGATTATTAACAGAATTTCAACAGTAATTAAAAAAACATTTTTTTGAGAAATGTAACATAATGCAATGTAAACTGAATATAAACGGTTCATTAGTTTCCTGTTTGTACTTATTTTATATTTAATTACTTTAATTTGAAGAAATTAGGAAACTGAGGCTCTGTAGCTATGCGGGTGACCCTGCAGCTATGTGAACGACCCTGTAACTAGGCGGACAACAATCAGACCAACCAAACAATGAATGAAAATCCATTTTGAGTACCTCTCATAATGCCTTGGTGAACACTGGCTCCATACTGACTGCCACAGTCAGACATGGTGTGGATCTTCTGGTCTGAACCACTGAAACCATTGAGACCTGTGTGAGGACCAGTAAACCCAGCTCTCGTCGCAGTGGGATTCAGGTCCTCGTTATTGTTCAGTTGATATTTTCCAATGTCAACAAGAGTGTTTTGTATGTTCTGTGGTACGACACTGAGGTAAGGCATCCTGCTTGTTGCTCCTATGGTGTCCAACGGAGTGGTGGGTTTCTGGAGGTTCTGCAGTTTGGGTTCATCGTGGGTTTGCCGTATTCCTGATAGACTGGGAACAAGTCTGACTCTGATATGAGATACACCTGATGGTGGGGATGAGTGGAAAAACAGAAAAATAAAGATGTAGTTATTTCACAATTACCAAGATCATACCATATATCAGCATATTTTTTATACCTGTTGGTCGAGGGAAATTTCTCTGAGATTCCTGGTGTCTACTGTTTCCTGTCTCAACCACTGATTGGACCAGTTTCTGCTGTGTTTCTTGCTGGTTTTCGGATGGATGGACTAGTCTCTGCTGGGAACCCTGCTGGTTTGGGGATGGATGGACCAGTTTCTGCTGGTATTCTTGCTGGTTTGGGTTCAAACGGATCAGTTTGTGCTGGTGTTCTGGTGGCCTTAGGGATGAATTGACCACTTTCTCTCGATGTTCTTGCTGGTTTGGGTATAGATGGACCCGTTTCTGTCGGTGTTCTTGCTGGTTTTGGAACATATCTGTGAGGTGAATGACTGCAGATTGATCTGATTTGACTCGGACACCATGAACACCTTGTTTCTGCTTCAGTGTTGAAACACTTGTTCTCTCCGGCACATGTTCCGCTCTTATGTGTGAACCTTTGTGTTCAGCAAACTGTTTGGGTATCCTGTGGTTCCCATCATTGCTGACAGCTGTCAGACCAGTGGCATACTGGGAGGAATTAGAGATTTGTGAGTGTGCGTGTTGGATAAAAGGTTTCTGGTTGAGATGATGCCCAAAAGGAACTAATTTACTAAGAGGTCTGACTCGGATATTCTGCACCCTGAACTGAACGGTCTCAGTGTTCCTCTTTTCAATTTTACCTGGTCTGTCCAGGTTTTGGTTGATTTGTCTGGTTGCAGTCAATGTCTGTTCAGAGCTGACAGACGCCTGTGTGTCTCCAGGTAAGTTGGGCACAATATTTTTGGATGTGATGCCTTTGGTATTAGCAAGGACATATTTCTTGTCCCTGCCAGGCAGGAGTAGTTCACTGCCGCCAGTGTGGTCTGAACTGAACTGAGCTGGTGGCTGAAGGACCAGGTGAAGCAGAGAAGTTTGAGAAGGATCATTGTGACTTTGAGACTGATATACAGGTATCTCTTTAGTGTTAGTCATTTTCATCCCACCACCTGAGGGCCTGTAAAGGCTCAAATCCACACTGGCCTCATGCTGCTGGGTCAGTTCTTGCAAGCTAGGAGAAAGATGAACTTTCAGACTCTGCAGGTCTTCACTTGGCTTAATGATACCATTTTGGTCAAGGGTGGGCTGGTCCCATGTTAGGCCAGAATGCCATATATTATCACCTAAACTATTAAGGCCCTGAACTATCGGAGTCTGACCAGAGTTTCGCCAGTCACTGTCAAACTGTTCCACAACTGGAGAATCAGGAATCCTGCTGAATAAACTCAAGCCCAAGGCTGGGTTTTCATCAGTGTGGAGGTTTGACAGATGGATGTTGTTGTCTGGTAAGTGGTCATATCTGGGAGGGACATTGGGGAGATTGTCTCCAGTTGGAGATCTGGATACATGTTGGTCCTGTATCTGGGACAAGAGATGAGGAGGAGATGAAATCTGCAGAGGGACTTGCTGGGTACTGGTGGTTTGACCCTCAGGAGGAGGAGAACGATTAAAGTTTGGAAAACTTTGGCGGTTTTGGGAAGAGTAGAGCAGCTTGTTGTGTCTTCCTGGTACTGTGATGAAGTGGCTGGGTCCAGGTTTGGGCCGAGGTCTGATGCTGGACTGAGGCAGGACTCCCCCTGCAGCTGTGGTTTGGTGGACCTGGTTAGTCGGGATGTTGACAGCATTTCCGGATGCCTGATGTGAACAGTCTTTGGAGGGGAGTTTATTTGATGAATCTGCTGGAAAATAGAGATTTTAAGATTCTGTAATTCAAACTAAATTGGATTTGGATCATTGATAACTCCAACTGTAACCTTCAAGACTCTCGAAGACTTTGATGGAACCAAATCCAGGAGTCTCTGATCTCAAGATCCTATCCACAGACAGTCTGTTGATTCCACTAAGTGGATAAAAGCACCTCACTGTCAACCTGTTCAAGAATCAGACATTTCTTTTATCAGTAGGCTTTTACGTTTGAGTATTTGTTGGTTGAAGTTTTGCTTTAGGTATTAATTACAGGCCAAGTGCTCTAACAGAGAATCAGGCACTACCAGGTTATGACGGTATCACGTTTTCCTTACTTGAACTGAGATTCTCTGGAGATGACGTTTGGTCCATCTGCAATCAGCTGTCTGTCATGGAGGATCTCGTTTTCATAAGCCATGTATGAGTCTCCGACCTGTGAAACATCCTCTGTTACAAATCTTTGTAACACATTTAAATTTACTCATCTGAATACTCCATATACACAATCATCTTGTGTACTTGGTCCTCTCATCTTTCTTTTATAGAAATTACTTCTGGTCAATCTGAAACCTTAAAGTATTCAATTTACTATCACAGACGACAGCAAAAAATAGCAAATATTTACATTTGATGAGGGACTAGTGAATTTTCTGTGTATTAAAACAAAATTACTTGAACAGTTGTGACAGGAGCACACAGATTTAAGGCAGTCAACTTTATTAGAAGTTGAAAGATTGCCCTATTCTGTGAGCACCGGACAGGCTTAGTATTTCTTGTTCAACAGCTGAAGCGTGTTTAACCCCATTTCTTTACTTGGATTGCCAACGTTGCAACTGTTGCACACTGATTTGCGAATGGTTTCAGTGCTAATTCTGTGGTGTGATGTTCTTTGTAATCCCTCCATGCTTACAAAGAGCTTTTTTGGCAAAAATGTTTTCAGTACTTCGGTACCATGGCTCTGGTCCCACAGGAGTCCATCTTGAACTCAAACAGGACTCTGGATCCATCTGTATGTTTTGGTACACAGGTGGGGTCCAGCAGTGTGGTTCTTTCAGGCTGCACTGTAGGCCAGGTGGAGGTCAGGGTCGTCACCACCGTCATGGTCCCATCTGTAGAACAGACTGAGACAAAACAAAGGGGCAATGTTAGGACTGTATTTGACTGTGGGAGGCAACTAATCGGGGTATATAAAGGCTCCAGCCCACTCTGGGACCAGATCAATCAGGGTCAATGTAAGGGCTCTAGCCGACTCAGGGAGCAGAACAATCAGGGTCAAATCAGGAGGGTAGAGAGTGAATAGATGATTTAGTCTTGACTTGGTTTTGAGCCAAAGGAATCTCAGCAACACCCCTCATTTAAGTGCAGTTTTTAAATAGTCTTGACCCCATTTGAACCTTGACATTATGGAGTTTTGGACTCGACTTCTAAGTATCAGAATGAGACATTTACATAAATAAACTTTACCTGGCTGACAGCAGGTTCACCATCTAAAGTGAACTGGAAGAGAGGTGTGCAGGTTACCTATCATGTCCTCTGTTTTGAAGAGGCAGCGTTTAGAGGTAGATGTCTGAACCTCCAGAGTTTTGGAGTCTCTCAGAAGAAGCTCAAATTTTCCATAGAAGCTTGACAGGTTGATGTCCTGGAAAAAAAAAGTACTGAAATCAGATGGGTTTCTGTTATAATGAAGTTTTGACTGTAGAGAGATTCTGAAGAATGTTCAGTCTTAGAGGCTCCATCCAGGATCACATAGTGTCCTGATACTACTCAACACCCAGTGGTACCTTCAAAGGCTCAAATGTCTTCCTCAGCTCACTGTGGATTTGAATTTTTCAGTTTGATTAAAATCAGCAGTGAACTTGGGAACAAATGTTGAGGTTTGGAGCACTCTAACAACTTCAGGATGAGTTTCCCATATAGTATATAGTCAGCACTACCTAACAACAGAGGACCCCCATGCATCGTGGACACTTACTTCATAGGTGTAGCCGATAGAGTGCACAGGGACTTGCAGGGTGGTCCTGTCAGTGTCGTTGAGGAGGTGGTACCCTCTTTGGGCTGCCAAATGTGATGTCAGAGGCTCGTGGTCGACACCCACCTCCCAGAGACTCTCAGCTCGAGGCGGTCTGACCATGCTGAAGGTGATTCCTCCATCTGAACATTGAGCTGTAATCTCTGGAGGGACTTTAAAAGGAGAAAGGGCCGTACTGATGGGTTTACAGGTGTTATTGTAGACCCGTGAAAGACTAGAGCAGAGAGTAGGAACAAATGTACTTACATGTGTTTAATACTCGTGCTGTGACGAATGTGTGGTGGTAGTAGGAGTCTCTCTGCGGGATTATGGTTAAAGTGAAGTTTATGTCTATGGAGTACTGCACCACACCTTGGCCCAGGTACTGTGGGGAAAAAGTGTCTCAGACAGGTGGCAACAAAAGGGCTTCAATGATTCTAAAATTTGACTGCATTTCTGTGAGATTGGTCCGATGTGCCACGTCACCCTCAGCGCATGTCACTTCAAAAGACCCAACACACACTCTGAACCCAGAATTCAAGGTATAGAATTCAGGTTGATGGTTCAGAAAGCCAATGTGCTGGTTAAACTTGTACAAAATTTCATTCATTCTGTCTTCCATCAAAGTATGAAACAGCAACAAGTAGGTCTAGTATTGTATGTTAAGATTTTTTGTTGCACAAATCAGACACAAACTAGTCCAAAATTAGCCATGTGCAGGCCTGCTAAAACAGACTGCAGCTGGCCCAAATCCAGAGATCAAGGTCAATTCAGCCACATCCAAGCTAAACTCCAGCTAAAATCCAGTTTAATGCTAAACCCAAATGGGGTGATACAGGTTCTGTGAGGAGCCCTCACCATGCGGTGGACAACGGTGTCCTCGAAGGGCAGCCGGAGCTTGTAGGCTTGGCTGCCGTTGATGTGAGCGACAGGACTGATGCTGTAACCCCTCTTAGCGCTCTCTGACATCATCAGCTGTTTCCCGTTGATCCACACTTCCTCCAACCTGACATCAGCAGGAATGTTTCCCAGGTAGATGCTGAAAACCCGGTGGTCACTCATAGTCTCTACAGGAAGCAACAGAAGTCAGGAGAGACCATGTCCAGACACAAGGCTTTGATACACCCATCCATCATCTTTAAATGCTTATCCTATTTAGTGAGGTGGGGGGGCTGGAGACCATCATATCTGACATTAGGTGAAGGTGGGGTACACCCTAGACTGGTCATCAGGCTATCACAGGGCTGACATATAGAGACAGCCATTTATGCCCACATTCACATCTATGGACAATTTAGAGTCACAATTAGCCTGCATGTCTTCAGACTGTGGAAGGAAACTGGAGAACCTGGAGAAAACCCACACCAACATGCACTAGAATAAGCCAACTCCACACAGATGGGCCCCAAGCCTGGACTGAAAACTAGGAGACTTACGGTCAAGGTCGAAGGGTGGACGGCAGAGCAGCGGGGTGTCGAGCACTCGTAGCATTCGGTGTCTGGTGTCGATGCTGCTGCCATCATCATACAGCAGAGAGAAGACATGTTCGTACAGCAGGAAGATCACATATTTCTCCTTGTACATGTTATTCACCACCAAACTCTGCAGAGAAGAAGAAACTGAATCTGCTGATGCCATCTGCTTGTGTAGCATGACATCAATCCTCGTTTTGCCTGTATTTGTTACTCAGAACAAAACTTGGACTTGCAACTTGTGTTTGTTAAAAACTGACTAGGACTGACTGTACCTTCCTGTAGCCGCCCTCCGCCCCAAAAGGAACCTCAATCTGGACCAGATGTCCTTGTTGGACCAGACTGTATCCTCTTGTTGTGGTGGTGGGTTTGTCCAGCAGAACTCCCTCCACCCCTAGATGGAGGCTCTGACTTTTAAAAACTGCTCCCTCCCCGACCAGAGGGGTCACAACCCAGGGGACGTCCCAGAGCAGCCGAGCACCATCAAAAGAACCCGAATCTGAGGGGAGAAGAATCACTGAATCAATTTTCCCATTGAACAGAAACCAGCTTCCAGCTTAGGTGTGTTTGTATGAGAGAACTTACTGACTGTGCAGGCCATGGAAACATCAATCATCACCACCACCAGCTTCTGCTTAAAGAACAGAGAAACCTGGACAACTTCCATGGGGATGCCATCCACCTGACGATAAACATTTAATTTTTAAAAATCCGCTCGGGCTCTGGACCTTAGATTGTTTTTGTCTGCCTACATGGGTACCCACCATCGTCAGCTCAGTGTGGGGTTGTTTGTACTGAGAACGGAGTACCACCCTATGGGCGGTCGTGGTTAGGCTGTAGCCCTGCCTCTGGGCTTCACTGATAGACATGGAGGAAACCTGTCCATCACTTTGCAGGAACATCAGCTGCCAGACAGAACTTGCCGTCCTCTGTGCCTAAACAACACAAAGCAAACTTGTCAAAACCTTAAAAAACGGGGAGCTGTTTAGCTCAGTTGATAGAGGAGGCGTTCCATGTGCCAAAGCTGAAGTCCTTGCCCCGGCCCCGGCTTCAAATCCTGCCCTGAGCCCTTTGCTGCATGTCGTCCCCTCTGTCTCCCACTTTCACCTCTGTCTCAATAAAAATGGAAAACAACCCTCCAAAAAAAATACAAAAAAGAAAGAATGAACAAACTTAAAAACCAAGTACACAAAGGATAACTTAAGTCTATTTTGGTAGGTTTGCTCATCATAACGAGACAGTTTTCAAATTAAAGTTTGAGTTTTTAAGAGTGATTTGAAAAGGTGCTAGAGATTTGACTAGACGGTCACCATAGAACCACCTGAGCAAGTGGTTGGAACAACCAGGATATCCCTGCCTGAAAACACCAGGCTACACTGTGGCCAGTAAGGGACAGTATCTATGAGCCTTACCATGCAAAGCCCGGAGAGTTATCAGCAAAATCTTAAAACCAACTCTTAAACACTCTAAAGGGATTTTGGATGAGCTGGGGAGAGGAGAAAACCTAAGCTGTCTAAGGAAAAAGAAAGAAAATTATATGGACTACCTTTTCAAGATCTGCAAATGTTGAAAATGAACTGAAATTGCATCGATTGACCTCAGCTGAAGGAAGCATGACTGTGTCATCCCGTGTACTGGTTTTCACCTGATACAAGCAGATTCCTTAATATTGGGTGATAGGTGACTAAGTTTGGATGAAAAGCAACCACTACTATAAAAACTGTCACATGGGACTTGAAAGTACCCAAAGTGCTCCGGTCCTCAGAGATCAGTAGTGCTGATTTATGATTGTGCTGGTGTAATTTTACCTGAGAGAAGGCGGCTTCCCACATCTCTCCACTGTCCCTCTGCTGATCTCCACATGAAGACTCTCTGTTCACGTTCACCTGATCAACATCATGAAATCACCCTTGAAACTAAAGTAGTGTCAGGACAGGTCAGTTAGCTTTTAGGCAACAGTAGTAGCAGTAGGTGCTCTGACCTCCATGTAGTCCTCCTCACAAATTATCTCTCTGTGAGTCCAGGTAAGACCAGAACAGACTGCAGTAATGGGCCGACTGGTCCACGTTCTACCAGCGTCACTCACTATTACATTAAAGCTGAACGTGAACACCTCGTCATCCTGGAAAACAGAATCTTCATCAGTCTGGACTCCTGTAACCACCAGAAATAGTACAACAGGGCTCCCTGGTTGGGGATCAGGGTTACAAAGAAGCAGAGCTACCTGGTTGTGGATCAGGGTTACAAAGAAGCAGAGCTACCTGGTTGTGGATCAGGGTTTTGAGGAGGTGGAGCTACCTAGTTGGGATTGTGTGTTTTGAGGAGGTGGAGCTACCTGGTTTTGGGTGAAGCATGAGAAGTATGAAGCTCTGAAGGTGGTGAAGCCATCCATCTTGAAGGTGCTGATGGTGTAACCGCAGCGTGAGGCAAGCTGCTCACTGATGGAGTGGATGCCATTTCCATCTACATGGATGGAGTGAGCGTGAGCCGGCATCAGTTCAGGACAAACATCACAGGATGGGTAGTCGGACAGGTGTACTTTGGTAATAAGGACCACAGACGTGTCAACATGAAGAACTGACCTATAGCCTCAAAGCGAGGTGTCTGTGTTGAGGTGACGTGGATCCACAGGTAACGATCCCGACACTCGGTCTGAACAACAGTGTCTACAGAACCTGACAAGACAAAATCTTAACTATGACAACTGCAACCAATTAGTCTTACAACATGGGAGATCATCAGCAGGTCAAAGGTCAACAAGAAACTGCAGATTAAAGTTGCAGTTTCTGTGGTTGTGAAGAAATAGAGATATAATACAGGTTTCTTATATTAAAACTCAGTAAATCCACCTGTAAAGTCTCTGTACATCCACCAGTAAATACTGCAAATCACCAGCCAGCAACCAGTAAAAAACAGCCCAAAAACAGCAAAATCAGTTTACCTTCCAGTTCACCTTCAGCTGTAGTTTTTTCTGCGAATTTGTTGATGACGATAAAGATGAGTCTAGGAAAAAAGTACTGAGTTATTACCTGTTCAAGTAACATTAGTTTTGCTACCTGTTCAGGTGAGGTTTGTTATCTGTCTAGGTGAGATTAGATGAACTCACCCGATGATGAAAGCGGCAGTTTTCATGTTGAAGCTGCAGAACTGTCTGTCTCTTCGGTGTGTCTCTGTGGAGGAAAAGCTTCCCCTCTGCAGCCAGGTGAGCTAATCACCTGGTTGTCTTGGTAACAGCAGTACCAGTCAAAGCTGAGGCTGGTTGAGTGATTACAGCTAGAGGCTCTCACTGGTTCTGCTTTCTCTCTCTGCCTTTATATTATTTATGTCTGTACTTGATATTCTGATTGTGAATTCATTATGTAATAACCCAGAATATGATTGTGATGTCTTTTGAACACTAGAAAGGATTTATTAGCCTAAGTGATGATGAACGCTCAGGAATTATCAGCCTCATGTGATGGAAATGATGATAAATGATGTAAAAATTGTTTGTTGCAGACACCAACTCTGTTTTAACTGTATCCTTTATAAAACTTAATGGGGGAGATGATGATGAAGAGAAATCTATTTCTAATAAATGAAGAAATTTTTGACGTGTATCAGATCAGTCCCATCAGCTTCAGCATCCAATCAATAACTGATATCCATGACGGGGGGTGTCTGTCCTTGCTCCTCAGAGCAGAAATAAGAGCTTTGAGACGGTTTTCAAGATGGCGGGTTATGACCCCCAGCTCAAGCAGGGATCTGTTTTTAGGTTTGAGGGAGTTAAATTCTCATTAAGTTCATACCTGTATCTGATTAAAACAACAGGGGGAACATGACACACCTGTCCTCTTCAGTAGTTATCTCCTCTGTTTACCCTCCTGATCCAGATGTGGACTCTGGCACTTGAGCCACCTGATCCAGATGTGAAATCTGGCACTGAGTCGGATTAAATGATCTCAAATACTGAATGGAGTCTGGTATTGTGTATCTGCAGGTCCAGTTAAGGCCCCCCTTCTTGGGTCTGGTTTTCACACCAGTGTTGGGAAAGAGTCCAGAGCCCAGACACTGCAGGGCGGTGAGTACCTTCATCATCATCATCATCATCATCATCACCATCACCATGTCCTGACATTACCTTCATGTTTCCACTGATAAACCCTTTGTGTGTCTCCAGGTAAGCGTCAGATCCAACAGCTGGGCAGCCAGCTGCAGCTCAACCAGCACTGTTTGGACACGGCCTTCAACTTCTTCAAGATGGTCGTCAGTAAACACCTGACACGAGGACGCAAGACGGAGCACGTCATCGCCGCGTGCCTGTACCTGGTGTGTCGCACTGAGGGGACGCCACGTATCCTAGCAACCACCAGCACACAATCTGACACACTTTGTTTGAAGGTTCCGTCTGGACCTCACTGTGACCTTTGACCTATAGAAGTTGTGTTGGTTTTCCTGAACTGTGTTTCAGACATGTTGCTGGACCTGAGTGACTTGCTGCAGGTAGGACTGAACTCAGACCAGAGGAGGCAGATAAAATCTATCTATCTATCTATCTATCTATCTATCTATCTATACTCCAGCTCTAACTTTTAGTTTCATGTGTTCAGGTGAACGTTTACATCCTGGGAAAAACCTTTCTGCTGTTGGCTCGGGAGCTCTGTATCAACGCTCCCGCCATCGGTGAGAACTTTTATTCACTTTATTTAGTGGAAAACTACACTTCGCGTGCGTACACACACACACACACACACACACACACACACACACATATTAGAAAGTAACACTGGGTTAGGGTTAGTTTGGATTCACTTATGTCACAAAATAACAGAAACAAACTAATGGATTAATGCAGCCGTAGACCAGTGATTGGAGTCTGGCTGATTTGGCGAGAGCATAGATAACGGCTTCAGTTCCCTATTAGAAAGGGCTGTCTGACAGCAAGGTAAACTGCTGAAAATATTCTAAATATTGCGTACACATCAACTGATATCGATTTTTTAGGTGTCTAAAACACGTCCACAGCATTGGACACATGCTTTGCTCCAAACTCCATCTGTAGGCAATACAGTGACTATGGAGAAGTAGCTCATATAACCACACTGAGAAACATCACAGCTATGGATTGGATATTAAAAATAAACCAAAATTACCATGTCAAATATGTAAATTATTGGATGTAAATCATAAGGAACTGCAGGAAAAGTACATAGCGAACCACATTTCCCATGAACCACTGTCAACTAGAAGGTCACCATAGTTTTAAAGGCTCAAACCTGCTGTCTAGTGGCAGCTGTAGGAAACTACAACATCAAACATTTCACACATTCACCACAAAGAGGCAGCCACACGTCTTCAGTTTCAGTCACTTAAACTTTAATGTTCATTCATCATTTCCTTCAAGAAGCACAGACAAACCAATCAGCTTCCAGTTTCACCTCGACCATCCAATCAGCTTCCAGTTCCACTTGGACTGTCCGTCAGAATCAGAGCTCCTGTCTCACTCAGACATGTTTTCTGATTGATTAAAGGCCTTGAGTCCATCAGGTTCTGGTTCAGCAGTAGAAGACCAGTTCAGGGATCTGCCCCCCTGCACACCGGTACCATTGGTGCTGTCTGATGAACACTGAAACTGGAAGGTCACTTTCTCACACTGCACCTCGGTCATCCCTTCCTGACCAAAGTAACTCAGCTCGTTTCCATCCAGGACGGCACTGACCGTGTAGAAGGTGTCCGGTTCCACCTGGACCGGGTGTTCAAACCATACAGGGAACGTGCTGCTTGACCCATCTGACAGGAACTTGGTGAGGTTCTGGGCCAGAACGGTTCCCTGCCTCTTCAGTTCAATCTTCACGCTGTACTCAGCCTTCCCGCCACTCGACCCATACAGACCAAGTCCAGCTATGAAGATCCGCCGATCCACTGCAAACTGGATGCTGTCACAGCGCCCCCTGTAGCGCCACTGGTTGCTGCGGTAGGCTGAGGACTGGAAGCGGTGGCATCT
Organism: Pterois miles; assembly: GCA_947000775.1. Lineage (NCBI taxonomy): Eukaryota > Metazoa > Chordata > Actinopteri > Perciformes > Scorpaenidae > Pterois > Pterois miles. The sequence goes on along the minus strand of CAMQGK010000634.1, from coordinate 5,293,113 downwards.
CTGTGGTGCTAGTCCGGCTCGCTTCACCAAAGGAAACTCCAGTCTGGGTTTGCTGGTGGCAGTGAACCACAGGAAAACATCATGAGTCTCTTTCAGCATCAGGACGTCCGACTGGGCTGCCCCGTCTGCAAACTCCTGCAGGGTCATGGAGGGGATCCGGACCAGGTACAGAGCCTTACCCAGCACCGCCCGCTGGTTCCTGGAGTTTACAGGAAGGCCTTGACGCCGACACTCAGCCGCTGCCCAGTTCAACACCGCTTGGAAGATCACAACCTCGCGGACGTTGAGTGATTCTCTCTGCAGGATGATCTCCAGCGTGGGCAGGTCGATCTCACAGAAACCTTCAGATCGCAGAGCAAGCTCGGCCTGAGCGTCGATCACCTCCCAGCAGCGCTGCGTCAGCTCCGGCTCCTCGAACAGTCGGCTCTGAGACAGCAGGACACAGGCATTCTTTGCCTCCAGACTCGTCTCCAGGAAGGTGACGCAGGCCCTCGCCAAAGCAGGAACAATATACTTCTTAGCAGCGTACAGCGTGGCGAGCACAGTGTCAGCCTCCAACTCGATCTCATCACTGTACATATACCTGAGACAGAGCACACAGCAAGATCAGGACATGTGTCAGGGCAACATATTTCACATACTGTACATTGTCTGAGAACTGGAACCCTCTGTAGGATACTACTGGGACCACTGAGGCTCCCTCCTAAAACCCTGGACCTTCCTACTCCTGGTCTGTTCATATGTCCAAGGGTCCTTGAGGTAGGTAGGTCTCTGGATAAATGCATCTATCCAAAGAATGAAATATCTAGAACCTCCTTAAAAACTGGAAGCCCATCAAATACCCTGAAAATCCCTCAGAGATCTCAGTTTTGTTTATTAACTCCTGGAACCAGTATCCAGGACTTCTGGGACTGCCTACTGGACTGTTGAGATCTTTCCAAGGAGCCCTGGAAAGGCCTGGTCACACCAGAACATAGCACAGTGAAGGAGATCAGCCTGTCCTCACAGGAAATAGGTTCTGATAGAGGTTTGGTGACTGTGACTGTCCACAGGGCTCGCTGAGGATCTACCACTGTTGAATTTTGACATGTTTCAGAAGATTAACTCGTGGACACATGAACTCGCCTCCAGACTGGACTCACTTCAACAGAATGAGGAAAGCAGCCGGCTCCACGTCAGGGATGTGGATCTCAGATTGACCCTCAGCAAGATCTCCATAAAACATGGCTCCAAACACCGAGCTGCCCACCGCCAGGACGTACTGAAATATGGAGACAGGGGATGATGCAATCAGATGACAACATGAGGCCCAAAACACAGTCACATGACAGCCATACTCACCTTATGAGCAGGAACTCTCTGAGTCTCTCCTGGAGGACCGACAATGAAGTGAACATCAGCCATCTGCTCGTTGTTGAACATCAGAGCATTCCTGCAGGAAAACAACAACAACAACAAAGTGTTTACAAAGTGTTTACTACTCAAATACAATACAGTCAAATACTCCTTAACAGTGACTTGCTATTATGTCTGATCATTTCCTGGAAAAAAGAGGACAGAACAAATGTAGACAATGTTGTCAGACAAATATCAGAGTTTAGTTAGTTGTGTTGAATTTATTTCCACTGGAATATCTTTAATAAAATGTTGACTCATTCTTCAGTTATTATGGGAAACTACATAAACTTTATTCTAAATATGTAGAATAGTATATTTGTATGCAGTGCGGCTGATCAGCAGTGACTGAACAGAAGATAGATCCATCCATCCATCAATCCATCGTCAACCGCTTATCCCGTTAGGGGTTGCGGGGGGGCTGGAGCCGATCCCAGCTGGCATTGGGCGAAAGGCGGGGTTCACCCTGGACAGGTCGCCAGTCCATCGCAGGGCACATAGAGACAGACTACATATAGACAGACAACCATTCACGCTCACATCCACACCTACGGGTAATTTAAACAGCATGATTCACACCAGTAATTAATAGCTGAAATTCCTAAACAATCGATCAGGAATTTACTTCCTTCCCATCAGCAGTAATGTTTCCCTCTGTCACACACATGTTATATTAGATTAAATACTGTAATATACATAATCATTGTGTTGCTGCTGTCCAATCAGAGCAGAGTAGTACCTCTCTCTGAGCGTGGGCTGAGCTTCCTGCCAGCTGTCTCCGTCCTCTCTGTCGTTGTTGTTGGGCTGAATGTCGTCTTCTTCGTTGGTGTTTTCAGCCAGCGGCTCCGGTTCGTTGGGCTGGATGAAACTCTTCTTCACCTCCACCTCGTTACTGTGAGGGAGGCTGGTGGAGAAAAGTTCAGCCGCCATCTTCTCCTCCTCCTCCTCCTCGTCACAGAGCCAATGAGGTTACGAACTCACAGCATGATGACTGTTTCCTGTCAGGGAGTCAGAGATTAATCTGTTTATAATCCAGATTACGCAACAGATTTAAATCCAGCACGATATTGTTCTGTCCATACCTGAAGCACGCTTATATTCATGTCATCCATTATCCATTAATCTGTACATTATTTTTTTTTTTTACGTTATTAGTCATTCATTCATTCATTCATTCATCGTCAACCGCTTATCCCGTTAGGGGTCGCGGGGGGCTGGAGCCAATCCCAGCTAGCATTGGGCGAAGGCGGGGTTCACCCTGTACAGGTCGCCAGTCCATCGCAGGGCACATAGAGACAGACAACATATAGACAGACAACCATTCACACTCACATCCACACCTACGCACAATTTAGAGTGATCAATTAACTTAAATTGCATGTTTTTGGACGGTGGGAGGAAGCCGGAGTACCCGGAGAAAACCCACGCTTACACGGGGAGAACATACAAACTCCACACAGAAGAGCCCCAAGCCGGAATCAAACCTGCGACCCTCTTGCTGTGAGGTGACAGCGCTAACCACTACACCACCGTGCAGCCCACATTTAGACTTTTACCTCAAAAAATTTCTGAAACGATTAGTCGATTAGTTTTCTGTCAGTCATCTAATCAATGAAGTAACTAATCATTGCAGTTCCATACACAATATGCTATATATAATAAATAACATGTAAGGGATAATGTACAGCCAGCCGGTCATTGTTGTGAAATAAACTCTGATAGGGCGATGCCACACCACAATGACCCACTAGCTGTACATTACCCTGCTTATTACACGGCTACTTACTTAAGAAATCAACATTTTTACACAAAAATGGTCCGCCAGAGTCCGACTCATTCACCTGATGACTGAAACCTGTTTACAGTTACAGATCATCAGTTGACCTTTGTGAACCTGTGGCTGAAGGCTTGACTACGTAAAAGTATATACAGTATATGTCTCTCTAACAGTAGCCGTCATACTTCATCAGATTCAGCATGTCTCTCCACATCAGGTTCAGGTGATTCATCGTCATACAGATGTGGAGCATCTGGTGGTGGGGGCGCTGAGGGTGCTGTAATTTATCAATACAGCGCTCACAGCCTTTCTGCCATTATTTAAAAGTTTTGCGAATCTTCTGTTTTGGTCTACAGAATATGATTTTACAGGACGAACATTTCTAGAAGAGTTAAATGTTCAGACAAAGGCTGTGATAAATAATAAACATAATTATTTAATTATAGCTAGTTTTCTCTTTCAGCATTTTGGCCGTTATATATAATATTAATAGGCTAAAACAAACCTAATAAACCTATCTCCCACTATGTTTTATTATCGGTACATATTGAGAATGTGACTGTATAATAATAATAATAATAATAATTATATATATATATATATACACACATATATATATATATATATACACATATATATATATATATATACACATACATACACATACATACACGTGTATGTATGTGTATATATGTGTATATATATATATATACACACACACACACACACACACACCTCAGTATGCATTCCTGCCTGTCTGACTGCTGTTGATTGCAGCCTATGTGCATCAATCCAATATATATTATATCCTTTAATATAATATAATATACTTTAAGCATTGACACTATATACAAACACACCACCATGACCCTATAATGTTCCAGTTGGAGTATTATTGGCCTACTATGGAAGACGCAGAGCCCCGGTAGCCTATAATAACAGCATAGTACAGACTGACAGTAACATAGCCGAGATCAATAATCAATAATCATCCGGTCACGTTGTCTCCTCACCGTTAAGCGTGTCGCAGCGCGGCCCCGCTCATCGTCTCCTCCAGGCGGACAGACAGACACAGAGTGTCGGTGTGTGTTTTTACCGGTTAACGTTAAATCCACTCCGACAGCAGCTGCTGTTTGTTTCTCCGGACGCCATCTTAGATCCGCCTGCTGCTACATCCGCCTTCACCGAGCTGCTCTCCCGCCAGAGGGCGACGGAGCGCGGGAAAACTGACAGATCATGAGGGAGCTCGGTTACTATGGTGACACTGCATGGGGAACCACAGGGGTCCAGGTCCAGGTCCAGGTGTTGATGTTTCATTAGTTATCAGAAGGTCACAGAAACATTCACACATCGATTTATTTCTAATAGAAGTTCAATAAGTTAAGTTATACGTTTATGTAAATATCCTCCTCCTCCTCTCTTCTGCTCCTCCTCCTCTCTCTCCTTCTCCTTTCTCTCCTCTTTCTCCTCCTCTCTCTCCTCTTTCCACCTTTCTCTCTTCCTCCTCTCTCCTCCCCTCTCCTCCTCTTACTCTCCTCTCTCTCCTGCTCACTCTCCTCCTTTCTCCTCCTCTTTCCCCTTCTCCTCCCCCTACTCCTTCTCTCTCTTCTCCTCCTCCCCTCCTCCTCCTCTATCTTCTCCTCCCCCTCCTCCTCTCTCCTTCTCCTCTACCTCCTCTCACTTCTCTCTTTCCTCTCTCCTCCTACTCCTCTCTCTCCTGCTCACTCTCCTCCTTTCTCCTCCTCTCTCTCCCCTTCTCCTCCCCCTCCTCCTCCTATATCTTCTCCTCCCCCTCCTCCTCCTCTCTCTTCTCCACCTCCTCCTTCTCTCTCTTCTCCTCCTTGTCTCTCTCCTCCTGCTCCTCCTCCTCTCTCTTCTCCTCCTCCTTGTCTCTCTCCTCCTGCTCCTCCTCCTCTCTCTTCTCCTCCTCCTTGTCTCTCTCCTCCTGCTCCTCCTCCTCTCTCTTCTCCTCCTCCTTGTCTCTCTCCTCCTGCTCCTCCTCCTCTCTCTTCTCCTCCTCCTTGTCTCTCTCCTCCTGCTCCTCCTCCTCTCTCTTCTCCTCCTCCTTGTCTCTCTCCTCCTGCTCCTCCTGCTCCTCCTCCTCTCTCTTCTCCTCCTCCTTGTCTCTCTCCTCCTTCTCCTCCTCCTCTCTCTTCTCCTCCTCCTTGTCTCTCTCCTCCTGCTCCTCCTCCTCCTCAGACCCTTGCCTGTACATCCCTCGGTTTGCTCACATGTTGGAATTCGGGGTGAAGACTCATGAGGTTTCCATGACGGCTCTTCGTCTCGTTCAGAGGATGAAGAGGGACTGGATGCACACAGGACGCCGACCATCCGGACTCTGTGGAGCAGGTACAGCATGGCCGCTGTTACCATGACAACAAACATCAACAACCATAGATTTACTAAGGCGGCCCCCGGAAAGTCCATGAGCCGAAATATACAAGAAAGAAACTGATATTCTCTGAGATTAAAGTTGCAAATTTATCATTTAACAATCATGTAACCCTAACCCTTTTTGATATTCACCACTGTGTCTTCCTCCTCCTCCTGCTGCTCCTCATCGTCATCCTCCTCAGCTCTCCTAGTAGCAGCCCGGATGCATAAGTTTCGTCGTACAGTGAAGGATGTGATCAGTGTGGTGAAGGTCTGCCAGACCACTCTGAGGAAGAGGTGAGAGCCAATTACAGTGGATCACTTTAGATGACAGTAGATCTCAGTGGTCTACAGTAGAGCCCAGTGGACTACAGTAGATCTCAGTGGTCTACAGTAGATCTCAGTGGTCTACAGTAGATCCCAGTGGACTACAGTAGATCCCAGTGGTCTACAGTAGATCCCAGTGGACTACAGTACATCCTACTGGACTACAGTAGATCCCAGTGGACTACGATAGATCCCAGTGGTCTACAGTAGATCTCAGTGGTCTACAGTAGATCCCAGTGGACTACAGTAGATCCCAGTGGTCTACAGTAGATCCCAGTGGACTACAGTACATCCCACTGGACTACAGTAGATCCCAGTGGACTACAGTAGATCCCAGTGGTCTACAGTAGATCTCAGTGGTCTACAGTAGATCCCAGTGGACTACAGTAGATCCCAGTGGTCTACAGTAGATCCCAGTGGACTACAGTACATCCCACTGGACTACAGTAGATCCTAGTGGACTACGATAGATCCCAGTGGACTACAGTAGATCCCAGTGGACTACAGTACATCCCAGTGGTCTACAGTAGATCCCAGTGGTCTACAGTAGATCCAGTGGACTATAGTGGATCTCAGTGGTCCACAGTAGATCACAGTGGATTGCAATATATCTTAGTGGATTGCAGTAGATCCCAGTGGTTTATAGTACATCCCAGTGGGCTACAGTACACCCCGGTGGATTGCAGTAGATCCCGGTGGTCTATAGTAGATCCCAGTGGATTGCAGTAGAACCCAGTGGACTACAGTAGATCCCAGTGGATTGCAGTATTTCACAGTGGATTGTAGTAAATACCAATGGACTACAGTAGATCCCAGTGGTCTTCAGTAGATAATGGTAGATCCCAGTGGATAGCAATAGATCATAGCAGATCCCAGTAGACTACATAGATTACAGCGTCCTCTCTCCCTCCCTACAGATTAACAGAGTTTGAGGACACACCCACCAGTCAGCTGACCATCGATGAGTTCATGAAGGTAGATCTGGAGCAGGAATGTGATCCACCCTCCTTCACCGCCGCACAGCACAAAGCCAAGATGCAGCAGGTAGATCCCTCTGTCTCTGATTGGCCGGTGACAGATGAGTTCATCAATGGTCAGTGACCCAGCCAATCATCTTTCCTGTCCTCTTCTTCTGCAGCTAGAACATGAGCTGGCCAGGAAGCTGGATGAGGTCGAAGGTCAGTTTCTAACTCTGCCCAAGGATTCACACTTTAGAGAGCACTAAAAAAAAATCATTTAGGACACTTCAGAGGGAACTAAAGGGAGCATTTAGGACACTCCAGAGGGTACTAAAAGAATTATTTAGAACACTTCATAGAGCACTAAAATAAGCATTTAGGACACTTCAGAGGGAACTAAAGGGATCATTTAGGACACTCCAGAGGGTACTAAAAGAATTATTTAGAACACTTCATAGAGCACTAAAATAAGCATTTACGACACTTCAGAGGGAACTAAAGGGATCATTTAGGACACTCCAGAGGGTGCTAAAAGAATTATTTAGAACACTTCAGAGAGCACTAAAGGAAACAATTAGGACACTCCAGAGGGAACTAAAATAATCTTAATGCACTTCAGAGTAGGGCTGAACAATTTAAAAAATATATCTGTATGCAGATATTTTGACTGTTAATACAAGTGCAATATGATTTGTGATATTAGAGGGAATATTATATATATTTTTCATTAATGATCATTCTCATCATTTCATTTTCATTGAAAGGGATATTTAGGTGATTATGGTGTGATTTTCACAGTTATCTGTACCAGACAAAAATGTTTTTAAGTCTTGTTTGATACATTTCATGCCTCCTGCCATTTGAAAATTTAACTAGACCATATTGCAGTTTAGATCAAATTTGTTCTGTTCAGTCCTACTTCAGAGGGCACCAAAGGAAGGTGAACTGTTGAGGATATTAAAGGAGTTATTGAAGACACTTTAACGGACTAAAGCTTTCATCCTGTCCTGTCAGGAGAGATCAGCTGCTACAAAGACGAGATTGAAACTGAGCTGGAAAAGAGCCGACCTAAACTAAGAGGAATCTACGCCGCCTACGCCAAAGAAATCGGTCTGTACTGATTCTTAGTCAGCGGCGTCTTATTTCGACACCTGAAACATTTCAGAACTCTTTACTTTCTGGTTTTCAGACCCAGAGGACATCGAGACTTTGTCCTCGACCTCTGAACCCGAGGTGCCGGAGATCGAAGACGCCGAGCTCCAAGCTGCCGCCCAACACTTGACACAGAACTTCCTGTGTCAGGTGATCCAGGAGGAGGAGGGGCGGGGCAAGAAGACAGATGACAGTGAACAGGAGGCGGGGCCAGACAAGGATGGGGCGGGGCCTCAGCGTCAGGCTGCCCCTCTGGCTGTCATCTTGGGAAAGTTGCCAAGCGCCGCCAGTCTGAGCCTCCAACAGACCTTCCAGACCTTCAACGACTCAGAAACCGAGCAACCAGACGGTACGTTTTACATCATCATGACCTCATCATGGACTCATGGACAGGTGATAAACCTGTTTATTCAGATGGTCTGCTATTGTTTGTGGTGTTTTTACAGACAGTCAGTCAGAGAGTGGAGAGCTGGACCTGAAGGATATCGATGATCAGGAGATTGATAAAGTCAGTTCATTCGTCAGTCACTGCTGTATTGATCCGTCCAGCCTTGCAAAGGCACAACACAGTCACTAGATATTTACTTCATCTCTTTAGTTATCCATTTTACTGAATAAACTAACTGTGCTGTCTTCTTATTTACTTCTTGATTTTTTTGCTGCAGTACATCCTGAATGATCGGGAAGTCCAGGTGAAGACGGAGCTGTGGATGAAACAGAACGCAGAATACCTGAAAGAGCAGAAAGGTCAGCGAAGGGTCTTCACCATCTTCACCATCATTTGTGATGGTTGATTTGTGATTGATTTGTGATTGACTGTTTGTGTTTTCAGAGAAAGAAGAGAGGATCAGGAAAGAGAAAGAACAGGGGACGTATAAAGAGAAGGTGAGTGTGTTTGTGAGGAACAGGGTCTCCCAGCCTGGAGTCCAGGGGCTGTCCTGGGCTCATCAAAGATCAAGACTGGATTATTAATAGTTTATTTAGTATTTATAGTAAAACTATCAGTAGTAGTAAAACTATTAAATAACTGTAAAAGTATTAATAGTAATAAAACTTTATAGCAAAACTATCAATAGTAGTAAAACTATGTGACGTAAAACTATTAATAGTAAAACCATCAACGATTTATCTTAAAACTATCAATAGAAGTAAAACTATCTGAAGTAAAACAATTGATTGTAAAACTATTAATATTAATAGTAAAGCTATTAATAAAGTACAGTAAAAGTCCTGCATTCAAATGTTTACTAGTAAATAAAGTAATGAACTTTAATCTGTTTCCAGCCAAAGAAGTCCAAGAAGAAGAAGGAGCAGATCCAGGCGTCGACAGCGGGCGAGGCGATAGAGAGGATGCTGGAGAAGAAGAAGATCTCCAGTAAGATCAACTACGACGTCCTCAGAGACCTGAACAGCAGGGGGACAGGAAGTGGGGGGGGCAGCAGTCCCAGCAGAGCGTCCTCCGAAGCCCCCGACACCGCCTCCGCTGGCACACGGAGACGACTCAACCGCCGCCGCCGCAGGAAGACCAGCGATGCAAACCGAGACCTGGCCGCTACCACCAGCATGATGGGAAAGAGGTACCTTCAGTTTTATGGACCACACAATCAATTGATTGATTGAGAAAATAAGCAAAATTTAAATCGATGATGAAAATATGTTGTTTTTTTATGTTTTCAGGGTACGCCTCCTCCTATCTTCCACATCAAAGAAGAAGAAAACAGCCGTCCAGGTGAGCGACCATACCCGACTCTACCTGTCGCACCTGCTCCTGCTCGATAGATGGACATATTATATATAAACATGTATTATATACACACATACTATATGTTATACAACATATTATTTACATACATATATTATACATATATTATATACATACATGTCATTACACAACATATCATACATACAAACATATATTATACAACATATCATTATATACATACGTTTGAATACATCATTCATATCCTATTTTAAACTTGATGTGTTTCACCTCTCAGGCAGAAACCACTGTCACCATGACAACAGATGCACCGGCAGAAAGTGCATCTGCAACGACTCCTGTCCCTGAACCAGACACCAGCTCCATCCCCACTGCTACGGCCACTGTGGTGGAGGAGGAGGAGGAGGAGGTGGAGGAGGAGGGGGAGTGTGTCAGTGCTCTGCAGCTTGTAGGAGGTAAGTCCAGACTTTTATTCTGAAAAAAACAGAGGAAGGAGAGGTCATAGACACACATCAGAGATTAAGTTTAGAAAATAACGATTCATCTACTTTCTCCTGAAGTGGAGCCTTCCTCATGGTCATCTTCATAGACATTTATACATAGACAATGCATTGGACGCTTCAGCCTGTTGCAGCAATATGTCAACGTGGGCGACATATTGGACAAGGCAATACTGGCCTGTTACCCTATGCAAGTGAACAGGGGAGCTGCCGTTTTTCTAGATAAAAAACACTGTAACGTCGATATTTCTCAACCAATTTCAATGAGTCGTTATTATATTAAAGTGTTTATGATATAAGAATAACAGGCAAATAGTACATAGATAAATAGAGGTAACAATAAATATTTGTATATTAATATCAGTTAGGGTTCAAATTAATGAAATAATTGTGATAATACAGCAATTATAAAAAGCAAAATCTATTAGCATAATTGTTAACCAAGACAAGCCATCAGCTTTATTGTTTTCAGTATTAGACATTGTTTTTAATATGTATCGTATGTTTCATGTTTTAAACACAATACCATGTTAGGAACATCAGTAAGATTAACTTATATCAATTAGCTAACAATAATAAATATTAGCTAGCTCTTATCTCTTACAGAAGCAAACATCTTCTAAAGATGTAACGTTAACTTGGACAGATGATAATGTGAAAGATGCTTAAAGGAAAATTCATAAATATCTACTGTAGTAACTGATTGAATCCACCATATCGAAGGACAGACCAGTGATCCATGAACCGGATGTAGTGACGGTAACATATTTAACAGTTTTTCACCAAGATCTTTGGGAAAAGAACAAAAGATTTGTAACGTCACAACATTCCTCCTTGTAGATCATAAATGTTTGAATATAAATCGACTCGTTGAAATTGGTTGAGAAATATAGACGTTTTAGTACTTTTTTATCCAGAAAAAAACGACAGCTCCTCCGTTCACTTGTATAGGTTTACAGGCCAGTATTGCCTTGTCCAATATGGCGCCCATGTTGCCATATCACTGCAATGGGCTGGCATCGATTGGATAGACGAATCCAAACTAACTCTTTAAAACACCAAACACCAGCAGTAGACCCACAACTCTGTGTTCTGAGAGGTTAAATTACTGTTTTTATGAATGGAGTCTGGTGTCTTTGGAGACAGCAATATAACAGCTTCAGTTCCCCATCAGAAAGGGCTGTCTGACAGTGAGGTAAACTGGTGAAAATATTCAAAATACTGAGTCTAAAATGCTGTACATCCACAAAAGTACATTGCTGCACTCCAAACTCCATCTACTGGAGGTAATACTGTCAACAATCACACTGAAAAACACCACCGCTATCCCTTTAACCCTGTACTTCATTCAGGAGGTTGAAGCTAGCTAGCTTAGCCTGCTAACTTTATTGACGTAATACATACATACGACGTAAACCTTTAACACCGAAGTACGAATAAAGTTTTTTAGACAGTAAAGTTTGAATTTAAGTGGTAACAAACTAAATGAGTCAAACTGTGAGTGCAGTCTGGTGATAAATACAATGACGCTGTTTCCTGTCAGGCTTTACTAGACTGACTGATTGATTGATTGATTGATTGTGTTTTCCAGATTATGGCTGTGAGGTGGAGGAGGAGGAAGTCTTCTAGCGCCGTCCTGCTGACCTTTGACCTCCAGTGAATTAACTCTCCGTCCGGTTAGACTGAGGCAGCTCCATTGAGGCGGATCAATGTTACAGAAATCAATAACCAATATTAGTGATCCAGTTATAATTATATATAACTATATAATTATATATATATATATAATATTTATATATATAATTATCATTGAAAAAATCATGGAAAAAAGTATCACTGACATCATTTTGAATGTTTTTAATTGATCAGTGATTGTTTAAATGGATTTCATAACACTGAGCGTCTCATGTTCATATTGTAAAAAACTGAAGTTGTGGCGTTTAGATGTTTGTGTGTTTTTATATCCGTCTGTATGAATGTAAATATGAACGTTCACATTCCTGTAAAATATGAAATCATTTCGACTTCGAACAGCTTTAATGCAGTTTTAACAGTTTTTAGTGTTTTTCTTGTGCATTTTTGTTGTAAATGAACGTGTGTACTTTATGTATTTTAACTTTGTGTTTGTTGTTCCTGATGAGGTCAAATATTATAATGTTCTGAAAAAAAGAAAACTGAGAGAATAAAAAACTCCGGAAGTAGAAATATGCTATGTTATCATAATTTCAGTAAATCACATTTTATTTTGCTGCTTTGATGTCAGTAATCCTGATGACAGGAAAACAGAAACTATCCAAACTTTATTCACACAATGATTTGCCCACATACAACGCACCAAACTTAAAGGACTGTTTTGTTTAGCTGGTACTTTTTTGTGTGTTTTTTTTACTTTTGATAGCTAACAATTTCCACTGCTTCCAGTCTTTGTGCTAAGCTAGGCTCACATTTTCCCCTGCCTCCAGTCTTTAAGCTTAGCAAAGCTAACATTTTCCCCTGCTTCCAGTCTTTGTGCTAAGCTAGGCTCACATTTTCCCCTGCCTCCAGTCTTTAAGCTAAGCTAGGCTAACATATTCCCCTGCTTCCAGTCTTTAAGCTTAGCTAGGCTAACATTTTCCCCTGCTTCCAGTTTTCATGCTATGCTAGGCTAACATTTTCCTCTGCTTCCAGACTTCGTGCTAAGCTAGGCTAACCACGCACTGAGCCTCCAGGACGCCTCCCTGAGGGACTCCATGTGTTACTGAAGGATTAAACTGGTGAACTGTTCCTTTAAGCGGGTGTCATGACACAGTCAGCCTGTCAGACGAACTCCAGGGTTGGGAGTCCCTCAGTATCCAAACGTCTGTTTGATTGCGGAGAAGTAGAACCGGGTCCAGCCCTCCCTGGTGGAGTCCTCCTCTGCCGCTGGGACTCCTCGACACTCCATCCTCAGCTCCGTCTCATCTCCTCGGTCCTCCAGTTCCAGACTGATGGTGGCATAGTGCTCTGGTGGAGAGACAACAGACAAAGCTTCGATGTCAGATTGTCTCTGAAAGTATCATGACATGGTCGCAGGAAGACGTACCGCTAGGCCACGTCCTGAACCGCCACCTCATCTCGATCCTCTGGTTCGGTACCTGCAGGGAGGAGAAATAGTCTGGTTACCATAGTGACATGACAACTCACCACTGTTTGTCTGAGAAGCTGTAACCTCACCAGCTGTGTGAACTCTCCGCTGACACTCCCGTCCAACATCTGGAACCTCCCTCCACGCCGACCGTCCACCACCGCTGACGAGCGTGTAAACACCTGCACAAACTACAGCGAGGATTACCTGCAGTAATACTACAATACTGTAGTACTACTATAATACTGTGGTATTACACCACTGAGAATGTTAACACCTGCATAACCTACAGAGAGGGTTACCTGCAGTACTATGTCTGTCCTGGTTTTAGCCTGGTCTGTCCTGGTTTTGGCTTGGTATTAGCCTGATCTGTCCTGGTTTGGCCTGGTTTTAACCTGTTCTATCCTGGTTTGGTTCAGTTTAATCCTGGTCTTTCCTGGTTTTGCCTGGTTTTAGGCTGACCTGTCCTAGTTTTGGCCTGGTTCTAGCCTGGTCTTTCCTGGTTTTAGGCTGGTTATAGCATAATTTTTCCTGGTTTTAGCCTGGCCTGTCCCGGGTTGGCCTGGTCTGGCCTGGTGTGGTACCTCCTGGCTGATGAAGGTCCTGTACAGCTCATCAGGGGATGTTTGAAAGGTTTCCTTCAGATTAAAGGTGCAGGTTGAGATCCGAACACCTGTGAGGCAGGGGGCGGGGCTAGATGAGCACCTGGGGATGGAGCTTTTCTGTAGGAGAATACAAAGAGGTCAGAGGTCACGTCCACACCTGACTCACCTGAATATCTGCATGTTGGTTTGACTAAAGTCTACCAGAGGTTTACTGGTCTGGATCTGGTTCTTCTGGGTCTGAGATTGAGGCAGCTCTGGTTGGTCAACGGTGGGAAGGATCATCCCCTGACTGAACTCTGTGAGGTCAGAGGTAACTCAGGTTACCACAGGGATCATCACTGATGGATTAGTCCCGATGCATTCTGGGTAACAGACCTGATTTAAGCTGATGGACAAACTCGCCCAGAACTCTCCGGACCTCCTGAACACCGCTTTTCTTCATGAGGCCAAGGAGCGGCGTGTCAGGCTGGTCTTTACAAAGGGACACTGAGATCTGAATGGGAATATTGCAGTCAGTTTGATCATCAATACAACAATCCCTGCCGTGATCAATACAGTCATCGTGATGATCAGGAACAGGAAGTTGTTGACTCACATCAAGGTCGTCCATGTCGTTCTCGTCTGACAGATTGGACACGTCAACAGTTCCTCTGTACTTCACACCACTGCTGGACGTTCCTGTTGATAGCATACAGTTTGCATCACAGTAGAAGACCAAAGGTTTATAATAAGAACCACTTGTTTTATCTACTGTATATGCTTCAACATGGGGTGAGCTTGTTTCTGCCGTTGGTAGACTACATGGCCTACGAGGATGGAGGACGAGAACTGGAGTAGAACCCTATGTATATCTGGGACTAGAATCCTTAGGACAACTGAGGTTACAACCCTTAGGACACCTGGGACTAGAACCCTTACAACATCTGGAGTAGAACCCTTAGGACATCTGGGACCAGATATCTGAAGTAGAACCTGTAGGACATCTGGGACTAGAACCCTTAGGACATCTGGAGTGGCACCCTTACAGCATCTGGGACTAAAACCCATAAGACATCTGGAACTGGAATGATTACGACATCTAGAGTAGAACCCTTAGGACATCTGGGACCAGATATCTGAAGTAGAACCTGTAGGACATCTGGAGTGGCACCCTTACAGCATCTGGGACTAAAACCCATAAGACATCTGGAACTGGAATGATTACGACATCTAGAGTAGAACCCTTAGGACATCTGGGACCAGATATCTGAAGTAGAACCTGTAGGACATCTGGAGTGGCACCCTTACAGCATCTGGGACTAAAACCCATAAGACATCTGGAACTGGAATGATTACGACATCTAGAGTAGAACCCTTAGGACATCTGGGACCAGATATCTGAAGTAGAACCTGTAGGACATCTGGGACTAGAACCCTTAGGACATCTGGAGTGGCACCCTTACAGCATCTGGGACTAAAACCCATAAGACATCTGGAACTGGAATGATTACGACATCTAGAGTAGAACCCTTAGGACATCTGGGACCAGATATCTGAAGTAGAACCTGTAGGACATCTGGAGTGGCACCCTTACAGCATCTGGGACTAAAACCCATAAGACATCTGGAACTGGAATGATTACGACATCTAGAGTAGAACCCTTAGGACATCTGGGACCAGATATCTGAAGTAGAACCTGTAGGACATCTGGAGTGGCACCCTTACAGCATCTGGGACTAAAACCCATAAGACATCTGGAACTGGAATGATTACGACATCTAGAGTAGAACCCTTAGGACATCTGGGACCAGATATCTGAAGTAGAACCTGTAGGACATCTGGAGTGGCACCCTTACAGCATCTGGGACTAAAACCCATAAGACATCTGGAACTGGAATGATTACGACATCTAGAGTAGAACCCTTAGGACATCTGGGACCAGATATCTGAAGTAGAACCTGTGGGACATCTGGGACTAGAACCCTTAGGACATCTGGAGTGGCACCCTTACAGCATCTGGGACTAAAACCCATAAGACATCTGGAACTGGAATGATTACGACATCTAGAGTAGAACCCTTAGGACATCTGGGACCAGATATCTGAAGTAGAACCTGTAGGACATCTGGAGTGGCACCCTTACAGCATCTGGGACTAAAACCCATAAGACATCTGGAACTGGAATGATTACGACATCTAGAGTAGAACCCTTAGGACATCTGGGACCAGATATCTGAAGTAGAACCTGTAGGACATCTGGGACTAGAACCCTTAGGACATCTGGAGTGGCACCCTTACAGCATCTGGGACTAAAACCCATAAGACATCTGGAACTGGAATGATTACGACATCTAGAGTAGAACCCTTAGGACATCTGGGACCAGATATCTGAAGTAGAACCTGTAGGACATCTGGAGTGGCACCCTTACAGCATCTGGGACTAAAACCCATAAGACATCTGGAACTGGAATGATTACGACATCTAGAGTAGAACCCTTAGGACATCTGGGACCAGATATCTGAAGTAGAACCTGTAGGATATCTGGAGTGGCACCCTTACAGCATCTGGGACTAAAACCCATAAGACATCTGGAACTGGAATGATTACGACATCTAGAGTAGAACCCTTAGGACATCTGGGACCAGATATCTGAAGTAGAACCTGTAGGACATCTGGAGTGGCACCCTTACAGCATCTGGGACTAAAACCCATAAGACATCTGGAACTGGAATGATTACGACATCTAGAGTAGAACCCTTAGGACATCTGGGACCAGATATCTGAAGTAGAACCTGTAGGACATCTGGAGTGGCACCCTTACAGCATCTGGGACTAAAACCCATAAGACATCTGGAACTGGAATGATTACGACATCTAGAGTAGAACCCTTAGGACATCTGGGACCAGATATCTGAAGTACAACCTGTGGGACATCTGGGACTAGAACCCTTAGGACATCTGGAGTGGCACCCTTACAGCATCTGGGACTAAAACCCATAAGACATCTGGAACTGGAATGATTACGACATCTAGAGTAGAACCCTTAGGACATCTGGGACCAGATATCTGAAGTAGAACCTGTAGGACATCTGGAGTGGCACCCTTACAGCATCTGGGACTAAAACCCATAAGACATCTGGAACTGGAATGATTACGACATCTAGAGTAGAACCCTTAGGACATCTGGGACCAGATATCTGAAGTAGAACCTGTAGGACATCTGGAGTGGCACCCTTACAGCATCTGGGACTAAAACCCATAAGACATCTGGAACTGGAATGATTACGACATCTAGAGTAGAACCCTTAGGACATCTGGGACCAGATATCTGAAGTAGAACCTGTAGGACATCTGGGACTAGAACCCTTAGGACATCTGGAGTGGCACCCTTACAGCATCTGGGACTAAAACCCATAAGACATCTGGAACTGGAATGATTACGACATCTAGAGTAGAACCCTTAGGACATCTGGGACCAGATATCTGAAGTAGAACCTGTAGGACATCTGGAGTGGCACCCTTACAGCATCTGGGACTAAAACCCATAAGACATCTGGAACTGGAATGATTACGACATCTAGAGTAGAACCCTTAGGACATCTGGGACCAGATATCTGAAGTAGAACCTGTAGGACATCTGGAGTGGCACCCTTACAGCATCTGGGACTAAAACCCATAAGACATCTGGAACTGGAATGATTACGACATCTAGAGTAGAACCCTTAGGACATCTGGGACCAGATATCTGAAGTAGAACCTGTAGGACATCTGGGACTAGAACCCTTAGGACATCTGGAGTGGCACCCTTACAGCATCTGGGACTAAAACCCATAAGACATCTGGAACTGGAATGATTACGACATCTAGAGTAGAACCCTTAGGACATCTGGGACCAGATATCTGAAGTAGAACCTGTAGGACATCTGGAGTGGCACCCTTACAGCATCTGGGACTAAAACCCATAAGACATCTGGAACTGGAATGATTACGACATCTAGAGTAGAACCCTTAGGACATCTGGGACCAGATATCTGAAGTAGAACCTGTAGGATATCTGGAGTGGCACCCTTACAGCATCTGGGACTAAAACCCATAAGACATCTGGAACTGGAATGATTACGACATCTAGAGTAGAACCCTTAGGACATCTGGGACCAGATATCTGAAGTAGAACCTGTAGGACATCTGGAGTGGCACCCTTACAGCATCTGGGACTAAAACCCATAAGACATCTGAAACTGGAACCCTTACGACATCTAGAGTAGAACCCATTGGACACCTGGGACCAGATATCTGGAGTAGAACCCGTAGGACATCTGGGACTAGGACCCTTAGGACATCTGGAGTAGCACCCTTAGGGCATCTGGGACTAAAACCCATAGAACATCTGGGACTAGAACACATAGGACATCTGCGACTAGAACACATGATATCTGGGACTAGAGCCCTTAGGACATCTGGGACGAGGACCCTTGGAACATGTGGGACAAGAACCCTTGGGACATCTGGGACTAGGACACTTAGGACATTTAAGACTAGAACCCTTGGGACATGTGGGTCTGGGACTGTGGTGTCATCAGTGTGATGTCACCACAGACTGACATCATCAGATACATCATCACTGACCCAGCCAGCTGGCCCTCAGCTGCCACTCGTAGAAGAAGAAGAGTTTTCCTCGGCGGTTGTTGATGGAAGATTCTCCCTCCAGTTTGTTGACCTCCGTCAGCTGACTGACACCCTCTGGTCCCTCCACCCGAACCCCCAACAGCAGCTGACGGAGGCGCTCTGATGACCAGCTGCTGACATCACGCTCCGTCCTGAGGAGGTCATACAGGAGAGGATGAGGAGGAGGAGAAAGAGGAAGAAGAGGAGGTGGAGGAGGAAGAAGAGGAGGAAGAAGTGGAGGAGGATGATGACAAAGAGAGGGGGCAGTGGAGGAGGAGGATGAGGAAGTGGAGGAGGAGCAGGAAGTGGAGGTGGATGAAGAAGAGGAAGAGGAGGAGGAGTAGGAAGTGAGGTGGAGTATGAAGTGGAGAAAGAAGATGAGAAAGTGGAGGAGAAGGATGAGGAAGTGGAGGAGGAAGAAGTGAAGGAGGATAACGAGGGAGAAGAGGGCGATGAAGAAGAGAGGAGGAAGAGGAGAGAAGGAAGAGGAGATGAAGACTGTGGGTATCAGCCTGCTGATGCACTTCTCCTCCCTTCTATCTGTCTTCCTGGTCGGTTTAAAAAGAGCATTTATAACAGAGTGATGGGTGGTGGAGCCAGAGCTTCCTTCATACTGATTGGTTTAAAATAGAAATAGAAAGAAGTGATGGGTGGTGGAGCCAGACCTTCCTTCATGCTGATTGGTTTAAAATAGAAATAGAAAGAAGTGATGGGTGGTGGAGCCAGACCTTCCTTCATGCTGATTGGTTTAAAATAGAAATAGAAAGAAGTGATGGGTGGTGGAGCCAGACCTTCCTTCATGCTGATTGGTTTAAAATAGAAATAGAAAGAAGTGATGGGTGGTGGAGCCAGACCTTCCTTCATGCTGATTGGTTTAAAATAGAAATAGAAAGAAGTGATGGGTGGTGGAGCCAGACCTTCCTTCATGCTGATTGGTTTAAAATAGAAATAGAAAGAAGTGATGGGTGGTGGAGCCAGAGCTTCCTTCATACTGATTGGTTTAAAATAGAAATAGAAAGAAGTGATGGGTGGTGGAGCCAGAGCTTCCTTCATGCTGATTGGTTTAAAATAGAAATAGAAAGAAGTGATGGGTGGAGGAGCCAGAGCTTCCTTCATACTGATTGGTTTAAAATAGAAATAGAAAGAAGTGATGGGTGGTGGAGCCAGAGCTTCCGTTAGTGCTGACGCAGCACTGTGGAGACACGTCTGGCTATGTGAGTCTACTGAACAGGTGAACCCTGGCCGCCATGTGGCCTCACATACATCAACCAGAGCTCCGCCCCCTCTCTGACATCCCATCAGGCCGTCTAAAAATATCTGAACAGCTGAACCTGCTGGAGGATCCAATAACACACTGTAACACACACAATAACACACAGATTCTTCTGGACTCTGGTTGATGCTGCATCAGTTAACTGATCCACTGTATGAAAAGACTGCTGACACATCTCCACTTCCTCCCGCTGTACAAACGTGAAGCCCAAACATCCGGATACGGGAGCCGCCATCTTGAGATGTTGACGTCATTTGGAGCCACAGTTTCTGAAGTAGTAATCGGGGGGTGGAGTTGCTAGGTTAGCACCACGCTAGCTGTTTGGCTAGAAAGACACAACTAATCATAATACCTCTATAACTGCATTTATGATCAAACTGACAAACGTTCTATTACACAGACTGGTGATGGTTATTAAAGTTAAAGTTACATCTCCTCTCTGAGCTATACTGCAACCAGCCAACAGGGGGCGATCCAGATGTTTTAGCTTCACTTTACAGGAGCTGTCATGTTGTCCGTCTGTGGTTCAGATACTCACAAATGATTATAAAGCGCAGCTGAAGTTTGATTGTTTTAGTTTTTACATTTTTTTTTTACAAGTTTTAAACTTTCATCTATCAGATGTTTCAGTTTCTTCTCTGTGATCCACTTAAAAGACATGAAAATAACAACAACAACAACAACAACAATAATAATTATAATAATAACAGACCAGTGCCAGTTGTTGACGTTGGTTCCATCGGCTCTCTGCTCAACGATCCATCGAGGATCTCCTTCACCCCATTTAGCCATCAGTACTAAGTACTACTGACTGAAGTAGTTAGTAGTTATACTGCTGTATTTACTCTAATATGTTCTACTGTATTTACTGTACTATTAGTGCTCTATTTACAGTACTATTACTGCAATATTTACTGTACTATTACTGCTGTATTTATTGTACTATTACTGCTGCATTAACTGCTGTACTTACTGCTCTTGTACCGTGATAAACTGTCTTTAAACGTCTCCTGTGAGTCTCTGACTCTGAAACTTAAAACCAGTCTAACTACTTCCTCTAATACCTTTCAAAGTAAAACAACACAAACTTCTTTTCTTCTGCACAAAAGCTAAAAGCAAATAAATCTTGAGTTTGCATTTTAAAGTTTATTAATATTTGACTTTAAGAAATAAAATTTGAAGTAAAGCCGGAGCTTTCAGCTGATAACAACCACCCTGCCGGTGTTAACTACAACTCCCAGTATCCACCGCGCGGCCGGAAGCCGTAGAGCCTCCGTCAGAGAAGAAGAGGAGCAGCTGCAGCAGAAGGTAAAAAACAGCTGATCGATTATCAGTTTTAATCCCAATACCTGTTGGGTCAATGAAACGGTTATATGTCCGCGTGTGGTGACGTTACTGTTCCCGCCGTTTGACAGCGTGAAACAAAGAGTTACATCCGGTTTAAACTCTGACGTATCTGTTAGCCTGCTAGCACGCTAACCAGCTTCCTGCTGTCAGGCAAACAAACTACACTGACTACTACACAAAATACACACAAATACAGTCATTATACTGACAAAATATACACAATACACACAATAAATACACTAACACTACACTCATTATGCTGAAATACACACACTATACAGGTCCACAGCCAGGTGGAACAGCTGACATGTTTTTAACACTGACAGCATTTTCCAACCAAAATAATACGAAATGTACATTTTAACAAAACCGGTGCAGCATTTAAACAACAGTTTTCAAAGGTTTCTCAAATGCTCATTTGTGACTGATCCTAAAATCTTATATTTATATGAAGGTATTATTATTATTATTATATATTATGGTAGAGCTGCTCTGTCTGTCAGCAGCCATCAGCTATAGAACACTGTACAGGTGAGAGGAGCCAGTCATAACGTATCTGCTGGGTGTCCAGATGATGAAGAGTAGAACAGATGAGGAAGACTATTGGAACAGCTCCAAGTTTAAAGCCTTCACCTTCGACGATGAAGATGATGAGTTCAGCAGGGTAAGACCTAAACCAACACACACCTGTTCAGCTAAACACCTGTCCATCACTGCACCTGTGTGACCTTCAGGTGACGTTGTGTTTGTCAGTTAAAAGAGTCAAAGCAGGCGGTGAACAGCATCCGCCGCCTGGTGGAGGAAGACGATGATGAAGATGAGGTGGAGAAGGTCAGCTGGAGTGGAGAGCCTGTTGGGAGTGAGACACCCTTACTCTTGTTGTCATTAAACACCTTTGGAGAAACTGAGCTGTGATTGGCTGCAGGGTGTGGATCATTCTCCTGTGTCTCTTCAGGTATCTCCTGGTCGGTCAGTGAGACGGCAGCATCCAATCAGAGGACAGAAAGAGAGCCCGCCTTCCCCAGAATCAACGCTGACGCAGCAACAATCAGCAAGAGTCACTCAGGATACTCTCTGAGCTCGCTGTTCAAAGGTGAGACAGGGGGTACAGTTGAGACTGGTGGACAGGTGGTAGACAGGTGATGGACAGGTGAGACAGGTGACCCAGCTATCAGGTGTCTCAGGAACATGATTGAAACACACTGAAGGTTGAATTTGTTTCTCTGCAGGAAAAACTAGAGGAGGAAACTTCCAGTCGTTCACTGACTGTGAGTCTGAACTACTCTCTGAGTGAGTGAGTGAGTGAATGAATGGATAAGTGAACAAATTACTTAATGAGTGAGTGCATGAATTGATGAATGAATGAGTAAGACTGACTTTTTTTTTTCTTTCTGTGTTTTAGCATTCAGTGATTCATCTGTCAGGCTCTACGCTCCAGAACTCCGAAAACCCAAATCTGAATACAAGGTAGCAATGACTAATAATCTGATTACAGACTGAAAATCTGATTAAAGACTGATTATCTGATTAAAGACTGGTAATCTGATTAAAAAATGATAATTCCATTAAAGACTGATTATCTGATTAAGGATTGGTAATCTTATTAAAGACTGACAATCTAATTTGAAACTGATAGTATGATTATAGACTGATATTCTGATTAAAGACTTGTAATCTGATTACATTTGAGGCCTGTGAGGCTGCTAATCAGATTTTGTTTTTCTGGTGTATTAATGATGATGTCATCATGTTGTGATGTCAGGATTATGTCAGTGATTGGTCGCCTGAGGAAACGGTTCAGAGAATGCAACAAGGAAAGGTAACACACCTGTCTGTGGCTGTATTTATACCACACTGTATCTATAGACTGTAATACCACACTGTATATATAGACTGTATTTATACACTGTTAATATCACACTGTATCTATAGACTGTAATACCACACTGTATATATAGACTGTATTTATACACTGTTAATACCACACTGTATCTATAGACTGTAATACCACACTGTATATATACTGTATTTATACACTGTTAATACCACACTGTATCTATAGACTGTAATACCACACTGTATCTATAGACTGTAATACCACACTGTATATATAGACTGTATTTATACACTGTTAATACCACACTGTATCTATAGACTGTAATACCACACTGTATTTAAAGACTGTATTTATACACTGTTAATACCACACTGTATCTATAGACTATAATACTACACTGTATCTATAGACTGTATTTATATACTGTTAATACCACACTGTATCTATAGACTGTAATACCACACTGTATTTATATATCGCAATACGAATGAAATGATATATAAAATGAATTTTATATATATATCTATATATATATATCTATATATATATATATATATATATATATATATATATATATATATATATATATATATATATATATATATATATATATATATATATATATATATATATATAGTATCATTGTGGTAGGTATTGTCGTGTATAAATACAGTTTAGTTTATACTGTAGTGTAGTATCAGATTGTAGTATCAGTGTATACAGTGTATTACTGTGTGCGTTTCAGGCTGTGTCTCTGGAGAAGTTTCGTTCTCTTCAGGACAAACTGCTGCTCCTGGATTACGCCGTCGCTGCACATGATGGAAACGTCATCACTGCTGTAATTTTATTTAGAATCTGATCACAGCATTATGAATATATACACTTAATCTATATAATTAATAATATAAACAACTTGACAATGTTTTTGTCCTTTCAGGTTTTAATTTATTTAAAGAGGACTCTGAGTAAAGGTGAGCCCGCTGGTTCAGCCTCCTGGATCAGTCAGACCTTTATTAAAGTTGTCTGAATAATAATCTGAATACTGGATCGGTCAGACCTGGTCCTGACTGCTGGATTAGTCAGACTTGGTCCTGACTCCTGGATCAGTCAGACCTGGTCCAGACTCCTGGATTGGTCAGACCTGGTCCTGGATCAGTCAGACCTGGTCCTGACTGCTGGATTAGTTAGATTTATTCCAAATGTATATAATTACATATAATTATATAATTACATATATATGCTACGCATATACAATACACCTGGTCCTGGATTAGTCAGACCTGGTGTTATTGACTCTTTGTGTTTTCCTGCTCAGAGGTTTTGTTTCGGGAGCTGGAGTCCAGACAGACGGCTCTGAGACATTTGATCCACTATCTGACTGAAACCAGAGACCAGAGGCTGCTGCTGGAGCTGTTCAGGTCTCTGCTCATACCTCTACCTGTATCTGTGTACACCTGGACAAACCTGGTTTAATGTACATGTATATTTCTGATGTGTTTTCTTCTTCTGCCCCTCCTCAGAGCTCTGGGCAGGACGGAGGATGTGGCGGTACGTACAACACACTACTAACACACCCACAGTACGCAGTTCTAGTACACACCTAAAGTATCAGTGGTACACATCAGACTGGCTGGAAGCTGATGTAATTTCCTGTCTGTTTCCATGGTGACAGCTGCTGCAGTATAAAGAACACCTGAGCATCGCTGATGAAAACAAGAGGCGTGATTTCCTGAAGAGCTGCATCAGGTGAGTGACTCCTGCTGGCAGCTGTACTCCAAGGATACAAATACTATGAACTGATGAAGTTTACTGACTTTACTCTGACATGTATACAAATACACATTTTATTGAAAGTCAAGCATTGTAATGACGTGGACACCACCATTAAGTTTCTCTCTGTGGCTGTTTGTTGTTTATTGTCTGATAAAATTTGTTTGTTTGTTTGTTTGTTTGTTTGTTTGTCTCCAGTCTTCCATTTTCTCCAGAAGATTCTGCTCATGTTCAGGATCACTACACTCTGCTGGAGAGACAAGTTATCATCGAGGTCTGGAAGACGCAGAACCAGTTTCAAGCAGTTTACATTGCTTTAGACCAGCCTAAAACCAGTATTAATTGTTTCGTTTGAACCAGTTTCGTTAACCTAAAACCGGTATTAGTTGTGTTTAGATTAACCAAGTTTAGCCAGCCTTAAACCAGTATTAGTTGTGTTTGATTGACGGTCATGATGATGACGTCAATCTACTGACCAGTGATTGTTATTGTCAGTCATTCTGAATGTAGTTCAAAATACCCAGGACTCATTTAGGTGCTAACCCAGTTTCACTCCAGTTTAATCCCAGTTTTCTGCCTGTGTTGTTTCCAGACAGCTGACCGACAGGCTGAGCGTGGAGGGAAGGTGGAAATCTTCCAGAAGTTTCCCAGACGAGCTTCGATCCTCAACATGCCACTGATCACAACACTGTACTACTGCTGCTTCTACCACTACACCGAGTCTGAGGTTAGTCTGAGTTTAACTAAACCAGTCTGAGGTTAGTCTGAGTTTAACTAAACCAGTCCAGACTGCTGCTTCTACCACTACACTGAGTCTGAGGTTAGTCTGAGTTTAACTAAACCAGTCCATACTGCTGCTTCTACCACTACACTGAGTCTGAGGTTAGTCTGAGTTTAACTAAACCAGTCCAGACTGCTGCTTCTACCACTACAACAAGTCTGAGGTTAGTCTGAGTTTAACTAAACCAGTGGGTACTTAAAGTGATTAAACTGAGCCAGATTATTTAAATCAGTTTAATTGAACCAGATTATTTAAACCAGTTTAGTTGAGCCAGTTACATTGAACCAGACTAGTTGAACCAATTTAGTTGAATCATTTAAACCAGTTAAATTGAACCAGTTTAGTTGAACCAGATCATATGAACCTGTTTAGTTAAACCAGATCAGTTAAACCAGTTGAACTGAACCAGATCATTTAAAGCAGTTTATTTGATCTGTTTTCTTTCTGTTTGCAGGGAACCTACAGCAGTCCGCTGAACATCCGTCAGACCTTCAAGGTGTGAAAAGACGTTCTTTAAACATATTACATGTAAACTTTGTCTCCTTAGTCGCTCATCTGGTTGACCTTTGACCTCAGATTTCGGAAAAGCAGTACTTTGTGACGGCGTTGGCGGCGCGGGCGAAGCTGAAGGCGTGGTTGGATGTGGACGCTTTGTTCACCAGCAGGAACTGGCTTGGCTTCACCAGGAAAAAATCACCGCTCAGCTTCCAAGGAGTCGTCGACATCCTGCAGAAAAACTCTGCCCCCACACAGGTGAGAGGGGCGGGGCCAAACTAACATGACCACAAATGGAAAATAAAAACAGTTCTTATGAAGGTGTTTGAGAACACCTTTGACAGGTGTGCTATTTAGCTGATGCCCACAATGTACATCAGATATGTCAGCCCAGGACAAACATTTTGTCCTCTGTGTATGTGCAGCATTTGATTGATAGGTGTACCATTTTATTGACAGGTGTATCATTTGATTGACAGGTGCTGCAGGACTACGTGGCGCTAGTTGATGATGCGGAGCTCAGGATCACTTTGGCTCAGAAACATAAATGTCACGACATCGTCATCAACGTGAGACTGTTTACATTGAAACTGCTCTCTGATTGGATGATTATTTTAATTTAAATTTGAATTGTTGTGATGTCATGATGACCGGTGTGTCTCTGGGCCAATCAGACATACCGGGACCTGAAGGACCGGCAGCAGTTGCTAGGATACCGGGGGAAGGTGGAGAGAGGATCGGCAGAGGAGAGGAAGATCGACGAGCTGCTCAACAATACGGTGAGGAGGAGGAGGAGGAGGAGGAGGAGGAGGAGGAGGAGGAGGAAGGGGGGGTCATCTTCATCATGTGACCTGACTCATGGTTTTTATCTTCTCTTTCAGCAAATCCGGTGGAAGAACTGATGATCTCATTTCAACTAAAGACTTTTACTTTGAAACAAAAGAGGCTGCTTCCTGTGTGAAGAGAAGAGCTGTCACTATGACAACATGAGAGTTCAGTCTGAACACATCTGCTTCAGTCTCATTGGTCAACGAGGGGAGACTTTCGTTTGACTCCGCCCACAGATCACAGGGTGGGTGGGGCTTATATTTCTGCTGAGTCATCGCTACAACATTCCTCTTGATTTTATAAATATGAATGTAAAAACAATTAAAAACATTATTTAAATGATTTGAGTATTTCTACTGGTAGAGGAGGAGAGAGGTTTATGTGTATATACGCCGATCAGCCATAACATAAGGTCAGCACGGTCACCCTACGCTACGCAGCCCCATACACGACAAACTACGATGTACTGTGTATTCTGACTGAACTTTTTCAGCACTTTAAACTACAGTAGCTCTTCTACTGGCTCAGACAACACAGGCCAGCATTCACTCTCCACGTGCATCAGGGAGCCTTGGCCGCCCATGACCCTGCACCGGTTCACCGGTTTTCCTTCCTTGGACCACTTCTGGTAGGTCCTGACCACCGCAGACCAGGAACATCCCACAAGAGCTGTAGTTTTAGAGATGCTCTGACCCAGTCGTCTAGCCATCACAATTTGGCCCTTGTCAAAGTCGCTCACATCCTTATGCCTGGCCATTTTTTCTGTACAAAATGTTCACTTCCTGCCTAATATATCCCACCCACTACCAGGTTCCATTATAATGAGATAATCAATGATTCACCTGTCAGTAGTCATAATCCTATGGCTGATCGGTGTGTTTATTTATATACAGTATATATATATATATATATATATATACAGTATATACGTGTGTGTATTTTGTATTCTATGTGTAGGGAGTCCTGCTGCAGCAGTAACAACTGGTCGCCACAAGATGGCGGCTGTTTCTGGGAACTTTTTTGTTAAGTTAAATCTTTTTGGATGTGACGCGTTCAGGTTCCTGCCGATCAATCAGTCTGACTGTTGATCAGTTATGTGTTTTCAGAGTAGAAACGGCTTCCTGTTGTTTTGAAGAAGAAACTGATGAATAAATGATAATGAAGTGATAAATTAAAGATGGAGGATGAATAAATGATGCTCTCGCTGTAGTGTGTCGTCACGTGACCGCAGCGGGACGTCACGTCTCATAGTTGAGGAGAATCAGAGCGCACGAGGAGGAGACACGGAGGATGCACGAGTCCGCGGTGAGTTTTTACCTTTTAATGGCACTGTATGTATTCATGTACTTTTACACGGTCATCACAATATTCTGATACTACTACAGTACTCCTACAGTCTAGCTTCGTACTAAAATACACCTGTAGTACTTGTAGTATTATTATCAATAATATTTTCAGTTACAGATGATGATCATGTAATACTCTTAGAATATATTTGTGGTATTTTACGTACGTTATTTTACTACCAGTACTAACTATCAAGTAATAATTTTCATACTGATTAATACATAATTTAGTTTATGTATCATTATATCATAATATAGACATTAAAAAGAACAGATTTATGTAAACAGGTTGTGATGAATCACCTGTATATAATAATGTGAATTAATATTAGTGTCCTCCTATAGCACACAAATGTGGAATACAATGAAGAAAGCAAACGTTTGCAAGTTTCCTGTCACAACAATAATACTCCTACAATGTTTTCACAGCGTTACTATGATACTACTGTACACTGTCATTTCCTATTCGTACATTATTACAATAACTACACATAATACTCTTATAACACACATTTACATCTACAGAATATCAGCCTAATATTTCGATTATATTACAGTTTAGATGAGGTTGACTTTGTTGAAAGTTATGTCATAATACTTGTGTGTGTGTGTGTGTGTGTGTGTGTATTTTAAGTAGTACTATCACTAATAATTAGCATTATTATTGTATTATTACTACAACATCTCATAATATATGTATTCACTTGAAACACTTTCTATAATTACAGTATTCTTCACTGTATTATACTCATGTAAACATTTATCCAATATTATTGTGTTTATATAGAGGAACAATAATATTTCTATAATAACAGCTTTGTTTTTATGTTAATTAAGTTGTGAATTGGCTTCATGTGTGATTAGTGATCAATAACAGATGAGTGTTTGTCTTTCAATCTTAATTCATCATATTAATTAATGAAAGTTTCAGCTAAAGAGGTCAATGATCAATTATTAAATCTCTGTCCCGCCCACCTCCAACATTCAGAGCTCCTGATTGGACACTGCTGTCAGTCACAGTTTGATTGACAGGTGTTTAAACTCAGACGACATCACAACATTCATTTAACATTCAACATTCATATCTGGTCTTCTTTGTCTCTGCTGGAAACAGCAGCTGTGCTCTGATTGGCTCGTTACACTCTGACCTCGTCATGTCTGACCAATCAAATATCACATATATTTCACTTCCAATAAATTATTTAATTTAAATTTAAATCAGAGAGCATGATGGGATTTTAGTGAGAAAGTTTCAGTGGGTCAGAGCGCTGAGAAAAACAGGAAGATCATGTGGCTTCATAACCGTGTGGAAAACACGCATCTCCACATTTAAATGATTTTTATGAGCCTGAAAGACTGAACCTGGAGATATGTGGTATCTAGCCGACGGTTTGATTCATTCTGAGTATCTGAAATGTCATCGCCTAAAAGCTGTTATTGTGGCGGGGATTTCCTGTGGACTGACAGGAAACTGAAATGCTGATTCTCTTCCTTTCTGAAAGTTCAAGTAAAATCACATTTAAATTGAATTTCCAGCAAAACTTTGTGGTTGATAATCAAACAATCATTGATCTTTGTTTGTTTGATGCTCCTTTATTTTCTCTTCTGCGGCATGAAGTCAGCTGAAATCTGCTGATCAGACCTCTGGTGATTAATATTAACAAACTTTAGCTGATGTAAAACTTCAACACATATTTGAGTTCTCAGAAACAGCTGCGACAAAGTAATCTGAGCTCAAAGTGCAGGGAGTATTTGTTCTGGAGCTTTCAGTCACCTCACGTAATCATCAACAGCAGAGGGAATTTATATTTAAACTGTTTTAAGCCAATGAGAAGGCCTTTAAAGCATTTTAAAAAAACAAAAAATTTAAATGTAGACCCTTTACATAAAGATGATAATGTAGAGAGAAAGCTGATAAAGTAGAGGTGATAACGTAAAGACGATAATGTAGATACGATAAAGGAGAAGCAATAAAGTAGAGCAATAGTGTGGAAATGATAATGTAGAAATGATAGTGCAGAGATGATAATGTAGAGATGATAACGTAGAAAAGATAACATCGAGGAGATAACGTACAGGCAATAATGTAGAGATGATAACGTAGAAATGATAACGTAGTGATGATAACATAGAGGAGATAATGTAGAGGCAATAGTTTAGAGATGATAACATAGAGATAATAATGTGTATATGATAATGTAGATACAATAACGTAGAGATGATAACGTAGATGATAACGTAAAGATGATAATGTGGAGATGATAACATAGAGATGGTAATATGTATATGACAATATAGATACAATAACATAGAGATGATAACGTGTAGATGATAATAAGGAGATGATAACGTAGTGATGATAACGTTGAGATGATAATGAGGAGATGATAACGTAGCGATGATAATGTAGAGATAATAACTTAGAGATGATAACGTGGAGATGATAACGTAGCGATGATAACGTTGAGATGATGACGTAGAGATGATAACGTAGCGATGATAATGTAGAGATAATAACGTAGAGATGATAACATAGAGATGATAACGTACAGATGATAACATAGAGATGATAATATGGAGATAATAACGTAGCGATGATAACGTGGAGATAACGTAGCGATGATAACGTAGTGATGATAATGTAGAGATGATAACAGAGATTATAATGTGGAGATGATAACGGAGCGATGATAATGTAGAGATAATAACATAGCGATGATAACGTAGAGATAATAATGTAGCGATGATAACGTAGAGATGATAACGTAGCGATGATAATGTAGAGATGATAATATGAGATGATAACATAGAGATGATAATGTGGAGATGATAATGTAGCGATGATAACGTAGTGATGATAATGTAGAGATAATAACATAGCAATGATAACGTAGAGATGATAATGTAGAGATAATAACGTAGAGATGATAACAGAGATTATAATGTGGAGATGATAACGGAGCGACGATAATGTAGAGATAATAGCGTAGCAATGATAACGTAGAGATGATAATGTGGAGATTATAACATAGAGATGATAATGTGGAGATGACAATGTAGCGATGATAACGTGGAGATGATAACGTAGCAATGATAATGTAGAGATAATAACATAGCAATGATAACGTAGAGATAATAACGTACAAACAAATGATCAAGGCCCTGCGTCCAGTGCTGTATGCAGTTCTCTTCGTACATCCAGACAAGGGAACCTTTCTCTCCGACGTTCTCTTCTATCATTTTCAGTGTTGATTTCTGTGACTCTTATTTCTCTGTCTTCTGCAGACGAGTTGATCTTGAATCCTATTGGTCGACATCATGCACAAGATCCTGGAGACGGAGACAGTTTCTCTGACCAAGAACACCACTTTGATGCCATGCGAGCCGCCGTACGATGAGGGCCGCCTGCCGCTCGTGCTGCTGTACAGCGTGGTGCTGGCTGTCGGACTGCCGACTAACCTGCTGACCCTCTACCTCACCTGGCTGCAGGTGTGCAGGAAGAATGTGCTGGGTGTGTACCTGTGGAGCCTGTCGCTTTGTGACCTCACCTACCTGGGTACTTTGCCGCTGTGGACGCACTACGTCAGCGGAGGTCACTGGTGGCCGTGGAGCTCAGCTGCCTGCAAGATAACGGGCTACATCTTCTTCAACAACATGTATATCAGTATCTTCCTGCTCTGCTGCATCTCATGTGACCGATATGTTGCTGTGGTCTACAGCGTGGAGTCCCGTGGCCTCCGCCGGCAGCGCCTCGCCGCCCTCATCGCCCTCGCCATCGTGCTGCTGGTTGCCATCGGTCACGTCCCTGTCTTCAGCATGAGGGAAGGTGACGCTGCTGAGGGCGACCGCCGTTGCTTTGAACCGAGTCAAAGCAATGCCACGGTGACAGGCTTTAACTATGCCCGCTTCGTTGTGGGCTTCCTGATCCCGCTGCTGGTGCTGGTGGTGACGAACCGCAGCATCCTGGCCAACGTGCAGCGTAGCACAGGGTTGCGGCGGGAACAGAAGGAGCGCATTCGCTGGCTGGCGGTAGCGGTGGTGGCGCTGTTCCTGGTTTGCTTTGCCCCGTACCACATCATCCTGCTGGTGCGAGCCATCATCTTCCACTTCCCCCAGCTGGAGGACGGCACCTGTCTGTTCGAGAGGACCATGTACACACCCTACACCATCTCACTTGGACTGTCCACCATCAACAGCGCCGTCAACCCCATCCTCTACGTCCTATCCAGCAACAACATCCGCAAAGAGCTGAGCCGAGGCCTTGCGCAGGTCTGTGACAGAGCGCACCTGAGACCACGATCCGACAGCAGCCAGAACAAAATCCAGCCCATCAAGAACTCCTCAGAACTGAATGTTGTAACCGAGACAGAGAAGCACCAGAGAGGGACACCGCCAGGGACCTGAAAGACCCACCTCTCCTGACTCCTCCAATGGTCCCCTCTGGACACTGCTGGTCCCTGCTGGACTCTGATGGTCCCTGCTGGAGTCTACTGGTCCCTGCTGGACTCTGATGGTCCTTGCTGGAGTCTACTGGTCCCTGCTGGACTCTGCTGGTCTCTGCTGCTGGACTCTGCTGGTCTCTGCTGCTTGACTCTATTGGTCTCTGCTGCTGGACTCTGCTGGTCCCTGCAGGACTCAACTGGTCCATGTTAGACTCTGCTGGTCTTCGCTGGCCTCTACTGGTCTCTGCTGGTCCCTGCTGGATTGTACAATCTCATTTGAAGGCAACATAACACCCAAGAATACGGTGGATAGTCTGTGACTAAAAACTCTGTGGCTCAAGACACCAATGTGAGAGGGTCTTTTAAAAGTCTCCCTGCATTTTACTGCACATTTTATTGTTGTGTTTAACTGTCAATAAATAACTGAACCATAATAAAGTTTTGTCTCAGTAGTTTTGTCACTATTGAGCCTCCATACTTTGAACTACTCAGAGACGCCCACAGTCTGGAATGACTGAACAAACACACACTAACTCTCTGCTCGTCTCTCAGGTAAGTTACTGCTGCTCCTGCCGCTCTGTCTCTCACATTAAATTTACAATCTCACAGTATTAAACACGTCCTCACGTGTCTGCAGCTGCACAGATGCATCATGGGAAGCTTTAAGGCTGCTGTTTATTACCGTGGCAAAGGGACGGCGTGTGTTTGTGTGCAGCTGCAGTCTGAAAGTTTCACATGAACTGTTTTTAATCATTAACATCTGGTCAGAAGTCTGTTCGTCTCTTCTCCGTGTGAACAGAGGCTCTTTGTATAAACTTTATTGAGGAGTTATTTATACTTCATGCAGAGAAAGTGCTGACGTGGCGCTTCACGTCTGTACAGACTTCTACCACTCCTTTATACGTTTATCTGACGGCTGCTTCATAATCATGCCGTGCTTCAACTCTCTGCAGATGAAATAATAAAGTGAATAATGAAGCATGTTCACAGGAAACAGGTCAGTTTCTGTTCATCCTGTTGGCCAACCAGGTCAAAAAGAATCAATGCTGAATAAATATATAAATATTAAATATTTTAAAGGTACAGGTCTGTTGTCAGTGTTTCCAGGTGTACCGTATGTCCACTGATGCTCTCTCTACCTGTCTCTCTCTTTCTCTCTCAGTCATGTTATCCTTGGCTGCCCTCTCGTTGTGTCTCCGGGTCTCTGGTTGCCAAGGAGGCAGGCGCTCCATGGCAACTGTCGTCTCTGGCAACAAAACGTCCAAGTGAGAGCTGACCCTGGGTCTGTGTGTGAGAGAACTGATCCTGGATCTGTGTGTAACAGATCTGACCCTGATAGAACTGATCCTGGGTCTGTGTGTAACAGATCTGACCCTGATAGAACTGATCCTGGGTCTGTGTGTAACAGATCTGACCCTGATAGAACTGATCCTGGATCTGTGTGTAACAGATCTGACCCTGATAGAACTGATCCTTGATCTGTGTGTGACAGATCTGACCCTGATAGAACTGATCCTGCGTCTGTGTGAGAGAACTGATCCTGGGTCTGTGTGTAACAGATCTGACCCTGATAAAACTGATCCTGGATCTGTGTGAGAGAACTGATCCTGGGTCTGTGTGTAACAGATCTGACCCTGATAGAACTGATCCTGGGTCTGTGTGTAACAGATCTGACCCTGATAGAACTGATCCTGGATCTGTGTGTCACAGATCTGACCCTGATAGAACTGATCCTGCGTCTGTGTGTGACAGAACTGATCCTGGGTCTGTGTGTAACAGATCTGACCCTGATAGAACTGATCCTGGATCTGTGTGTCACAGATCTGACCCTGATAGAACTGATCCTGGGTCTGTGTGTAACAGATCTGACCCTGATAGAACTGATCCTGGGTCTGTGTGTAACAGATCTGACCCTGATAGAACTGATCCTGGATCTGTGTGTCACAGATCTGACCCTGATAGAACTGATCCTGCGTCTGTGTGTGACAGAACTGATCCTGGATCTGTGTGTAACAGATCTGACCCTGATAAAACTGATCCTGGATCTGTGTGAGAGAACTGATCCTGTGTCTGTGTGTAACAGATCTGACCCTGATAAAACTGATCCTGGATCTGTGTGAGAGAACTGATCCTGTGTCTGTGTGTAACAGATCTGACCCTGATAGAACTGATCCTGCGTCTGTGTATGACAGAACTGATCCTGGATCTGTGTGTAACAGATCTGACCCTGATAAAAGTGATCCTGGATCTGTGTGAGAGAACTGATCCTGTGTCTGTGTGTAACAGATCTGACCCTGATAGAACTGACCCTGGGTCTGTGTGAGAGAACTGATCCTGGATCTGTATGAAAAAACTGATCCTGGGTCTGTGTGAGAGAACTGATCCTGGGTCTGTGTGTGCAGGATGGTCAGGGAGCGGTTGCAGAAGGAGGTGGAGAAGATGACGAGTGTGTTCTCAGGGTTCAGACCTGGTCTGGTGGTCCTCCAGGTGAGTGTTATGATTATTGATTCAATGTGTTTAGAAAGTCCTGCTGTTAGAGGAGCAGCTCAGGACCTGGACTCAGTGAAACTGGTCTGAACTGGTCTGAAGTGGTCTCTGTTTACTGCAGCTGCTCTTCCTCTCAGAGTCAATCAGGTTCAGCTGTGGAGGTTCAGGTACTCTTACTGGTCCCAGTTCAGTCCTGGTATTAGTACCATATTTCCCTCTGAGATGTAATGTATTACAAGTATGCCATTGCAGAAAGTGGTAATACTCAAGTAAAGTAGAAACACCTCAAAATTGTACTTATGTGCTGTAGTTGAGTAGGTGTTGGTGTGTTTCAGGTGGGAGACAGAGACGACTCTAACCTGTACATCAGCACCAAACTGAAGGCTGCAGCCCAGGTGAGAAACACACACACAGGTGTATTCCGTCTGTGATTGGCTGGGTGAACTCACACTGTCCTGCTGCTCGTACTCACTACAGCTCCATATGTGGATTCATCCGCCGCTGAAAATAGTCCCCACAACTTCCTCCAGTTGGTTTGATAGAAACAGAGAGCAGCATCACTGAACAGCTGTTTCAGTGAGACGTAGTAATAATAATAATAATAATAGTAACAACAACAACAACATTTATAATAGTCTCATCACAGCTTTAATAACATTTTCAGTTTCTCAACTGCAGATTGGAATCAATGCCAAACACCTGAGACTGCCGAACACTACAACACAGGAGGAGGTCAGTGATACTCATCCACCTGACAACATCCACCTGACAACATCCACCTGATAACATCCACCCGACAACATTCACCCGTCAACATCCACCTGACAACATCCACCTGTCAGCATCCACCCGACAGCATCCACCCAACAACATCCACCTGTCAACATTCACCTGACAACATCCACCTGTCAGCATCCACCTGTCAGCATCCACCTGATAACATCCACCTGACAACATCCACCTGATAACATCCACCCGACAACATCCACCCGTCAACATCCACCTGACAACATCCACCTGTCAGCATCCACCTGATAACATCCACCTGACAACATCCACCCGATAACATCCACCTGTCAGCATCCACCTGATAACATCCACCTGACAACATCCAGCTGACAACATCCACCCGACAACATCCACCCGACAGCATCCACCCGACAACATCCACCTGACAACATCCACCTGACAACATCCACCCGATAACATCCACCCGACAACATCCACCCGACAGCATCCACCCGACAACATCCACCTGACAACATCCACCTGACAACATCCACCTGATAACATCCACCCGTCAACATCCACCCGACAGCATCCACCCGACAACATCCACCTGACAACATCCACCTGACAACATCCACCTGATAACATCCACCCGACAACATCCACCCGTCAACATCCACCTGTCAACATCCACCTGATAACATCCACCTGTCAACATCCACCTGACAACATCCACCTGATAACATCCACCCAACAACATTCACCCGTCAACATCCACCTGACAACATCCACCTGTCAGCATCCACCTGATAACATCCACCTGACAACATCCACCTGATAACATCCACCTGATAACATCCACCTGTCAACATCCACCCGCCAACATCCACCCGCCAACATCCACCCGTCAACATCCACCCGACAGCATCCACAGACAACATCCACCTGACAACATCCACCTGACAACATCCACCTGACAACATCCACCTGACAACATCCACCCGATAACATCCACCCGACAACATCCACCCGTCAACATCCACCCGACAACATCCACCCGTCAACATCCACCCGATAACATCCACCTGTCAACATCCACCTGATAACATCCACCCGACAACATCCACCTGACAACATCCACCCGACAACATCCACCTGTCAACATCCACCTGACAGCATCCACCTGATAACATCCACCTGACAACATCCACCTGATAACATCCACCCGTCAACATCCACCCGACAACATCCACCCGTCAACATCCACCCGACAGCATCCATCCGACAACATCCACCTGATAACATCCACCTGTCAACATCCACCTGATAACAGCCACCTGTCAACATCCACCTGTCAACATCCACTTGTCAACATCCACCTGATAACATCCACCTGTCAACATCCACCTGTCAACATCCACCTGATAACATCCACCCGATAACATCCACCCGACAACATCCACCTGTCAACATCCACCTGTCAACATCCACCTGACAACATCCACCTGATAACATCCACCTGTCAACATCCACCCGTCAACATCCACCCGACAACATCCACCCGTCAACATCCACCTGTCAACATCCACCTGATAACATCCACCTGTCAACATCCACCTGACAACATCCACCTGATAACATCCACCCAACAACATTCACCCGTCAACATCCACCTGACAACATCCACCCGACAACATCCACCCGTCAACATCCACCTGTCAACATCCACCTGATAACATCCACCTGTCAACATCCACCTGACAACATCCACCCGCCAACATCCACCCGCCAACATCCACCCGTCAACATCCACCCGACAGCATCCACAGACAACATCCACCTGACAACATCCACCTGACAACATCCACCCGATAACATCCACCCGACAACATCCACCCGTCAACATCCACCCGACAACATCCACCCGTCAACATCCACCCGATAACATCCACCTGTCAACATCCACCTGATAACATCCACCCGACAACATCCACCTGACAACATCCACCCGACAACATCCACCTGTCAACATCCACCTGACAGCATCCACCTGATAACATCCACCTGACAACATCCACCTGATAACATCCACCCGTCAACATCCACCCGACAACATCCACCCGTCAACATCCACCCGACAGCATCCATCCGACAACATCCACCTGATAACATCCACCTGTCAACATCCACCTGATAACAGCCACCTGTCAACATCCACCTGTCAACATCCACTTGTCAACATCCACCTGATAACATCCACCTGTCAACATCCACCTGTCAACATCCACCTGATAACATCCACCCGATAACATCCACCCGACAACATCCACCTGTCAACATCCACCTGTCAACATCCACCTGACAACATCCACCTGATAACATCCACCTGTCAACATCCACCCGTCAACATCCACCCGACAACATCCACCCAACAACATCCACCCGACAACATCCACCTGATAACATCCACCTGATAACATCCACCTGTCAACATCCACCCGACAACATCCACCCGTCAACATCCACCCGTCAACATCCACCCGACAGCATCCACCTGTCAACATCCACCCGACAACATCCACCTGTCAGCATCCACCTGATAACATCCACCTGTCAACATCCACCTGTCAGCATCCACCTGATAACATCCACCTGTCAACATCCACCTGATAACATCCACCTGTCAACGTCCACCTGTCAACATCCACCTGTCAGCATCCACCCGACAACATCCACCCGACAACATCCACCTGTCAACATCCACCTGTCAACATGCACCTGTCAACATCTACCCGACAACATCCACCCAACAACATCCACCCGTCAACATCCACCTGACAACATCCACTTGACAACATCCACCTGTCAACATCTACCTGAAAACATCTACCCAACAACATCCACCTGTCAACATCCACCTGTCAACATCCACCTGACAGCATCCACCTGACAACATCCACCCAACAACATCCACCTGTCAACATCCACCTGACAACATCCACCTGTCAACATCTACCTGATAACATCCACCTGACAACATCCACCAGATAACATCCACTTCTACCCAACAACATCCACCTGATAACATGCACCCAACAACGTTCACCCGATAACATCACCCCAACAGCATCCAGCTGATAAGCTCCACCTGACAGCTTCCTGTGGTCCTGCAGGTCCTGCAGAACATCCTGTCCATCAATGAGAATTCGTCTGTCCACGGTCTGATCGTCCAGCTCCCTCTGGACTCTGTGAACTCCATGGACACTGAACTCATCACCAATGCTGTCTCTCCAGAGAAAGACGTGGACGGGTGAGTCTCCACAGGGAGTCACCAACAGGACGCTTGTCTTCTTGTTGTCTCTTCGGGTCCTGGAGAGTTTTCTAGTTTGACTTTTCTCTGAATTTAAACTTGTTTCCTCTCTGATCAGCTGCTCTAACTTTATACACATCTATCTGTGTGTGTGTGTGTGTGTGTGTGTGTGTGTGTGTAGTCTGAGCTGCATTAATGCAGGGAAGTTGTCTCGAGGTGATCTGAATGACTGTTTCATCCCCTGCACCCCCAACGGCTGCATGGAGCTCATCAGACAGACAGGTCAGTTCATTTAACCCAGTGAACATGATCAACTCCACTGCTTCAAAACTGATGTCAGGTATTCTGAGATGATGTCACATACTCTGAGATGATGTCAGGTACTCTGAGATGATGTCACGTACTCTGAGATGATGTCACATACTCTGAGATGATGTCACATACTTTGAGATGATGTCAGGTACTCTGAGATGATGTCACTTACTCTGAGATGATGTCAGGTACTCTGAGATGATGTCACATTCTCTGAGATGATGTCAGGTACTCTGAGATGATGTCACTTACTCTGAGATGATGTCATATACTTTGAGATGATGTCAGGTACTCTGAGATGATGTCACATTCTCTGAGATGATGTCAGGTACTCTGAGATGATGTCACATACTCTGAGATGATGTCACGTACTCTGAGATGATGTCAGGTACTCTGAGATGATGTCACATACTCTGAGATGATGTCACGTACTCTGAGATGATGTCAGGTACTCTGAGATGATGTCACGTACTCTGAGATGATGCCAGGTACTCTGAGATGATGCCAGGTACTCTGAGATGATGTCACTTACTCTGAGATGATGTCAGGTACTCTGAGATGATGTCAGGTACTCTGAGATGATGTCACATTCTCTGAGATGATGTCAGGTACTCTGAGATGATGTCACTTACTCTGAGATGATGTCAGGTACTCTGAGATGATGTCAGGTACTCTGAGATGATGTCACGTACTCTGAGATGATATCATACTCTGAGATGATGTCACATACTCTGAGATGATGTCATGTACTCTGAGATATCATACTCTGAGATGATGTCACATACTCTGAGATGATGTCAGGTACTCTGAGATGATGTCACATTCTCTGAGATGATGTCAGGTACTCTGAGATGATGTCACATTCTCTGAGATGATGTCAGGTACTCTGAGATGATGTCACATTCTCTGAGATGATGTCAGGTACTCTGAGATGATGTCACATTCTCTGAGATGATGTCACATACTTTGAAATGATGTCACATACTCTGAGATGATGTCACATACTCTGAGATGATGTCATGTACACACATATACCTTACCTGTGACTTCCCGTTCTGGTTTAGGCATGTCTGTGGCAGGAAAACATGCAGTCGTGATTGGTCGTAGTAAGATTGTTGGAGCACCAATGCATGACCTGCTGCTGTGGAACCACGCCACTGTTACCACCTGCCACTCAAAGACCCGAGACCTACCTGAACAGGTGACGTCACTCACCTGGATACTGAGGATGATTAGGATTATTTCTATGGCTATTTTGTAAATTTTTTATTTTATAGTTTCCTGTCTGACTGATGATGCATTTCCTGTCTGACTACAGGTGGGCCGGGCTGATATCCTGGTGGTGGGGGCGGGCCGAGCGGAGATGGTGAAAGGAGAGTGGGTGAAGGAAGGAGCTGTGGTCATTGACTGCGGGATCAACCACATTCCAGGTACACACTGATACTGCATCTGATACTACATCTGATGTACATCTGATATTACATCTAATACTACATCTGATACTACATCTAATACTACATCTGATACTACATCTGATACTACATATGATACTACATCTACATCTATGTGCCAGTCAAACAAACACAGGACTTTGTCATGTCAAGTAAATTTTGAGTTATTTATGTTACTTTTGTTCCTTAACTTATGGACTTAACGCCTAAACAAACAGTTTTTGGAAGTTTATTTTGAAAAGACAGCATGCATGTAACAAACTGAAACTGACACGGCATCCGTGACACACCAGAGTTAACCTGGAGTTTCTGAAGCGTAGGGCCGCTGACCAGGCGGCGGTATTTGGCGAGATGGCAGTGTGAACGTGTTGTGGTACCTGACAGGTAGAAGCTGGTGTATTTGTGTGTGACCTTTGACCTCTGAGTCATCCTCTCTGTCAGATGAGACGAAGGCGAGTGGTAAACGGGTCGTCGGAGACGTCCACTACGCCTCAGCCAGTCAGAGAGCAGGATTCATCACACCTGTTCCTGGAGGGGTGGGGCCGATGACAGTGGCCATGCTCATGGAGGTAATCTAGTTCAGTTCATGTTATTTTCACATCATTTTTATTTTATTTTATTTTATCATTATTATTTAATTAAATATTTGATTCACTCAGTTTTTATTATCATGTCCTGATGTCTGAACAACTGATTGGTCGACATCCATCCAATCAGAACTCAGTGTTCTAACTGGGTTCTTTGGTTCTCTAAAGATGAAACATCTGGCGTATAAACAGCTGTAGGATTGTTTTAATGAATGTAGTGATAACAGGCAGTTTTTGTTTCAGAACACAGTGCAGAGCGCTCAGCGGTTCCTCCTGAAGAACCAGCTGAGGAGGTGAAACTCTGCGGGAACAGGTAAACAGGTGTGAACAGGTAAACAGGTGTGAACAGGTAAACAGGTGTGAACAGGTAAACAGGTGTGAACAGGTAAACAGGTGTGAATGTCTTGGTGGTATCTCTTCACGGGTCATTCAGAGCTCAGGGTAACGCTGTGCTCTCAGTAGGTAAACCGTCTTCGACCTTGAAACTGGACCGAGGCCGTCGTCATGGAAACAGCAGCTGAGCCGTCTCCCGCTGGAGTCAACAGGACGTGACCAAATATATGATCAATGTAATGATTATTGACTCAGTCAGTGTTTCAGATGTTTAATGGATCATTAATTTGATATACAGAGTAGTCATTTTTAGAGTTTATTTGGTTTGAATCAGTTTTCTGTCCTTAGTCCTAACGATCAATAAAGTTTGAGCTTCTTCAAACATCCAGTCATAAAGATTTAAATTTGTATATTTACCTTTTTATTCAGCAAAGTTCAAAATGTCAAAAGCGGCAGATTAAAAAAAAAAGAACATTAAATAATAATAATAATAATAACAATAATACAGTAAATAAATAATAATAAATAAATAAATAAATAAGTAAAACATTCTCATCACTGCAGAAGCAGATTGACAGTGAACATATTATTGATCTCTATTATTATAACTAATTCTATAATTGATGGATTATAGAAATAGAATAATTTTGGTGCTGATTTGTTCTAATTGTGTAAATCTCATTGTAAGGTGGTGCTCTATTAATAAAATTTGTTATATGTTAATGTAAAACTTTTAAAAAGTTGTGTCGTCTGCTGTTAGACGATCGGACGTTTGATTGACAGCTGTGTGATGTCATCAGAGCTTCAGTCATCAGTTAATTTGATTGATGAGGGTGACGGTCGCTTTAATTGATTCCTGAAATAACTGAGGGACGCTGGAGGAGTGTGAATATTCTCTGTCACCTTTCATTTATTTCTTTGATAAAAGAATGTTTCATTTCTTAACGATCAATATCATCAATGAGTATTATCAATCTAGCTTCATCTGTTATTACATGTTTCCGC
This sequence comes from Pterois miles, assembly GCA_947000775.1. Classification (NCBI taxonomy): domain Eukaryota; kingdom Metazoa; phylum Chordata; class Actinopteri; order Perciformes; family Scorpaenidae; genus Pterois; species Pterois miles. The sequence continues at coordinate 5,250,225 of CAMQGK010000634.1, read as the reverse complement.
TTTTGATTCTTCAGGATGACAAATGTTTTTATGAAGATGTTCTGACACTCAAACACTCAAAATATATTTGTATCATAATTATTCAAATTTTCTGCACACTAAATTTTTCATGCTTTTGATTTGAGTTTAATGAGTAAATGTCGATTCTTGTTTTTTTTTTTTCTCTTTTTAAACAAACTAAAACATGTTTGAGTGGCAAGTAAGGAAGATATTAATCATATTGTGGATTGTACACAATCACTTTACAATATTTCAAACTAAAAGGAGATGAAATAGACCTTTTTAGTGTCGACATCATGATGACGTCACAGTCTTAGCTGCAGGCTAAACGAAGGAAAGACTGGAAGCTAACAGTAGCAGTGGCCTAAAGATATGCATCTAAAATGCCATCTGGTTGTGTTGCAGGCTGCCAGAATCCAGATATCACAACATTTGAGATGACAAACTGTAAATTCGAGGCTCTAGCCACCAAGCAGGCTAACAATACTTGCTAGCCAGTGTTCGCTAACTAACTCCACGTAACACTGTGCTCACAAAATACATCATGTTCCCCAACAGAAAAAAGATCCAGCCGTGAGAAGAAACTACAGGAACCAAACTTTTAGCACTAATTACATAAGTAATAAACTAAACATACGTACATATGTAAATCAGTTGTGAAATTCATTAATAAATAGATCACAGTAATAAATATGTTTATAAATGATTCAGACTCTTTCAGGTCCTTACGTAGAAACATGGAGTCCACTGAGCTGTTCACGTCAAGACAGCTGAGTAACCTCCATGTGCTGAAGAAGCCTGTCTGATAACAATTGTATGATGTCATTTTGATGATGTCATAGTGATATCATCCAATAATAAATGGCATTTGGTGCTCTTCGATAAAGTCCACATCAGCTGCTGGATCACAACGAGAACACGGTCTTGTTGAGACCATGGATGTATGAAGAGAACTGGATCCAGCATTGGAGGCGGGGCCCCGTTCATTGCTATGAAATTTGCTCAGTGGCGCATGAAGTCAATGGGTAGGCTTCCGGGTCTGGAAAAGTACCCACATCTTCTGGGTGTTCTGGGTCTTATTGGGCCCTTCTGCCCATGTCTGATATGCCCAGTATCGTCCGCCCGGTCACATGACTCGGTCACGGGCTCCCATTGCTTGCACTGTCATCACGATCTGGGTCTCCATAGACGTAAACAGAGGAAGGAAACAACTCTGGATTCGGCTTTTAGGACCTAATGATTTAAATTAGGGCTATTAGAGAGTTCATACTGCGGAGTAGGTTTACCTCAAAAAATTATCTGCTGAGTAACAGACATCTCTTTCTCAATGTAAATCTATGGGTAAAAGTGTGTTTGGACGCCATGGCATCACGTGACAGACACAGAAGTTGCAGTTCCACCGTTGTCCACTACGACCATGTTGGGATCAATGACCGGCGCTCTTCCTGGCGGCTTGGTGTAGACTGTAGCCTACAGTCTGTGACAGGAAGTAGCATCATCTGGTCATTTTGTAGCGTGAAACGTTACTAAACGTGTCACCTGGAGATAGACCATATCGTGATTTTTAAATCTTTGCAGTTGTCCATCGTAAAGTTCGTCGTTGTGTTCCTCACCTTCAGGCGTGATCTCTGCAGCCCGGCGGCTCTCTGTGGACACAGTCTGCACCGCTCAGCTGTTCTCTGGTCAGCTGATCCATGGCAGCGTTCATGGCGGCTCGGACCAGAGAGCGAGCCGTCTGAACCAGCTGCAGCTCGCTGTGGTTAAAGCCGATGAGGAGGAGGAGGTGGTGGTTCTGGTTCTCTGAGGAGGAACACTCCTCCTCCTCGTCATTGTCGTCTGGGGGAACCAGCTCGATCCGGATGGAGGGTCCGTTAGTGGTTGGCTGAACGGACTGTGAGGTGGTAGAAAGCTGGTCACCGCGGACCTCTGGAGGATCAGGAACCTTGTTGGAGTCAACCTGGATCGTAACGTACCCACCAGCATCCGACAAAGCCTCCTCTGTGACGCTGCCTTGAGTTTCATGTGGACTGTCTGCAGCTCGTTCCTCCACCGTCACTGTGACGACCTCTGGATTCCCCACAGTCACATCGCCGTTGACGTTGGTTGGTTCGTCCTGAGATACAGATGAACATGGAGGCTCCTCGCTCTTCATCACGCCCTCCATGTTCTCCAGAGCGTTACCAGACCATCTGTTTTTTCCTCCTCTGGTGAAAAACAAGTGCATTTTTTTCCGGAAGGTCAGTGAGCGTTCATCATCGTCATCTCTCTTCTGCTCGCGAGTTTGTTGAGCACCAGACGAAGTCAGGGACCTTTTGAATGTCGGCCATGTCCTCACATTAAACCTCCTCTTCATCACGTTAAACCTCCTCTTCCCTTCAGTGTCCTGCAGCACCCCCTCTGGTGGATCAGGAACACCACTTTGCTGCTTCGCCGAACCTTTGTTGATGTCCTTTTGTTTCCTGTTACAGACAACCACAGGTGAGAATCTTCTCCACCACCTGCGTCTGTTTTCCTTCCTGCTTGTGACGTCATCCACCTTCTCGGTGGCCTCACAGCGCCCCCTGGTGATCTCTACATTTACTCCGTCCATGTTGGCGGTCTCTGTCGGCTCAGCCCAGTATTTCAGTGAGGATTCGTCTCTGCCGGAGTATTCCATCTTGTGTTTGTTGGTCCGAGCCTCAGGTCTTTCCTCCCCCACACTCCTGGTCCTGGTTTTTCCCAGCAG